>CM052151.1:1305562-1383270 GCA_028455555.1 Augochlorella aurata | reverse complement strand
ATCCTGACTTCTGTCACTGTCTCGCTCCTCCGTGGTCTCCATCTAGCCTCTTCCATTTTGTTTTCATTCGTGACTTTTGATTATTATTGGCCAAGTTACACGCTGCTCCTCGCGTCGTTTAGTTTATTGGTCTTCTTGTTTACCAATAGAAGTAGGTTTAGAAGTCGGCAGGTTTAGTGCGGTAGGCGGAATACTCCCCTCGACCCTCGACAGGAATTGTGCTATCTTTTCAGCAACGTTTTGCGATGTTAGCATGCTAAAAACTAAAGTTGCCACTATCACTATCTCCGCAAAATGGTATCACAATCATTTCCAACAGTTCCGTATATTGTGTCGAATTTATTTTATGATTAATTCAACAGATTGTTGTCTTTTTATTATCTCCGAATACAGGCAAATCGTCAACAAACCACCACCAAAGTTACGACTCATTGAAACTTCTTTCCTTAAATCAGTATTTTCTGGTACAATTATAAACCGTTATGTTCAAATCATAATTTATAAATCCTTATTAAAGATCATCCAAGATCAGAATTGAAAGAAATACGTTAAATACCTATTGCCAATTTATTTGCAAGTACGCTATATTGTCGTGGTTGTAGCAAATGTCCAATATGACGCTTTCATACGATACAAAAAAGTACATAGCATTCCTGTCACAAGATTAAAGGTCACCTTCATTTATAAAAAACTAATGCAGATAACAAACAATTAAAAACGCCACTACATTGCTAGCAAGAGATAGTACAACTTCCTCCTTTTCCATTTTTTTCTAATGTTTACTATTTGCAAGAAAAACACTGACTAGTGTTATCGTGAACACATAAAATATGATAGAATAGTAGAAAACATAATTGTTTTACTTTTTCGATAATAATTTCAAAAATAATAATTCTGAATATTTTTTTAGAAAATCTGCATGTATTTCATACCTCAACGAAAAACATTTTTCCTTTATGCCCCTCATTCGTACAGAATAGCAAGTGATGAGAAAAGATAAATTAATCATTCGTCCGTGATTACAGATTACTGATTAATGATTAGAATTTACCAAATGTAACCATGTTTACTGATTTTGTTCTAGTAACAATTGATTGATTAATGATTATGATTACAATGAACACTTTTTGTAATCAATTACAAAAGTAACTACAAAATAATCGATTAATGTTCAAATCTGTCGCGTGCATGAAAGCGAACTTTCGGGACCCGACCAGACTCGCAGTTCAGATACTCAAAAATCTCGGGTACTCGTCCCCTCCTACTAGTTATTAATGTTTTAATCATATTCTATTCACATGCGTTGTACCACTGAAATTATATTTTATTAATAGAATCGCTTATAGTCTGTATTCCTTCTGCATGCAAAATATGAGAAACGAAGAACACGAACCATATCATCGTTTTTAATCAATACACCTATACTACTGTTCATCAATAATTAATCATGTGTGACATTCACAGTTTACAGAAAGAAAAAAAGAAAAAATTCAGCAGTCTCCTGCGATGGTGATTGTTTCAACATACCTCCTTAGTCACATGTAGCTATTTAACGGACATATTATACATATATACATACATATACATATACATATATATATATTACCTTTTCTTGAAAGCAGAGCCTTGAATGAAAAAAGTTTGTTCTTTTTTACGTATAATCAGCGCCTATCCAGTTGTATCACTAGTTACATAACACCCTGTATATCTTTAAAATTTGAAACAGTAAAAAGATTAATTAATAATTGCCTCACAATCGATGTAGGCAATTTTTGTTTTGCACGACGACCTACAGTCTAGAATTGTCTACAGATCAGTGATTACATCACATCAATGTCCATTTTACTTCTTTATATCCCAAACAATCTTGAAGGTATATACAAAGAATGAATTATTGAAACACTTCCATTGAAACAGAACTCGATGCCAAGCAGGTCACCATTTGTAAAACCTTCTTCGTCCTCTTATGGTTCCATTTATCCTCGACACTAAGGTCCCATATTTCTAAACGTTCTGTGAATTACTTTCTCTGGTTTTCATCTTGTCCTTGTCATATCCATCAAAGTACTCTCGAATCTTTTATTTAAAACGAAGGCAAGGTGACGAGGTAAAACACCGCACAATTGTGACCTCTTCTTAAAACAGTAGCACTAATAATACAATGAAAAATAGATAGAACGTATGGAAGTGGATGTAAAACTTCCACTCATATTTATAGACATTGTTCTTTATAAATTTGTTTACAGAAATACTGTTATATAATACAACAAAGGGATGTTTCCAAGTAAGAATATACTGTTCCATACTGTGTACTTCAATTTTGTGATTATTCCGATTCATGGAACACTTGTCATCCGTGTTTGATATTAAATTTCCCTACTTTGGAACAAGATTTCCATTTGAATATGAAACATGGGGACATGGTACGAAAATGGTATTCCATAATACGTACATGTTCGCACTTTATTGTCTTACTTTTATTATTTTGTATTAATATTAAATAAATATTTTAAAGTTTTGAGATTCATTTTTCATTTCATATCCGCAGTCTCATGATAATCTTATACCCCTGAAGAGCGTTCCACAATCGGTACTTCTCATGTCGTTAATTATTGTGCGCGTTAACTGTTGCACGTATCATGGAACGGCTTTACAATGCTCGTCCGCAATATTCATGTTTCCACCCGCAACAAAACGAGCGGCCACTTTATTGTACGTGAACGGTTTATCGCAATCACTTCGCATAAAATAATCCCGTCTTTAACGTTAGGACGTATCAAGGTTGGTGATAAGAGTTTCTTTGAAGGTCGGCCAGCAGTCTTCGACCGAGACTTCCGATCATCGCTTGCGAGGCCTCACTTCTACTGTTCCCGGACAGGCTGGCCGAGATATTGCTAGCGATTAAATTTGCAACTGGGTCGTCTGCGTGAATAAGAAGGTTTAGGCGAATGCTACGGACGAAGCAACGGCCGAAGCAAAGGCCGATTTTTCTCGCGGGAAATATTTGCTGTCCCAGGGAAAAAGTACGAAGAATATTTTCCATTACGTGCAAATCAATACTCAATCCTTTCAAACTTCTTGCGTCCTATATGGAAGTCGTTAAGTGATATTACAGCGATGGTGAGCTCGCGTGCAGATAAAATCGGCACAATTAGCATACGGGAGGTCAGTCGATGGATTCGATGAGAAAGAGCCACGACGGAACGTCACACCTGCAGTGTCTTGCACTCGTGGCGACGATCTACACTGAATTTCTTGACGTTTCTCGATTTTATTTCGGAATGCTCCGTCGATTTTCCCCTTCAAAACTGATGGCTTCTATCGAGTAACTGCAGTTGTGTGTCAATGCAAAAAAGATATCGCACGGTGCAAAATAATACGTCGTTCCATAAGTCCGTGCGGTTTTATTACGTTCAGCGCCGACAGTCAACTATTAAAATTCCCATAAAGTCAAGGCAATTTAATTAATTAACCTAAACTAAAAAGTTAAAATTTATTATAGTGGATGACATTAGTACTCTTCGCATCCGAAACATCCTAGTCAAATTCAGTTTGTTCGAATGTATTACAATGAAAATGAATTTTCCAAATTGGTAAAAAATTAGTGTTACTCATATGTGACCGACACGATGCTCGGCGTGTTAATTTCGATTTAAAGTTTTTGCATCGTAATTGTCTAATAGTTACGTCTAATACGTCATTCGATAACTTCTCCTGTTATGCGATTGTTTTCTTATTTGTTTCGTGCAAGCAATAAAATGATTGATTTTTTTCTAAACTACAGTGTCGAGTTAACAATAATGAACATCTTCGACATGTTTTGCTGCACGATTAAATCGCAAATGTTCATTCTTGTTAACATGACACTTCGTAGTTTGCAAAAAATCTTACTTGCAGCAAAACGTAACGGAGATGTTCATTCTTGTTAACTTGGCACTCCATAGTATTCAAGAAATTAACCACTGTATTACTCACATGAAACGAATAAGTAAAAAATCGCACACCAGGGGAAAAACAAAGCTATGACGTATAAGACAGGAAATTTTGATCGAAACTAAAACTGCGCGAACTTATTGATCCTCCCATAATTATCCTGAAATAGATTCGAATTTATGTGTTAATTTTATTTTACTTAAAATACATCGATATCGTCACAAATCCAGTTGTGAATCAATAGAAAGATGATATTTTATGGTAAACAATAGTTCTGTTTCTAAATTAATTTACTGTCACGCTAATCATTATAATGTGTTATAAAGCACATTAAAATATGTAAGTTGAACCAAATGTTTAATTCTCACAGTATATTTTGCATTATCCTTTATATCAGATGTCTAGATTTTCCGTTTCTGCGGCGAACATTTAATTATTTATCTTTTAATGCAAGAATTTGATTGGAAGTGGATATTCTTAATTTTTTTAGAAATGTTACTATTCACATATTTGATATTTTACAAATATTTTAATAGTTACTGGGTGAGTATGAGATTATTTTTATTCCTCAAATTTTTGAGTGCTACACGATTATTGTAAATTAAAATCGATAAAAAGAAGGAGGGTGTGAGTTTATTTTCATCAAATCGGTGTAATTGAATAATCGAATGATGTATTGAATGATACAATGAGGTATCGGAAGTGAGAGGCAACTGATATTGTTAGTTATATGTGTAAAAATATTGTATGTGAGATTTGAGTTGATGTTTTAATTTTGTATTTAATTAGTTACAGAGTTGCAAATATTTTAGTAGTTAGTTTGCCAAATATTATTTATTCCTGCTAAGCTTTGGTATTGATTAGCATACATACAGTATGAATACCTGTAATATATATACAACTTACTAAATTATTTAATACTGCGTCTCAGCTGCAAATCATAATAACAGCTGTAATTGTATTGTGTTCTAGACTGTGCGCATTCGATTCAAATTCAGATTAGCCATGGAATGTTTGCGACGTTTGATTTACATTACGTTGTGTATAATGAACAATATCTTAATGAACAGTGTAATTTCTCGAAATCTAAAGATAATATAATTCTTTATTTTAATTCAATTCTAAAAATTATTTTAGATCAATATTTTAAAGTCACCATTTTGCGAAACTATGTTGGAATATTTGTGTTAAAAAATACACGTGATACTTTTCGTAAATCTTAGAGTGTAGGAAATGTAAAAAAGACAATTCACTACAAAGCCTGTGGTAGTAAAGCATTTAAAAGGCTATAAACAGCAATTATGCAGGCTATTGCCAATATCGATACGTATTTCTCCGACTTACCATGGATTCTGACTCGAAGAACCTGATGTGACTACTGAATGCTACACACGATTGTGCAACATTATTAAAGTTTAACGCAGTACAATCGACAGTCTATGTGCTCATTCATTCATTTCTCATGAGATGGATTGAAATTATTCATGAATTCCTTACATTTCTGTATACGTTATATAAATAAGCTCTGTGAATAAGTTATTTTCGCAGATCGAATTGTAATTTATTTCTTAGCAATTCGAATAGCTTTTTGAGAGTTAAATTATAAGATAGAGAAAACAAATCTTCAAAAATTGTCTACAAATAAATTATTTGCTACTGTCCATAAATGATTAATCTTCCTACTTTTCAAGAAATTTATTTAGTTAGCTATAAATATTATTAGTTATAATTAGTTATAATTAGTTATAATATTTATTTAGTTAGTTATATTTAGAAAGTTATATTAGATATCTCACACTAAACTTGATATTTTATACATATGTACAGCATTTCTTCAGTTTTCATATGTCACTTCATGTTTCTATATATTTTATACGTATCTATAGATTTTGTCAGATATACAAGAAGATATGAAAGCAGTTTTCGCAGGAAAAATAATTGGAAATACATGTTTTAATTTAAAAGTGGTTAAAATTATAAAATATCTTTTGCGGAAAATGGTTGAATCATAATTCAAGCACATATTACAGTAGAAATAGCAACAAGATGTCTAAATTAATTCGGTTTTGTAGTTCTTATAAAGCAACACATGTTAGACATTCGTGATAAGTGCAAGTCTATAAATTGTAAGAAAAGCGCATACTAATGAAAATTAATTGTATTGTTGCTCCCTGTTCACCATAAGGAACTTTTTTTATGAAAATGGAAGGAAATGTTGCACTTTTTTTGTTGCACATTTTTAAACCTCGGAAAATTTTTTGAAACCTGCCCCCTTTTTCCGTGGAGGTAATCACTAATTACGGATGCATTATGGCATTGGATGAAAAATAACCTATGCAAAATTTGAAATTGAGCGGATAACGGGAAAACGTGGCACATCGAATTTGAGAATTTTTTTATTCTTGTATATATATAGAAACAAAATTAAAATTTTTTCTTTTTATAAGTCGCGTTTCTAAGATTTCAAAAATTTATTGTAAAAATATACAATCAACGTGAAATTAATAATGAAATGTCTTCGAGTGGTAGTGCGTGATCTAAATTCGGAATCGACAGCTTCGAAAGTGCATCTTGAAACGGGTGGCTGTTTCTCATTAAGGCTCCTTTAATGCCTGATAAAAAGCAGTGCCATGAAACTGTCTTCTTCCAGGAATTCATACGATTGTTCTAATTAATCTTCGTACAATTATAGCGTCGCAATCGATTTAGACAGATATTTTAATGGGAAACGCGTGCCTATTAAATTGATGGATTTTTCGGGTCAGCGCACATAGCGGACAAATTATCAAATTGTGGCCAAAAGTATTTTGGTTACTGAATTATATACAGGGTGTCTCATTTAAAGTGTCGCATTCAATTATCTCCTAAACTATATTTCGTTTCAAAAACTGTGAAATGAAACTTACCTTGTTTCGAGGAGGGCATTCTAAATATAATGGTCGCAAATTTTTGCTGGGTGAACGTTCTTCCGAGATTTCAAGGTGATCTTGTCTTCTTTTTCATAAAGTTGTATATTTTTTTTACATGAGCGGATTGTGCGTTCCTTCAAATGGGACACCCTATACGCCGGTATTTATTCACAAAAAGAAATTTATAAATTTTAAAAGAAATTAACAAAATGTATAAAAAATTAAAAAGTTTCATGCAAAATTAATAATAAACTATTTATAAAATTAACAACAATAAACATAAAGAAATTGTAATAGTAATTAAAAAATTAACAAACTTTACTTAACCCTTTTCACTCCGTTGTCCCCTCTCAGGGGACATCGTAATTCTGGCAAGCTAGTCCGATGTCCCCTCTCAGTGGACATTAAAGTTGATTAGTGATTACGGGTAATTGAGTTATTTCAGCGCAACTTTTGGACACATGCATGTTTCTCTGAAGTTTTCTCTTCAAATTGCACAAGAAATGAAATCAAAATATAGTGAAATTACAAAGTTATATAAAAAAAATGTCAGCGGGTTTTGTGTCAGAAGTGAACGTGAGAAGTGTGCTCACGACGGTCCGAGCACTTCTCGGCACTTCTCGGCACTTCTTTTTGAAAAGAGCGATAAGGAGAGTATGTAGAAGAAAGGTCGGTATGCGAGTATACCTCGCACTGTATAGTGAGATTTATAAATATAAATAAACAAGTCTAAAACTGGAGGAAAAGATTTTCAAAGCTGATCTTAGTCTGTTTTGAAGCGTCGTGCGGTATAGACAGATCTAACGAATGAGAAAATCAGAAAAGTGTTTCTTCTCTTGGTAAATAAGTTCTTTTGGTAAAAGTTCTTTTAGTAAATATCATTTTGTGAGTTAGTAATAACAATTATAAATTTTCAAACCATGTGTTTATCGAGGCACTCATTGACCAGCTGAGGTAATTTTCGTGAATCGAGAATGCGTCCATCCACATCTTCTGTGGACAATAGATTGGATAATAAACTACATATTCCCGATGTGGGACAGAGAAAACGGGATTGCATTGTTTGTTCTGACAGGAAAATACCTGGTGGCAGGCATCAAACAAATTATTATTGCCAAACGTGCACTAATCAGCCTTCAATGCATATTGGGGAGTATTTTAAAGTTTATCACACTGTACAAAATTATAAACAATAAAATATTAATTTTTTTGCAAATATACATTCCTCGATGTCAACCAATTCATATAAGTCCAATATCATTATAATACGTTACTTGGCTCCAAAACTATACTAAATAATACAAGGGTCTGTAAACGCACGTTTCTGTCGCAAAACAGCGCTGAGTAGCTGGCACCCACCGCCCAAAATCGTTCGAAGTGCAAAGGGTATGTATCATTTGACACGCATATCATCTAAAATAGTAATTTAATAAAAAATTGCACATTTTTTATTGAATAAACAATTTTATAGACTCAATTTTCTTTCGATTTCTTATCAAATTTTTGAGGTAACTGTTATTTTTGGTTTCTGATTAAGAAAAATACTTCATATAAGAAAGTAACTTTTATCACACCTTTTCACATTAAAAATGCGTAGATTCTATTAGTAGACTATGGGTCTTCATGCAAAATAGAAATTGTCCAAGACGTTTCTAAGAAACGGAAATTAAGTAAAAATTAATTGTTCCTTTTGTGGTTATAATAATATTTAATTTAAAAAGCGTATAGGAGCAAATAGTTGTTGACAGTTAAAGAAATGGTAAGAAAATGAAATTATTATGAAAAACGGAATAACATCAGAAAATTATAAATCAATGTATGTACACGAATTAAAACAATGTTTGATTAGTGAAGGTAAGGACTATCGTCACTACCTAGAGAAGATTGAAATAGTTAATCGTTAATAGTTTCTTTTAATTTAAATGTTCATTTAAATGTTCAAATGTTCATCGCCCAGAAAACAACCGAAAATCAGACGCGGCTTCGGATAAATAAGTCGAGAAAAAACACGTATCGCCTTGATTGAAGAACAATTAGATTTCCGCGAAGGAGACGCGCTTACTGGGACGTAGATAATTGTCAGTAATGATCGAGGCGTACACGATGAGAACGACCGTCTCGGTAAAATGTAGAACGCAACTGCACGTACATACACACGCAAAGAAATACGTTTCTTATCAGACGGATTCCCGCCACGGAGAAAAACCGAGGTTGACAGCCGCGAGCTCGTGAAAGGAGTGGTAATGATGATGATCCTGTTATACTATTTCCAAGAAAGTACATCGTGTTACTGCGCGTGGCCGCGAAGCGTACGAAACACCAGGATCTTTTATACGCCTCGCGAGTTCAATTTATCCTTCGCCGACGCTGACGCCTAATATGGGATGAAATATGAAATGCTTCTCGCGTTTTGTCTTTTACCGAGTGTAAAGTATTTTCGGATCGTAATCTGGGGATCGTGACAGTCGGTGAAACGAGCACCGGTTGAATCTGATAGATGTGCCGTTCTGTAAATCGCATTGCTGATAACGGTGAAAGGAAATCACTACTGTGCCGCTGGTTTTTATATATTTTTCGAACACGCACAAGGAATATCTAACAAACAAATACTAATGAAACATGGCTTTTTACTTGAATTGTTTCGAACAAATATTTATCTAAGATAATTATTCGAATATTAGTCGAATATTTTACTTGAATAACAATTATTCATTATTCATAACAAATTATTCTATTCATCTGAATCATTTTATTTTCTCTATTTGAATAAATTCTTCGAACAGAGATGGTAAAATTATTCAAACTGTTTCCGTTTTTATGTAATTATGTAAGAATATTTATATATGGATACATCCGAATCGATACAACTTTTATTTTTTTTTACAATAGTAACACGGAGGACGATACGAACAAAACAAACGTATATGCTGTAGAAAGATTATTTAGTTATGAATCGATGATCAAATCTACCCAAAAGTAAGAAGAAAGTGATTAAGTTTCATTAAAATTAATTATTTTATGGATAAACTCCTGTATGAATAAATTACTTGAATAAATTCTTATTCGAATGAGCTGTTATCTAGATAAATTTATATTCTATTAGATATTTATTCGATAATGTCGAATAAAATTTTATTCCTTAGCTCTTCTTTGAATTGAATTTTTGCGAAACAGTGGGTAATACAGGAATTTTTTCAACAAAAACTAAGATACTGTTTTTCTTTAACTTTCTTAAATGTATCGAGTTTCAAACGATCATGTATAATGCATAAACAATTTACAATTTATAATGCATAAACAATTTACAATTTAGAATGCGTAAACATTACTTATTACATGAATAAATTATTTCGTTTTGAAACTTTTATCGGCTACTCTAGAATGGTGTTTGATCAGTTTATTATCCATTAAACTTTCATAACTAATTTGAATAAATTTTACTGTTTATTACGCTAAGTAAACACGTTTTATTGTTCTCGTAGGTCTTAAATTCTCGTCGAACACCGTCGGATGGTATTGGATCAGTTTACTATGGATTAACCTCGAAGATGATCTTATCTAGAACAATGTTGCATGATTCAAGTTCAAGTTTACTACTTTATTTTAGTGCGCTACATAACAATTATTGTTTAGGAGTTACGCGCCCAGGAAAAAATATGTAATAATACACAAATTACAGTGTCATTCCGCATGAAACAATGTTATTAAAAGACGTGAAACGTTTGATTAACGCACACTATTATTCTCGCGCCGAATCATTCAAGTTGGATTAGCATATAATGCAGCAAGTTAATCTTGTTAGGTAAGTTGATATATGAACGAACTAAATCGTTTTAAAGTGGAGAATCAGCGGAGGCGTTACACGTTACGTCTTCAAATGCAAATCGACTGTGCGATCAATCCATAATACTGAGCGATTCATCATATACTACACTCATTCCTATATCTGATTCTGATTGAGGATGATTAAATTTTCAATCTAAATGTTGTCATTGTTTTTATATAGAAGAATGATTCTAATTAGAAATGCTTAGTTCTCAATAGTGCGAACCTTATTCTTTTCATTTAATTGATATTAATTGGCAATCGGCTACATAATGATATAATTAGTAAGCACTGTTACAGCACATCTGATAAAAAATTTGTGCGTTTATTTATATATATATATATGTATCGATATTAGACGTGGGATACACGAAATCACAAAAATGAGTGACCAGAGAGAATCTTCTCAAGGAAATAGTGTTGTGTTTGACAATGACAAGCGGATGCATCTAAACTTTTTCGTTTCAAAATTACTTGATTTATTGAAACGCAATGGGGGACTTTTAATTTCCACTGTTATACCTACATTGTCGACAAAAATTAATTACTTTGTAAATTACTTAGATACCTTGACAAAACCCTTCGTTCCGTTTAAAATAAGTACTTCTTTAAACATTTGATGTAAACATGTGGATCGTTGGATGCAGTTTAATCCAATTAGGAAGGAAAAGCGGCTGAGTGGAATATTGAAAGGACAAACAATGTGACATCTGTTGATGATACGAAAGAATGGTCAACATTACGTTTTGCTCTAATTGATAAATTTGGTAGTGATATTTTTGGGAATCATGTGATTGTAAAGTGTCAAAAGTTACCAAGCTGAACCATTTGTGACACTTTAGTAGGATACATTAGAAGATACTGGTATTCGGAATATAATCGAATGCTACGCTTGTGATGAAAATAAACATATTTCAACTGAATGCCCAAAGAAAGTCGTTAAGGCAGATTTGTCATTTAACCGCTGTAGTAAATTTAGTATAAATATTGATATAATTGATACTGGTTCAGACTGTTCATTAATACGTGATCAATCTGCAAATGAACTTTTTGAGTGTGATATTTAAGAAAAGAATAGTCAAACAGTAACGTTGTAAGGTATTTCTAATCATGTCATATTTAGTAATTTAAAAATTAAAAGTGATGCTTGTTTTTGGCATTGAGCTCGTATTGTGGATGCATATAGTTGATGATAATGCATTATCTGAAACTGTAGCGATTGGGAAAGATATATTTCAAAATTAATTAATTATGAATGCAAGAGGATTTGAATTCGATCAAAATCTGTTAATATTTGTAAAGATATTGAGAAGATAGATTTTAGTCAAATAACTACAGTCTTAACGGATAATAATGATGTTAAAAAGTTACAAGCAATATTGAACAAATTTAAGGAGTCCTTTATACTGGAAATACCTCCTAGTAAAGTTTAAGTAGGTAGGTACAATGAATATTAGGTTGGCTGATTCTAATAAATACATGCACAATAACCTAATTCCGATAAAAAGAGAAATAGTTCGAGAAAAAATACAAAATCTTCGAAGGAATATTATTATTCGCGAAAGAAGTTCGCCTTTTGCTAGCTCCGTCGTTTTAATACAGAAGATGTATTATTATTTATTATTTGTATTATTAAGATACAGAAGATGATTCTAAATGATTGTGTATATAAACGCGAATACTGTACCTGATAAATATCCTTTACAATTCTGGTATGGTGTTTGTGATACAGACATCTATTAGCAAAAGAACTATAATTAGAGTAGCCTTCTACACGTTAACTCGAGTTAAGAATTATTCCTCTTGGAGATTCCGAATTTCAATGAAAATGGTATCAATATAATCATACGTTTCGCAACATCGCGAAAAGTCTTATTAATTAGTTCCTATATAAATTCCAATAACGTTTAGTAAAATGCACATGCTATTAAAGATACGTAATCTCATTATATTTACAGAATTACATAGAATTGTCAAAGAACTCCATTTTTTCATAAACGTAACAGGAAGACCGCGTATTTTATGCGCTTATGGCAAAAATATGCGAATAAAGTATAGAATAGTGAGGATATCGGCAAAATTTCAGAAGATTGGTCCATTATTTGTAATATTTATTTATTGCATTTTTGTTGTATTATTTATGTATCTATTTAAATCGTATTTTATACGATTGTTCGGAAATATTAAAAAACATTCTGAAGAATCGTGCCTTAGTGATTGTTAACAGTTTCTTCAATAGCAGTAAACGTTATGCAAGACCGTATTGGCGTTCAGCATTGTCTTCACAGCAGAAGATGCGGTCTGTGCACGCTTCCACATAAACCACATAAATTCACAGGCTGTGATTCTGCATGTCCAATTGGACGTCAAGAAAGAATGCTGGTCAAATAAGGGGGTAAAGAGTGCAACTTGTCAATCTAATACGGGGAACGATGGCTGGAAAGTATTGTCGCATACCAATTAGACACGGGGAATGTTTAATTTAAGTGCACATCGAAGGAAGCAACTATTTTCCACATCGCATAGGCGTGACCGATTAGACGGCGGATGCTTATGCAAAATCGAATTTCGAAACGCTACACTCGTAAATCGAAAGCCACAGAAAAACTTAAACGAGTATCGACGTTTCGATTTTGTTATATTTTAGAAGCGATTATGTTCAGAAGCACAGTAGAATGATAAAATGGTAAAATCTCTCAAATGATAAGTTATAATTGCAATATAAAATGTGAAAAATCTCAGAAATTATTGTTTAAAAATTTGAAATGTGTAAAAAAGAATTAGTAATATATAGTATGATTGTATAATGTAATTGGTTGTTGTTAAAAACGTTAAACTTGTTTGAGAAACTCCTTTTTTTCACAATTTCAATTTTTCAAATCTAGTCAAAATATTTTCATGCGAAGAAGTTTTATTTTTATCATCTTATGAATTAATATTCTTCTAATATATGCTTTCGTTTAGATTTTAAAAATAAATTTTAGTTACTCTAATTAACCAGTTAATTGTTTTTGACGAGTATACTCGTCGTGAAGAAATGACAACATTCTGTATTATAACGAATATACTTATCAAATACAGCTAACTGATTAAGTGAAGTAAAGAAATAAAATTAAAAAATAAAATAGTCATTTCATTACAGTTTAATTCCATATTACAACAGCCATGCGTACACTTCTCAAAGAGATTGCAGCAGTTAACTGGTTAATTGAAGTTCGAAGAACATGTTACAGATTCATCTAACTTTTAATACTGACTGTCCCTGTAATATTTTTCTCACTTTTCTCTCGTATTTTCTGATGGAAATACATATAATTCGTTTACAATTGATAGCATGTCTTAATGTTAATTGAATTGTTTACACGCTTCGAATGCCAATCTGTTAGATGTTCCACGATTCATTTGTATGAATTTCAAGATCGATCGAAGTCGAGGTTGGGTCGAAAGCTCAATGAAATGTGTCACGAACATCGATCAAGAACATTAATTGTAGTTTTCGCGACGCTCAATAATTACCGAATGAAACGAATTGTCACTATTTCATAATGCCTTCTGAATCATTTAAACGACCTTCGCTGGTTTTGAGAGGAGTTTGCCGTTCTCTATAAAAATTTCCATTCATCAATCTGATAACTTTACTAGAATAAGGCGAACGTAACTCATCTATCATTTAATTATTTTAAACGTATCTTTTTCTACGAAGGCGAGAATGCAGGACTCGCAATGTTCTGAATCACTAGTATTGTGCGAAAAACAAATTAGCAACTTACGTTTCCGTTTTCCAAGCAAAATGAATGAGCAGTTCACAAGAAAGCAAATAAACAAATTATTTCGTAGAAATATTTTATAAAATACAAATAAATTTACAATGTCATAATAAAAGTAGTGAATTACAATAGTCATATAAAACTTATTACAATATTTCATAACTGTATTATTGATAAATTCACACGTTCTTTATAGTGTCATCATGACTTGTATTGTATAATGCGAATCATATTCCATTGAACAATAGACTTAGAACAAATATTTACTTTAAGATATCGTTTAAATCGCAGCTTTCTAATTTCAATCAATAATTTTGATATTGAACTTTTTAACTACGAACATAATTTTCAAAGACAGATTATCATAATTAATTAATGAATTGAATTAAATTAATTCCATTGTAATTAAATTTTATAAGCTATTTTTTTATTTTAATTTTATAATCTATAATTTTAAAAATCTACTTTTTAAGTAGAAAATTTAGACTTTTATTAAAAATCTATTATAATTCAAATTTATAATACAAATTCATTACAAATCACATTCTCCCTTTTATTTCGGGTAAGACATTATGCCAGGCAAGAATAAAGCATACACATGTATATCGATTATCATGCATTCGCTTGTATGGCAAAAAAGGTGTGCATTTTTCTTCATTAATCCGTGAAGGACCAACGTTTTTGTTCCTGTTGGATATAATTATCGTAGAAACGGGTGTAGTCGGTGTATGAAAAAAGAAACAAAAGCATGGCGATACAGATATTATCTCCCCTCTTATGAATATTATCGTAACATGTTTACCACTGATTCAAATACATCGGTTTAAATCGCTTCACACACGGCATTATGTTCAGTAATTTCCAAAATTCTTCTTGTCAATTACTTGCAGTTAAACATTTTGAATAAAACGTAATAAATTATGTATTTTATTAATAGAGATAGGAAATTGGAAAATATGGAAACCAGAACAATCTAAAATTCGATTACATATAGATGAAAGTGTGCCAGATGTTGTAACAGAATTTTTACACTGATTGTTAATTAATAATCATCGCCGAAATCATATTAATTTCCATTAATTTCCATCCACCAAGACTTTACTGTTTAATTATTCTTTAAACGACCGTTTATTTGGTTTTTATATTAATAGATTTATTTGATAAATGTGACTAACATCTTTTATTGTATCTTTTGCGGCAAAGAAATCATTATAACAAAAATGATTAGTCAAAGGATATAAATTTATTACAGAGAAGACAATATGTTAAGCATTTAAATTGCACTTTTATTATTACCATCGATTAAATAGTTAGATATACATAAAATAAATGCTTCATTTTTCAATTTTTAGAAACTTTGAACAGAAGGTCACGTTCACAGACGACGAAGGAGAAAAACGTGCAAACCATGTTACCAATCCGAATGTGTTTAACTCCTCCAGCAAATAGCTAGCTGTTAACAGACTCGTTTTTATTTTCATCGTAATTAGCACTAAACGCTGTGAGATACTGTTGTACAAACTTGAATAAAGATTATAAATTATCTCCTTTAGCTCTTTTTATTTAACATTCCTTTTTCATATGATAATAATTATACTTACCTTTATTCAGAAGATACTGATAGGTAATGTTTAGTGAACTACAATTGAATTCATAATGTACGTTCAAAAAATGATAAGGTATTCTGAACTTAAAGCAATCATTTTAATGTTAAATTAAGAAATTTGTTAGACATCGGAAATGAAACTTGTTTAAGAGATTCGACAAGAATTTATTTCAACAAAATGCAGGCCAGATAACTCGCCACGTATTTTTGATAAAATTGTTGTATATAATAAAAGAAAATAAATAAATAGTTATGTTACGAAATAACGTTGTACTATCTCTAGTGGAGAATATTCAATCAAAATCGTGGATATGATTATTAAAACAATTATTTGGGTGTTCATCGATGAATTAAAACAAAAAATAGTACTGTAGAAAAATTAACGATATTTAAAAACAATATTAATACAGTAAAAAGTTCATTTGCCCTTTCGTTAAGTATAAAATAATATACCGTTCAATAATAAGTATAAATTAAAAATACTTAATTATCATGATAAAGTGCTGAACACTCTTGAATACTTCGTACGATGCAAATGGCGTTCGAAATTATCAAACAAATTTTTTAGGAATTCGGGAGTGTTAAAACTATTCTACGAATCAGTACCGAATATCTTATAAAACAATAAACAGAATCATTATCTTGCTGGAAGAAAAGCTGGGTACAGAGTCCTTTGAATTAAACTTGTTATAAAAAAAATTGATAGAAATAAAGGGGAGACAATTACGAGCTAAAACAATATAGAGAAATAACATAAAATATTAATATAGCTTAACTATAGATTAGTTTTATTTTAGTTTTGTATATGTAGTACTTCGTTTTAGATTACCAAGATAAATATATTTTACACCATGATTTAAGAAAATGACAATATTTTATTTGATGATAATAAATTAAATAAATCTTTCTCAGAACTATTTTTTAAAGAATATTTTTAGAGTTTTTTGAATAAAATACTATTTTAAATGTTATCTTAAAAATTTTGTACAACGAATAAAATATATTAGTTTTAAGAGTACATTCTTTCGAACAGATAAAATATTTTAATTACTATTTACTATTAAATATTTAATTACGGTTTGCCATTTGAAATATTATTTTACCCAGCTCCATGTGCAACACGTTTCGAACAGTCCCAATCACTCGGTATCTGAATTCGATCGTGCAACACGCGGAAACTAAAATTGTGATGTACAGCGATCGAAGATGAGCCGGTGTAGTCGAAATGAGAGGAGCTATCAAGTACTTCGTACGACTGCAGATTTCAGACAATGCTGTTACCTGGAGATCGTCGTTCGCTTTAACCGTGATATCCCTACTCTGGTACCAACTACCAGAGTACCAGACCGTACGCAGTTAGATCCCTATGTGAGACCAGCTGTTTTCTATGCTCGGGAGCCTCGACAGTTGTTGCTCGGTCACTCTTACGGAGAGTTCGCTTCTCTCGAAGTTGCTGCCGCTGAAGTCCAGGTCTTGTGTCCAGAAAGTTACGTCAAACTTCATTGAAAAATCCTTTCCACCCTGGACTGCTCTTAGGTTATCGTCAAGGTCAGTTACATAATTTCTTTGAGTTTACCGAATTCTTTTCCTCGACTCGATTCGGCGCTGTTTCTGTGCGGCGAACCGACCGTGTTTGCTGCTACATAATATTTATCAATGACGAATGTAACCAATGTTTACCAATAACCGGTAACGTCATTAAGAGATGCGTATATGTTGCTCGGTAGCATTTGCACGTAGGTTTAATCGTTCGAACGGGATCAAATAAATGTTAAACGTAAATCCAGGTCCTTGCGTTATTTATCAACATTCCAATAGCGGATCTCTTTAACAAATATGTAACCGAGTGTGCTCAGAATCAATTATAAAATTGTTTATCAATTAATTTAATTTATTTTTTTAAATACTCCTCTTAAGCACATTAATCTTTCTGTATACTTTAATAGAACGTGTAGAAAATTAATTGTCAGAAATGAGATAATCGGATAACAATATTTATGCTCAGGGTGGATGGACCCAAGCCACAAAGTTCGAGTGTTAAAACAACCAGTGGTTGGTGTTTAATACTGAAATTACGGGATCCGTCACAATGCCGGGTTACAAACTTTTTAATTTACGATTATTGACATTGTAAAGATACATTTATGCTTAAACTGCGAATTTTTATGCAAGATAAAGATTATTTACACAAATTGCAAGATACAGGAGATACACAGTATCTCAGTAAGACACTTATTTCGTTCCTTAACAATGTCTACAACTTGAAAATAAGACGATAATATTTTTGAATTCTTTAAATATTTTTACTGTTTTGTATTTGATCGTATCATTTTTGTCATAAAAGCATAAAATCCGCCAAAAAAGTCTATTTATGACTTAGAACACTTTTAATATACCGTATACTTAGTGTTAAAGCAGTAAGAAGATTTCGTTGGGAAATATTGGTGTGGTATTTTCAACTCGTTAAACTTGTTAAACAATGACAGAAACGTTTATTTGACTTCTATCTCTTGCAACCTTGGTACATAAATAGATAACTCCCAGGAAAAAGATAGCTGAAAGCCGTATATAAATGATTATACAGTGGTTTGCATATCTTTTCCTTAAAACAGTATCAAAATTAAAACTTTAGTGTGATTGTTCCCAATATTTCTGATACTTATGACTAGACTGTGGATTTTATGCATTTATGGCAAGAATGAGCAGTTTTAACTTAAAATAGTAGAGAGATTAAAAGAATTTAAAGATGTCATAGTATTATTTACAATCTAACAAAATTATTTTTAAAAAAATTAAGTTTTTATTTAGTTTTTAGTTCTTGCAATTACTGCGGAGACTTTTAATTTTGCCTAAAAATCAGCAGTCTACTTATGAGTATATGAAAAAATTGGCCAAAATATGGGAGCTATTTTATTTGTTGGCTTGTTTAAAGGGTATTTTCAGACATTTTATTATTATTTATTATATACGAATGATATAACTCATTGATCGCATTAAAGATACAAATACACATAAAGATAGCAAAAGAGGAAAACAAGGAGAATATAAAAAAACATACGTATATTAATACGTATGTATTAATATACATACGTATGTAGTAATATACATACGTATATTAATATAGATGTGTGCTGTATAATAAATCTTAACGTCTAAAATTAGTGCCATAAATTCCACTCGATTAAATTGTATTATACTTAATTCATTCGATTATTTTTCAGCAATTTGATTTGGTTTCGTTCTTCATTAAAAACAATGCTGAGAACTAGAAAAGACAGGAAGACCTTGAGACAGGAGCAATATAACTTATAACTGTGAAATTGCACAAGATTGATAATAATAGAATAATAGAAATGATTTGCAGCGTTTTAAACTGTTTCCTCGACTATTACGGATAGACTGCGGATTTATATGCGAAATAAGAATTTGTTGAATCGATTGTAAGGAACAGAAGTTAAATAAAAATGTCTTTTTTCTTTCTACGATTTGAATAAATTGAGAAAAATGTACGACTATTCTAAAACTTTTCTAATAGTTTTCTCAGTTGGGATTGCAGCCCAGCCATTTTTATCATAAATGCATAAAATCCGCGGTCCAATCGTAAATACCAAGACTATTGACATTTAAAAATCATTTTTGATATATTCGAATTGGCCAGTATGTCGGACACAATTAGTAAGTCGTCCGATTATTCAACGTACAATTTGCACGCCTTTTTCGCGCATATCGTGAAAACACCGTGACAATTAATCCGGTTTCACTTCGATTTCCCGTTCACGAAATTACTAATTGTTATCTACGTGAGTCCGGAACAGAAGAAGGTTGATCGCAAAGTAGAAATTGTTGGCTGCCGATCGGTGTCACGTGCTCCCGGAATAGTGTAATGAAAGACAAATGGGTTAACTAAACAGCGGCAATTCGTTTCGTCCGAAGTCGTCCAGAAATTGCGAAACGAGAGTTGGGTGACAAGTTCGCAAGGTGACAGTAGAATGAGTCTCTATGAGCTATCCTGAAAAGTAGAACGACTGGATTACCGGTCGGACCGAGAGTGCCGTCCGGTAACATAATGTTGCTCTGCTCATTCCGAGAAAAGCAAACCTCCGGGATTATGAACAATAGTAAAGAATTGAAACGGATCTTTCGAGCTTCAAATGAAAATAGAACTGAAAAACTGCACAGTTGAAGGTAGCAATACGAATGAAAAAAGGTTGAACGATAGAAGAAGTTTGCAAATTATGGGTAAGCACGTTAATTACTCTGTAAACTTTAATAAAACGGGTTACACTTTCAATTAGTTGTCAGAAAGTAGAGAAGCGGATAACAGGATTTATGCTCGGTGTTTAAAATGGACCCGAATTATTCTTCTATT
This sequence comes from Augochlorella aurata, assembly GCA_028455555.1. Classification (NCBI taxonomy): domain Eukaryota; kingdom Metazoa; phylum Arthropoda; class Insecta; order Hymenoptera; family Halictidae; genus Augochlorella; species Augochlorella aurata. The sequence continues at coordinate 1,362,861 of CM052151.1, read as the reverse complement.
AAATTTTATTCTTTGATTAGAATATTAGGTTTGTAGTTCGTTATTTGTATTTTTTTTTGTATTTAAAGAAGTCTAAATGATATGTTTTGTGCATATATTTTATATTATAATAGGTAGTCTCGTAAAAAATTCCGAAAGTTAGAGAATTGAGTGCAACAGAGCGAGTACTTTATAATCGTCGAGCAAATGATGAATCTTCGAAAAAAATTGCTATGGACTTTAACATTTCAAGAGCAGGTGCAAGAAAGATATTTCAAAAAATAAATATTACTGAAAGACCAGAAAATTTAACTAGAACTGGAAGAAAGAGGAAAACAACCATACCTCAAAACAGACAAATAGTTTGAGAAGTTAAAAAAAGATCCATTTCTTAGTGCCAGAGAATTGAAAGAAAATTTATGTTTGTCTATTAGAATTACGCAAATAAAATCTCGTATAAATGAAGGCAATTTGCATGGCCGTATATCGCGAAAAAACCATATATTTCGAAAGTCGATGCTGCGAAGAATTTAAGATTTGCTCAGCAATAATATAAAAAGCTAAGTCAACTCTTGTGACTCCAACTGTGAAAGATGGAGGTTGCTCCATTATTATATGGGGCTGTTTGATCATTATTAAATGATCAAATTGGAAATTTAGCAATAGTTGGAGAGAAACCGATCTCCTCCAAGTATGTTGAGTTATTACAGGGGAATTTGTATTCTTCGATGCATACATTTGAAAGAAATAGATCGTTCGTCTTTCAGCAAGACAACGACCCAAAACACACCTCAAGGGTTGCAAAAGAATTTTTTGAAATCAACAATATAGCTTTCGAGTTCACCTCAAAGCATCGATCTGAACCCGATCGAGCATTTGTGAGAGGAATTAAATCGTCAAATAATTATAAGTGAAAGATACACAACATCAAAATTTATAGAAGCATTGAAGAAAAAATGAAATGAGTTAAGCTTCCCTACGCTGAAAAAATTAATTAGACGTATGACAAATCGCCTTTTAGAGGTAATAAGAGCCGAATGATGTCAAACTTCATATTAAAAAGTTACAATAATGTAAGATATGCATTAAATTACAATGTCAACATACTTTCCATGTTCAGTTATATTAAACATTTTGCTTATTTACATAATTTTATATTCGTATAGGAATTAGTTTGCATTTCACGTAGTTTCTTCTGCTTGTTAAACTTCAATAATCACATCTACACGATAAATAAGCTCTTACACTTGTGTTATTAATCTTATTTTTGATCATTCATAATAGAACATTACGTTTCAACATAAATATCGATGTGAGTGCAGATATGAATTAGTCATATTTATGTATGTATGTAAATTAATCATATTTATTTATGTATGCAAATTACTCGTACTTATTTATGTATGTAAATTACTCGTATTTATTTATGTATATAAATGAATGAAAGAACATAAAAAGACATCAAAATATAAACAAAGAATAGTTTTGAGAATAAAAAGTGGAGACTCTTCATGTTGTTACAATCCATCGTGGATTGAATCTTTTTAAAAATTGATCGAAAACGACTTTTTCAAAATAAAAGTGACTTGAAGTTTCTACTGAACTCAGGCATTAACGATTGTAAACTTATATAAGCCGTGTCAAATTGTAGATACATATACATATAAACATATATAGAAGATATTAACTGGGGATTGGAATTGGTCCAGAAGTAACTGTCAACATCTGTTACATAAATCTCACGATTTAAACCGTCATAAAAAATTGAAATAATATAATAACTTGTAAGACTGAATAAATTGTCATTAAAGCGTCTCGGTATACATACATTTGTTGAGGTTTGAGACTCCCTCGTTTCAGCAATTCTGCCAAAGAATCTAAAAACAATATCGCAGTATTGCTACAATTTACAGCTTATTATGTATAACAAGTAGAAACAGTAAATTTTTAATTTGCAAATTGATTTCCAGATATGCCAAATTTGATGGTCTAAGAAACAAAGCATCGCATTAAAAACGTTTATAGAAGATTTCCCAAATACCTAGAAAATTGGCTTTGTTTCAGTCGCATTTTGTTACGAAACCGTTCTGGGGAAACACAAACCGAAGAAACGTAATAATGTTAAATTAATGTCATTCCTGAAATAGTTAAAAGTGCTAGACAAACAGTGACTTTGCAATCCCATTCCTTTTCGAGTTGGTAATATCAGTTACTTTTGATTGTATCAATGCGTATATAGACCTTCGACCACCGTTAACAATTCTAGGTAAAGCTGCAAAAAGGAAAATTACCGCGCAACTACGTAAATAATGCGTTTTCTTAAAGCTGCATGACAAAAACTCCATTTTTATTGTGAGAACAAAATTCTTAATTTTAGTAGCATGAATAATTTTTAAACAATAATATTTTTCATACGGAAATGCAAGATTAAACGACTAAAAATAGTACCAATATTAGCTCTGTGCACTGTGCAATATTGCAGATAACAAGTTCAACGCGCAGCGTTATTCAATGTTTGTGTTTTATCGAGATAAAGAAATCTGACACAATTCTACAACATGTTCTGAAATTTGACGATTGCAGAAATCTCTGTTCGAAACAGGAAACAGGTTGTTGAAATTTCGTGTGTGCCTTAGATTCTCCATTTTTATGGATTCAGTATGAATTCAATGTAAACACGTTAAACATTCTACTACAACTTCAAAGAGGTAAGAAATTCACTGCAAAAGTAATCAAACTGTAGATTCATAAAATATCGGAAGTGTGTTCAAGTTCCACCGTTTATCATATCGTTTGTAATCGTCTAAAATAATTAAATACCGTGAGCTTCGATGAACTACTCGAAACGGTTCTTTCGAGCACTTCAACTTCTGCATCGTGGCAACAAGTGATACTCGGAAAAGATTTAAATGACGCTTTATCCACATCTATAAAAACGATGGTAAAACAGACCGAGATGAGAAAAGATAAGGAGAGATATCGTGCACCTGTAGTGCACCATATACGGATAACGAGCGTCGTACACGATGAGTTCACGACGATACATTACAGAAGACGTAACGAATGATTTATGTGAAATCGACCGGCTTTTACTGCCGATTCATCGAAGCTTAGTGGAACACATATGCGTCGACTGCGGTAGTAATAGAGGCTGTATCCGGTTTCACACCTTTTTTCACCGGAAATTCAGTCATAGAATAAAGAATTCGATACCAAATTAGAATTACGCAGATCGCAATAAAGTTCTGAGAAAATGACGGTTGATTTAACGAGATCACGCAGAATCTAAAACGTTCGTGCATGCAAGGTAAAATGTCGAATGGTTATCGATACTTTTAGTAAGACGATGCAAGGCCCTAAATCGGCAGTGCCGGAAATCGAACGACTAAAATTTTTAATTTGATTAAATGATCGATGAAAACGATTAAGATCATTAATCGTCGAAAAGTCGACGACTGAATTAATCAACTGATGAAATTAATCGTCGTTCGACGATCGAAGGAGACAATTTTTTAATGGAATTGGAAAGATATTATATGCATGGACATTAATTTTTGTTCTTATTAATTCGAATGTAATAGAACGGTTTCGTAAAATTCTTTTTACATAAAATCCACAGTTTAGTAATTATCATTTTTTTCTCAAGTTTTATTTAAAGTAGCTTTAGCACTTGGTTTTTAACGACTATATGATCTTTTATTTTATTCTAGTCATTAATTTTGACTTATGGTTTTTGCCTTCCGCAACTTTCTCCTTTTGAAATAGAGGAAATATCTGGAAACTTTTCTGGATGTCATCTGCAGACAAAAATTTTCCTACGAACGATATAAGCATTAATTCGAATTTGAAGGATGAGTTAGTTCTCTCTTTCACGATTCCAGCCAACTATAAAATCCGCACTACCGTGCAACAACAATGTAACTTCTGTTTTTTTTCTTTGTTTCAAAACAGAGCAGAATAGCTTACCTCGTTGTTTTAAAACTTCGAGTCTGCCGATGAAACGTTAAATTTCTGGAACGTAAACCGTGAAATCGGATTACATTGCGCACGCAGAAAAAGTAATTTCGAGATATGATATCATCGCGAAAATCGAACACCCCCGTGCCGACCACACCGAGCTTTAAACGACATCATTAATGACAGCCATTTGCGTAATCCACCTACCAGATGTCTCGTCAGAAAGGATTTAGTCATTTTACGTTACATTATTTACAGAGATCCTACTTGACCAACGAAGGTTTCACAATGTGGCCTAAACTTGTACAATGTTTCCCGTTGTTGTGGTAGAAGTAATCGCTTATTTTTATGAAATGTACAATTCAGTTCGAGCAATTAAACGTCCTGGTTGCGTCAATTTGATCTTAGCGTTTGAAAGGTTTCTGACTTTGTATTATCGTAGTTGAAGCAATCAATTACTTTTTAAGAAATCCACAATTTTGTTTCAACAATTAAATATGCTACTTGAATCAATTTGCTCTCAGCTTTTGAGTTTTCTGATTTTTATTGTTATAGTTGGAGAAATTATTTTGTAAGAAATTTACAATTTAGTTTGAACAATCAAATTCACTGCTTGCCTAGCTTGTTTGTTCTTGGTATTTCAACGAGTTCGTCCTCATTTTATAAGTTAAAGAATGTAAAGTGTTTGAAACAAATTTTTGAAAAATTCGGAGCTGTTACGATTTCATAGAGATACGAAGAGAGGCACAATCTTAAACGAGTTTTTTCTCGAAAACCAGTTCCAAGAATATCTCGGTATCTAATGAAACGGTTCAACAGATATTTTGTACAGTTATTTTTTATACAATTAGCTATTACGTGTTATAGGGTTTTTCCACATATTTTATAGCGTTTTGTTAAGGATAAAAAGCGAGCAATTTTTAGGTGGAGATTCTACTTTTCGGTACAAATAGTTGTCATTTTTTCAAAAACTTTAGAAGTCGAATATAACAAATACTAGTTATAATTCTCTATTTCATAGTTTGCTCTTTAAACTAGAAAATGTTGAAAACATATATGGAATTTAAACTGGATTACTAATTTATTTAAAAAATAGTGATAGTGACTACAGTACTTTAGTGGTACAGTCCTTTATACAATAACGATGTTCTTTATAAAATTATCGGAATGCATTCTTCTTAAGTAGGGTCTCAACGTCTTATCAATTAATAGATATTAACGAGATATGCAGTGACTCATGAATTTGTTCAGGTTTATACTCTGTAAAAATGTGATATGTCATGTTACAGTTGGAACAAGATATAACATAATATGTTAACAATATAACAATGTAACATAATACTGAATGGAAATGTAGTAAGTACATGTAAATATGAGCCACATACTAATTCTGATAATTTATTCGTAATTATAAATTAATTAAGCGTGGTCGTTAAATGAATTAAAACGAAATGTGATTAGAATTAAAAAATTTACAAATGATTTTACAAATGAACGTTAATAGTTTAAATTCTTTTTTGTTTTCTTACCGAAGTGATCAATTTTTAGTCAAATAATTTACAGAGATAACAATAACAATTTTATACAGTAAAGCTATCACAAATTTTTCATTTTAATTTATTGAGAATACACATTTGTAACATTAATTTTATTAATTCTCGGTATCAAAAAAATTAATAATACTGTGAAGATTGATGACGAAACAAATATTTGGAGACAGGAGGACTGGATAATCGTCTCACTGATGTCAGTGATTTATCACTGACGCTGTAACTTTTCGTGACGGAAGAATCCACGTAATAATTCGTGCAATTTCCGAATACATTCGAAGGACTTCTACCGATAACGTAATTATGTATATAATGTACTGTACTGTTACATGCACGTGACAATGCAGAGACATATTGTGTACATACGTACAGAGCCCACAGAAACTGCAATTTCTGCCACTTACAGTTCCAATGACACTCTGTAATATTACTATCAGGTTTATGGTGAAGTAATCCAATAATATATGCCATCGTACAATTAATAATTTATTAAAAACTTAATATTTTAAGGTGAAAATTATTTCATATGTTCTTCAAAGTACTATTTAAATGTAACAAAAGTCTTACAAATTTATATTTTTCCGTTTAGATATTAGAGATTCTTGAAAACTGTGTTTTTTTCTAAATAAATAGTCAAAATTATCAACATTTAAACAGCGAACTTTTTTGGCTGAAATATAATCATTTCAAATTTCACCTATCAATTTTTTTCGACAGATTTTTTAAGGTACTCCTTTTATATGCATTCATTTCTCTGCAAGCCTCAATGAAGCACGGGCTCCAAATAGACCTCATCGTTCTAGTGTCAAAGGATCGTGTATAAAACAGAACAGTATTTCTAATATTGTCAAATAAATGTCACAATACATAGGAGTAGTTCACCGTTATTAAGGAAAATAGACATAATTTATATGAGAACGTGTATAATCAATTCACATTGATAAACGAAAGAATTTTTAAACAATTACGCAATTTACGCCGAAAATGTGTATGTAAACGACTGCATTTGAATACAGATATAAATTCATGAAACAAATGATGTTAATAAAAGAGGAAAAAATCGACAATATCATTGCGTACACGAAGTAGGTCAGAATGTAAAAATTCCGTAATGCTATAATGTCATATAATCGTCTTTCATCGTGGGAACAGATGATCTCATCCGAATTAAATCCATTATTAACTCTCCTAAAGCGTTCTTCTCTGCGAAACAAACGTAGCTCGCATATTTCTTATCCTAAGCCTGTCGATAAATTTTCTTCTGTCTAGAAGGTAAGGGCGCCATAATTATGGGGAACTTTCGATTCAAATGATACTTGATTACCATTAGGAAGTCGAGTGGTTAACGACTAATTTAGAAACGACATAATACGCACTAAAATTGGATGATGTGTGATCTGAATATATACAGTAATAATGAAAATTAATAATTTTAATTATTTCCGTCGTATATGTGCAATTATTTCATTTACAAAATTAATCAGTAGAAATTACATTTTATTAAAATGAACTCAAATTAGTACGTTCGAATCGTTATCAATAACGTATAGAGTTCGTTCAATACTTAAATTTTATCTAATTATTAATTATGATACGTATTAATTCTATTATAATTATTATCTACAACTTTTTTCTCGTTGTAATTATTTCAATCACAATTCAAAAAATGGAATTTAATATTTATACATTTTATTTATTTCTCATCGGCTAAATTCGCAATGGAACTATCTCGAAATTATTAAAGAACGTATTTTTAGATACACGTACAAGTTTAGATGTAAAATCGTGAATCTGCGCCACTTTGCATAAACTTACAAAATTAATAAATAAATTTTTGGGAAAGAATAAAATGAAACCATTGATTCTTCATTTTTTCCCGTCTAAAGTAGATTATTAGGAATGTGATCAGAGGAAATATGATAAAAATTAAGGAAGAAGGGAAGATGGACGACCTAGATCTACGCGAAGATGTTCGCGTCTAGTATGAAAGACGTTAAATGCAACGGCGTGGGTGACGATTAGCTCCTCGTACATTCCGGTAGAAATGATTAAGTAATTCGAGACGATCGGGACCGGCTGTCGTAGTTGTCGAGGATGTGACGATCTACATGCGTAATGCAACCTGGATGTGTCGCTCGTTAACGTAACGTTTCGTTTCTCCGACGTACGTAATTTGTTAACGGTGCGTGAACATCGGACGTACACGCGTCCTCGATCTAAATCTATGGTGCGAACCAGTGGGACCGTTGTTAAACGACGGTACGGATTAATTATCAAAATGCTCGACCCTTGTACCATATCCTATTCGACTCTATCGTGCAGTGAATTTCAAAGATGTTTGACATAAAAAGATAATCGCACGATAGCTCAAGTAAACTGTATATCGACTTCGAAAAAGTAGTGTACTTCGTATGGAAGAGGTTGTTCCATGATATTTATTCTATAAATAATCGAACATCCATTTTATTATTTGACATAGTAATCATATTAATCAGATAAAATCATATTAATCATTTTAACAAATTAATAGAATTTCTAACAATTAACCCTTTTTACAAATTAACTTTAGATGATTAATAAAATTTTAAGAAAATTAACTGTTTTAGTAATTTGATCAAATTTTAAGGAAATTAATTATTTTAGCAAATTAATAAAATTTTATGGCAATTAATGAAAATTATATTATCATAACGAACCGGTGAATTATTTTAAGCAACAATGCTTGAATCTCTGTTTCATTGCAAACATTATTGCAGTATAGAAACTGAATACGAATTGGAACGATAGTAATAATTCAATCTATATGTACTAATTGTAAGTAGATTTAACTTAATGCAATAACTAGTTACATAATTAATCAGGAGAATTAATGATATGGTGTATAAACAATTTTTATAAAGCAACAAATGAGTGGATATTTTTCTAAAAGAAATGATATATTAATTTATTCTAGCAGTCCTTATAAAATTTAATACTATTTATACTAGAAAAGCGTGACTGAATGTATTTTCAACTGAGATTAATTGTATTAAATGTGTAAAGTGATAAACTCGACGTAATGTTGTAGTATTAATTTTTATTAATCGACAGGAAGATAGTATGCGTGTTTATTTTCAACATCTCCATTCTTGTAGCGTCAATAGTCATCAGCTTATGTTTTATGTAACTTCATGAAGGAAAATCTTCCTATTACAAAGCAAATAGCTAAAACACTGTGTTCGTAGATAGATTCATAACAATTTTAAACACATACCTGTCCCTAAACATAATCACTGTTGAATCTAGTATTTCGAATATTACTTTAAATAAATATTCTTCTTCTTCGTTCATCTCGGTACGAATTGAATATATTAAAACTTCATTCTGTTTGAAAGAACGAAAAAATCGAAAAGAATTTATCTAAGAATTTATCTAATTAAAGAAGAGAACTAGAAAATATTAACTGATGAACGATCAAATCATTAATAGCATTTTGTAACAGTACTTTAAAAAAAAACTTGGGAAGTTCTACAGTAATAATAGTTACTGCTACATTGCACATGTTATGTATTTACAACAAAAATTACTAAGTGAATTATAAAAGCGTAAAGGTATTCAAAGTGTTTTATAATTAGACTGTGGATATTTATGCGAAATAAAATTTTCCAACACGATTGTAAGAAATATAAATTGAATAAAAATAAATTATAATCATTTTGATTAATCGAAAACAATGTGGCAATATATTATTAAATATAATTAAATTAAATATACCTACATTTAATAATAAATTATTATTAAATATATATCTCTTTGCAATTTTATACGTCAGTTACAAATGTTTGCCGTGAATACGTAGAATCTGCAGATTGCAGTGACCTGCAGTACCCTTCTTAAATATTAATTTGTTAGAAAGAGTGGATGATATTTAGCTTCTTATTCTTCGGACTAATACTCACATATTTTCCATATTAACGAGATTATCAATGCTTTTTCATATGTCACGCAAAAAAGCATGACCTGCCCTTCGGAATCCTTTCCTTTGCCAAGCGCGACTCAAGGACTGTTAACGAGCAAATGGGAACCGTAGACGACGCCGGACAACATGTGAAAAAGTAGACACAGCTTTTTATGGTTAAACCCGTACTATTGCAAACGTTCACCGTTCTCCTTATTATATATAGTGGTGGGATCAAGTTCAATATGTACACAGGATGTCAATCACAACTGTCCTCCTTAGCTCAATCGTGTCAATCTCAACTAAACATTCGATAGTAAACTGTTCTAAACCGACCTGCAAAATCGATTGAATAAATCGGACACAAACGAATCAGATCAATCTCAGATATAAAAATGATCTGTACATTATTATAAATTAAATTTATAAGTTACTAAATGAAAAATCAATTTTATTAGAACGCAAATGTTTAACAGTCGAGAAAGTATCGGCAATTGTTTGCAGTATCAAAATTCTGCGAAAGAAATATTATTAGAAAATAATGTTCAGGCATATCAAGTTTTTATGAAATTATTGAATAATTTTTTAATTTTTTTAGCTGTAGTATGTTATAATGTTATTGTATAATCGATGTATGCTGCTGTGTAATCTATCTACGTATCGTATCATCGTTTGTAACTTGTTATCTACACGTTGTCTTCGTTATCAATTTGTATTAATTCGTCGTAGTCCAATGTATCACGTTTATACTATTTATTGAATTCTATGGATTACATTAAATATATATAATTGTACTGCGCGAATTCTGTTCAATGTGTATCAAAACTTTGCAATCCTAAGAACAAAATTATTTATCGACATAGTTATTTGTACGTTATATACATTTCAGTGTAATTTGGTTTAGAAAAAACCGGTAAAGATTGTTAGAAATATGTGGACGCGTTTCTTTGTTATTATCTTTAAATGTTCCCGTTAAAAAAAATGTGGATGTAATAATTGTCAACTATCTAAATTCAAAATACTTTCTTTTTATCTTTGAATGTCTCCTTTGCCATTATTATTGAATTACGAGAAATAGAAACGAATACTCAAATATTCTTTATTAATACTAGAACTACCAAATCAGTCAAAACAACTGGTTTCTGATTTTTTATTTTACTGATATTATAAAAATATTTCTATCAGAAATTTTTAAATTATTTATGGAACGTATATTACAATAAAAATCGTACGATATTTAAATAAATCCAATCCTATTATTGTTATAAAACAATATTCATTAGTCGCGTTAAAAGCGCGGTAGTTCTAATGTACAAGAGCGAGTGTTCGTGTATTAACACATTATGTCTATAATAATTTTTTAATTCTCGAAAGTCTCTATTTTATAGTTCAAAATTGCTTAATAAATCATGTAGAAAATTTTACTAATAAGCTTTCGACAGATAAAATGTTAACATTCAGCCATAATAATTATAAAATTATTTATAATTTGATTTCTTTTAATATACTTCTAATTTACTTCTTTTAAACATGACAGTTTTTCTATAGATCTTCCTGAATTTTATTTTTTAAATATTGTTTAAATATATAATTTTCTCGAAACTGTTTTCAAACAATTAAATTTTCAATTAAAATTTCCATTGTTTTCATCCCCTAGATATGGATCATTGCAGATATAAAAAAATATGTGTCAAATATTTTTCTTATTAAAATCCACATGTTATACTTGACAACGTTCCCTTGTAATTTTACGAAACCAGTCGAAAATGGCGTCAGATAAAAATTTAAATGATCAGAATATAGCATTATAGTAATTATAATTATACAATAATTAATTATGATTCATAGTTAGATACGTTCATGCTTCTCAAAAAAGGCATGTGATTGTACAGTATGATAAAAGATCACCAGACGTGACATATACACAAATGCGTGTCTCTTGAAGTTGGATAAACTACGACGATATATAAACGTCCTCAGTCTAAATATAATCGAAGAAAGCACAATTGCTTTACATTTTGTTCACGATTATATAAAGTTTAAACGCATGCCGTTAGACTTCGATACAGTTTTCATTGCGGTTGCATCCCATCATTAATTATACACCATGGTTGCACAACGAGTTGACGTCTTTAGTTGGCTTCCCGACGTTGATGAATCGAACATCTTATTTTGCAGATGGACAACTTGAAAGCGACTCTGGGCACAAACGAATTCGCCGAATCGAAGGCTAATCTTTGCCGGGCGCTGGTCGCAGAATTCCTCGGAACCATGCTGCTAAATTTCTTCGGCTGTGGCTCTGTCGCCACCAACAACGTCGTTGCCATAAGTCTAGCCTTTGGTCTAACCGTGGCCGCCGCGATTCAAGGGATAGGACATGTTTCTGGCGGCCATGTCAATCCTGCTGTGACGTTCGGTTTAATGGTTATAGGCAAGGTCAGAAACTTCACTTAGTAACTTATTTATTTAAGCGAAATATACCAAACCTTTTTGATGCAGTTTGGCAATGTCAGAAAATTCAAATAAAACTGGTATTTACTAAAAACATTAAGAAAACAGCATTTTCACAAGTGTAGTCAACGATAAATCGTTGTTCGCTATTAGAAGGGTTAATGTAGGGCTTCTTTTTTAAATTGCTATAAAAAGACACTGTTTAATATTTTTCAAAGTTTTTTGCTTTAATGAAAAGTGTAAACCTTCCGAATAATTATAAAAAATAATTTCATTCAAGTGGCTACCACGACTGGCTTGGCAGTAGCCTATCCTGTCGATTCAATTTTTTCGATAGATTTTTGATTGTTTGTGACTCTATTTCGATAAATATATTCTTAAGTGATCGAAGTGTTGAAATTGTTATTAATGAACGTATAAATGTGGAAATATTAGATAATTTAGAAGTGAGTTATGCTAAATACAAATAAGTTTGCTTGCCACCGATTATTTCTGTTTTAAATAAACGTTAAGAATTTTACAATATTTTAATGAGTATTTGGAAATAATCAACTGGGTTTACACTAAAATGAAGTCCGATAAAATACGAATTATGATTCGCTTTGAATTATGACTTGCATGCACTTTTCTAATTATATTGATTTTTCTTATACTGTACTATAGAGCTTACATTTTAGACCGTAATACGGATAATTATGCTTTTAGCTTATTGCAGAATTCTAATGTCGATCGGTCACGAATACTTTAAAGAGAAACTACCTTTCGTCATACACAAATCAACGTAGAATGCAAAATCGCAACAGAATTAAAATATAAAAAAATATGTATCTTATGTTTCTTTTGCTCTTATACATTTTTACTACTATATATTTATCAAACAAAGCTTTGCATCCTAAACAAAAATGGCAATATTTCAACATGATCAAGGAATATAGAGAACTACATTTCCATTCTAATTAATTCGATCAACAATCAATTTATATGACATAAATTACTCATCTTCGAATCTTTGTTGAAATAATGTTACTCAGAGTGTTCATTTATGTTTCAGATATCTATAATCAGAGGATTATTGTATGTCTTGGCCCAAAGTATAGGCGCTATCGCAGGATCGGGTGCAATAAGGGCCCTCTCTCCCGACACAATGGAGAATGCTCTGGGTGTAGTAAGTCTTTCCAAAGGAGTTACACCTGTGCAAGGTTTTGGCATCGAATTCTTTCTGGCGTTCATATTAGTTCTCGTTGTATGCGGTGCATGTGACGCAGCTAAGCCACATAGCCAAGGAATAGCACCTCTCGTGATTGGACTTGCGGTTACTGTCGGCCATCTCGTTGGTGTAAGATCTAAAATCTATTCAGTTCCACTTGTTTTTATATATCACTATTATTCATTATATGTTCTATTATCTGCTACGTAGCCAGCATAATTGGGATTTCTGTATACAAATACAATCATTTTAACTTCATAAAGTATTAAAATTTTTATAATACAAAACGTACGGCTTATAGTACAGAATGTACGGCTAATTAAAATAATATAATTTTGATACAATTAGTTTTCACAAGTAAATGCAAATAGGGTTTTGAAAAAATATGTAACCTGGAATATATCTTAAAGACGTTCATCTTGTTTCAATTTTTAAGCCAGAACATCTTACAACCTAAACTGGACATCCGAAAGGGTGTAGGTGAATAAAATAGTTAAACATGTTTCTTAACAGGATGGAATCAGATCAATTTTTCCTGTTCTGTTACACGGAAAATTATTAAAAAAAATTATAAATATTCTAAATTATAAATATTTATGTAGATATATTATGCATTATTATGGTACTTAAAAATATATTTTATGAAGTAAACCTTCAAAATGGTGCTTCAAAAAGTATGTTAGAAAGTGTAACTATAAAATCATAGAATTGTCAGAACTTATACATCAATCAAATATTTGACACTATAAATATTGTTTAGTGGCCTCTCAAATGTCTTTTATAATTATCCGACTTATAGAAAACAAGTAACAACAAGGAGAAGAAGCAAAAGAATAAAATAAGAAAAAAAAGAAAAAGAATAAAAATTAGGAATATTAGATTTCTATAAGAAAGCATATTGCAATATTGTCTAATATATTTGTTCTGCATTTAAAAATAAGGCTTTACTTTCAAAGGAGACCTGCCGTCGACCTAAATAGAATTGGAAGTGTGTATGGGAGAGTTGGAGAGGATCCCGAATATAAAATATTATCTTCGGAAAATTACTAGTTCCGAAGATATTCGCAAAAAAGCGTCAAATAGTCTGCCTACTGCAACGCGTCGCCTCTCATCCCAAGTGTAAAAGTCGATGAAGTAGGAACGGCAAGCGCTTTAATATCTGTAGAGTGTCATCTTCAAATTTGCAAATAAGAAATAGATCTGGGTTAGGACTTAGTTGATTTTTCGTGCGAGAAATGCAATCAATCCACTTTAACGATTTCACATTCAATAACATTATATATCTCTGAAATCGAACTTTCTGTTTCTTATAAAGAAGACACCTTTTTCAGAAATTTAACCATTATAATGGGGGCCATGGCGTGTAACTATATGCAGGAGTCATGGCAGTAGTAGCTTAGGTTTTTCAATATCTTTTGAAAATTACGAAACTCCCAAACGCCATCTTAATCGGTAACAGGTCTCTTTTGGTTGTTTATCCAAAAGTAATTAGTGGTTAGTAGAGTGTGGATTTTTTCATTTAAGACAAAAATAAGTAGATGAAATGAAAAACAGCAAAACTTATAAACAATTTGAAATTATTACTGTATTACAATCAACAACAATGGTACAATGGTTAAAAAAAGAAATAAATATTTACGAAGTGTTTGCATCTTGTAATTAATGAAGACAATTTTTGTTTCGCATAAAGATCCGCAGTCTAATAAATACTAATGCGTTTCATTAGCAATAAAACTGCATCAAATTTGTTTATTTGAATAGGTGCCAAGAACTGGCGCAGGAATGAATCCAGCACGGTCATTAGGTAGCGCTGTTGTAATGAATGCATTCGATGATCACTGGGTTTACTGGATCGGGCCAATATTGGGCGGAATGGCAGGTGGATTAGTTTATGCACACGCGATTGGATCCGCAAAGGAGCCAGAAGGATACGCGTCTGTGGCGAGAGGAGAGAAGGAGGTACGATCCTGAAGAATAAGCGAATGGAGCATGCTAATCGTAATTGGATTTCTTGCTAATTTGCCAATACATATAGTACCTGATTTCAATGACCTCCTAAGGCCAATTATCACAATGATTTATTATTTCTTTTTTGTCTAAGAAATATATTTATCATTACGATGACAAATCTTCGTAAATCTCTATGTTCCGAAATAAATAAATAAAATAACTAATATAGCAAAGTGTACTGGATCATTATTCAATAAGTTATGGTTAAGAAAATTTACCGTGCTCCGAAAAGGTAATAAACAAACAAAGGACAACGTTCATTCTTAAATTTTGAAAATATATATTGTTAATAGTTGAGTTTGCTCTCCAATATTTGCAAAGTATTTCACGATATCTACGTTACAAGACTTAACAATAGGAAGCTGTTTTGACTATATTGAGACTGTCAATGCCAAGTATGTATTGTGTCATTAAACTGTTAATTTGTTCGTGCGGTAATTCAAGTCAGAAAAGCAATACATATAATGAATTTTTGTACATATTCGATAGCGCAAATATTAGATTAAATTTGATAATCCAATTACATGCTTACGACTAATACTGGCAAAACTGTGTAATTTAGTGATTATTTCTATTTAACTTTAATTATATTAAGAGTAAAGTGTACAGACAAAATTGGGTAATGAAAATTGACGTAATAGTTAAAATTAATTTTCGAATCGGAGTTAATATAAAAGTAGAATACTGCACAAAAACGATAATTGGAACTAGAAATTCTTATATTCTCGTTGTAGAATCTTTCTAGAATCTTTGTAGAATGTTTTCGATGCATTAAAAAGTACAAAATAGTAGAATCCTTTTTTTTTTAAATTTTCAATCGTCTCTGTCCCACAGCAGTTCGAGTACATAGACAGCGGACGGGGTGGACTTTAAGAAATGAAGATACAAAGAAAGATTCGAAGACGGGAATGCAATTTCTTGTACAATTCATATAATGAGTAATCGATCAATCGAAAATATGCGAAGTGTTATTTTTACAGCTGGAGAGCCTTACCACTAAGAAGGACGTCAACCCTGCATAAACTGCCCGGCGTTCTTCGACATCCTGTTTAAAATATTATCGAATCATTACTTGCATTCAAGTCGAATATATATGATGTCCATAAAATCGAAAACCTGAACTCTTTTTCTTTGCTCAGGCAGAAAAAGAATTAGTGAAATTATAGTTTCATTACTTGAGAGAAAAGTAGCTTACGAACGATTGAACATTCTTATTTATAGAATTTTATACACTGATTTCACCTGCATACATTAAATAAAAACATGTATTATTTATGAAGGGTCTGAGACTATGTTTTGTATTATAAATATTATGGTTTATTTGATGATTGGAAGATACAGAAGGCCAAAGATGAATTGTCGAAGTAAAATTGTGTGGTTTCGACATCGCGTGTTGTGTTTATTGAAGTTGCTGATAATGTCACATTTCCAGATTTCCACGTTGCAATAAAATGTGTACTTTAAAAAGTAATCTTCAACAATTATATATTGTATTATTATAAAATTAGTATTGCTTTAGTCACCGATATACGTCGACCTATTCTAAGTAAAAATTGCTAGAATCATTTTATTACACTACCTACCATGCGATAAAAATGTAACATCAGCCATTTAATATTCAATTGCGACAGCTTGCTTTCAGCATTTAATATAGTTTTTTACATCCTTGTTGGTGGATTGCTCATAACCATTCAATACCGTTGTTTTGTATCTCTTGTATTTATAAATCCGTACGCTACATTTTATTTTTATGTATTGTACATCCAAATACGGCGAAAATAATATTATTACATATGTTATTATGTTTATATAATATTATAATAATATTATATAAAATAAAAGAATATATTGTCAATAAAATGTGTATTTGAATGTGTGTTATATCCTGTAATATGACAAAGTAAATCATTTGTACCATGTTAGATGTGCGGAAGAGGTCGTCCTGGAAAATAAACAACACTCGATTTTACATTTACACACCATTGTCTGTATTTGATACATAGTTTCAAATGTTAATAGAATATCGATTAATCTATTTACCGTCTTCACACTAACCTCGTACATTCATAGTGTTACAATAAGTTTAATTCCTTAAAGTACCTTGTGTGTTCCCAATAATGTAGTCGGTTGAATAATAATGAGACATCCGATAAATTGCATCGAACATGAGACATTGTAAATGAAAAAAACATTGGGAGAAGGGCGGGGAGGAAGGGATATCCCATATAGATATATACAATTGTCATACGTCCAATATTGATATACACGTTCACCAGACAGTGAGATATCTAAAACGAGTGCCTTTTACATGTCCCTTTAATTGTATTTTCAGTATTACTTTTATGTCGTTACGACGTTATATAAATAACAAATTTCTTGTAGCACGTGAAAATCGTCAATTAGTTTCTTACGTTTTAAATAATAATTTTTACTTTCTTATAAAGAAAGGTTGATTAATAGGCACTACCTTCTTTTTTCGTATCTCAATAGTGTCGTTAATGATTAACATACAGACACGACTCTACAACTGTTACACAACAGAAAATGAAAGATAAATACAGAAGTTTAGATACAGCGTGACAATAAGACATGAATCATCTTAAACTCACATGATTACTTAAGGAATCTAATGACAAAACGATCGTAGTGTTTACCTATATTCGTCCAAAATGCATCGAGATCGAGTTTAAAATTTGTAACACTGTGATCAGAAGTCATAGCTTATTATATTTTAACCCAATATTTCTTAATCGAAAGCAACATTTTCAAGTATTCAACAATAGGATCCAACAAGTTCAGCCTTCCATCTGTTGAAGTTTATCTTCAAGACTGTCTTGACTATCGTTAGTATCATTCAAGTCTATCGTGTGAGTCTCATGATCAAGTTCTATCACAGACTCTTCCAATTCGTTCTTTTGGACTTCTAGCACATTGTCTGAGGGTTCAAAAATATCTGCAGACTCTGAAAGGTCCTGTTCGTCCAAGGTTAGATTCGAGTTTTGTTCAGGTTGTTCTATTATAATTGGTTCTCCATCTGTCACAGTTTCCATTTTGACATCGGACTCTGGCAAATCCTCTACTACTTCCATTGTGCCTTCTAATTTAAGAGTTATATCCTGATGTTCGAGTTGTTCTTCGACTACTTCCTTTTTTATCGTTTCATTACCCTCGTTGGAGGGACCTGGTTTCGGTACTTCAGTACTCTTTGTAGCTGCATCTGAGACATTGGGTATTTGACTAAGATTAGTCAAAACTGTTTCCTGCATCTTTACTACCGAGTCAGCTGAATCCAATATGCTACACAGTTCTCGACTCATCTCTTCCACTTCTGACGGTTCTTCCGACTTGACCAAAATAATTTTCTTGTTTCCGTAAACTTTCGAACTGGTTATCAATGGCTGTTTACCTTCTCTTCTGAGTGGTATAGCAACTGATTTCGGGGTAACTGTGGGCTCCTTTTGTACAGTTTCGATTGATTTCATCTCAACTGGGGGAGCAGCCTTTTCTTTCTCTGGTACAATCGGTGTATCTTCTTTCGACATTGTTGCAGGAGTTGTTGTTACCGATGTCGTTGTTATAGGAGTTGTGGTTGTTACGTCATTGTCATTATATTCTTGTTCTTCATCGTACATGCTCTGCTTTTTCTTCACGAATACTCTCTTCAGTGGTAATTGTTGTTCGTCCTCGGATTCATCGTGTCGCTCTGGTGACAATTCTTCCATCGGTTCATATTCTTGCTGCTGTTTACGTGCTTCTAGTTCTTCAATTTTCAAGCGTTGCTGTTCCACTCTCTTTTCTAACTGTTCTAATTTCTCTTTAGTTTCCTGATCGCCTGCTATTAATGTAGATTTCTGAACAGTTGCAACTGTTGGTTTTGGTGCTGATGGGGGTGTACTTATTACAGGCTGCGAAGTTTTCAGCTCGAATTTTGGTGATTCACTTACCACAGTCTCAGTAGTTTTTACCGGAGTTGGTTGTTGTCGTGGTTCAGTGGATGATTGTAAAACTGCTTGAATGAGACCCGAATGCTTGTCGAGTGGCTTCTTAACTACAACTCTCTTGACAACATTACCAGTAGGTAATTTTGCCAATTCTGCTGGATCTATTATCGTGCCATCAGGATTCATAATAACTTCCCTTGTAGTGTCCCCTTGTCGAATAATTCTACGAACGATTACACGTTTCGTAACCTTGTGACCTGAACTATTCAAGTCAGAAATGATTCCTGATACCTCGCCTTCTTTCGTTGCTGGAGTTGTAGTAGTTTCGGTGGTTCCGGACGGTTTTCTCACAACAATTCTTTTTATTACTTTAATGGTACTAACAGCTTTTGGTGTGCTAGTAACTACAGTAGGAGTTTCCAGTTTCTCCTCTTTCGCCGCGACTACATTTGATGTATTACTCTGTCCTTGTTGCGGCTTCGTTTGGTTTGTAGTCGTAGGTGATTCTTTACCTGGATCTTGAGCAACGTTTTGATGCTTCAAAGGAATTTTGTGTTCCTTAAATACAGATGCAACTATTTTCTGAACTTGTGCTTCTGTTTCGTCTACTCGAGAAGTCTTTGCAGATTCCTCATTCGACTTAGGCTGTGGAGTCTTTGTAACTTGTTGCGTCTGACTACTATTTGGACTTTGTTTAATCTTTGTATCCTGTACTTCTCTACGCTGAATGGGCATTAGTGTTTTAATTGTCTTTTTAATCATGTTTCCATCTTTACGTCTCACATATACTACCTGTTCCTTTTGATTTTCATCCTTCTCTTCCCTCTCTCGATCCTCTTCGCTTTCTGATCTATCGGGTTTACTTGGTTTTGGAAGCTTCTTCACGATGTATGCCGGTGGTTCGTAATCGTCGTCGCCATCCGAATATTGTTCTTCTTCTTCATCTTCGTCGCTTTCTAGTTCAAGTTTAGTTTTATTGTCTGGCTGCAATCCATCTGGTCCCATTTTTTCACCTGCTTCAATATGTTGTTTAATATGAGTGACATAATCTGCCCTATTTCTGCAAGATTCCTGGCAGACATCGCAAGTTAATCCCATACCTGTGCGTTTTGTGTGCGTTAGCTGATGTACTTCTAAGCTCTCCTTGCGCTTGAATGCTTTTCCACAATCTTCACAGACGTGACGTTTCTCTACAGAATGTGTACGCATGTGTCTAGTTAGATGATGAGATAGGAGGAATGAACGAGGGCATAGCTTGCACAAATATGGTCTGTGCCCTGCATGAGTTGTTAAATGACGAGCTAATTTAGTACTTGTACGGAATGCTTCCTTACAGTACTCACAAACAAACGTTTTATCTTCATTATGAAGCACCTCATGCCGTTCCAACCCTTGTTTATAGGTGAAACGTTTGTTGCAAATATTGCACTGAAAAGGTTTTTCTTTTTTGTGAACAGAGTCCTCATGTTTTTCTAATTCTTCAGTTGTAAAGAATTCACGATCGCAATGCTGACAACCATATCGCAATTCGTCTCTATGAACTTTTTCATGACGCTGTAGCAAATTTGCTCTTGAAAATTGTTTGTTACAGACTGGGCAAGAGAAAGGTTTTTCCTCTGAATGTGTACTCATGTGTTTCCCTAGATCATATTTGGAGAAAAACATACGGTCACACTCTGTGCATTTATAGTTACGGTCTCTATGGGCTCTTTGTATATGAAGAGCAAGTGCTTGACGCAGAGGGAAAGTACGATCACATTGATCGCATGCATGCACCCTTATCTCACCTGGTTCTAGCTTACGTTCTTCTTTAGCACTATTTGTATCTTGATCTCCCTCGCTACCAGCATCCTGCTCCTCCTCATAAAAATCATGTGGTTCTTCTTTTTCTCTTTGTTTTTCTACCTGTCTATCCCTGTCCCTCTCTCTTTCTCTGTCCCTTTCTCTTTCTCTATCACGATCCTTGTCCCTTTCTCGTTCTCTTTCTCTCTCCCTTTCTCTTTCCCTATCTCTTTCTCTATCTCGTGTTTCTCGTCTTTCTTTATCACCATTGTCAATTCGTGGTTTCTTTGCAGGTTCATTTTGAGACCTCTGTTCCAGTGGTCGTTTAGCGGTAACTTCAGGAGGATCATTAGGAATCGGTGGGAATGGTCTTGGCAAAACACCAGACAATGGATAAGCTCTTAACGCCTCGTCTGCTTTCTTACACTGTAGTTTAAATTTGTAAGAACGATCTAGATTCCAACGACACATACTGCATATCATTTGTGGCATTCCATCCGCTGCGTAAACCTTAAACATAATATATCAAAATATTAATAAAGTTTTCATAAATCTTACCCATTTTATTTTGATAAATGTCAAACATTTTATAATATATAGAAAAAAAATTTGATTTACAAACACTTTCCACAAAATCAAAATAATTTTGCATTATGTGTTCACACAGATGAGAAAATTGCTACATTTCCCGCCAGCTGGAATAAATCGATAAGTATATAAATAAGCAATTGTCGATAAAACAACAAATTACAATTTCATGATGGAACGCACGTTGTGTTTTACCATCGTTACGTCCAAAAACTTTTATCTATGACAATCGTCCTCTGAATATAGTTTATTTATTGAAGTGTTAGTTGTATACAACGTAACAATGTACTTAATATAATAAATGTGCGAAAATTTCATGACAATCGAAGTTCCGTAGAAAACCGGAGAAAACAACTTGATCGGCAAATATGATACCTACGTTATCCAAGCTGTTCTCTGTTCATTGGCACAGCATGTATTCAATATGATAAAAAATATCGATAATAAAACGAGCAGAGGAAACCGAGTACCGTTAACATGAGAAACAAATAAGCAAATGCAGCGGGACTATTACAGAAAAACATGTCGGTATATTCGAAGAATATGGAATGAAAGGTGGACAGAGAATGGGGCTCTAGCGGTCGATGCCGTCTTCAAAGAAAATAATTACCTCGATGGCGACGCACGACATGATCTGCAGGGTAAGCGGCACTTGAAACGGCTTACTATGATCTCTTTCATAAATGTAGCTAAGTGGATCCGATTCTGTCAGGCAGAACCGACAGACTCGTCTGGAACGGAGTGGCGCCGGTCTGTTCTCCATGTTTTTCTGCCTACCGTCCGTACAGACACCCACGAAGACACGCACTCACGCGTCTCTCACGTCGTTCTCCTCTCGGCCCCTCTCGGACGTAGTATACTCGCACTTTTCAATCACTGCGACAACAATCACGCCAAGAATGTATCGTTCATTAATCGGATTTTAAAGAAATGACGCCGAGCGTCGGTAAGCGTCGCGTCACGTACGACAAACGAGCGGGACGAAGTATACACCGCTTTGGCGCTATTATGGCGGTCCGAGAACCCGTTTCCTCTGCGTGGCGTCGTTCGAGCGTCGAGTTTCGTCAAGCTTCAGCCTTTGTACATCAGCGACACCATCGACTTCTTTTCGTTTCACTGTCGGTAAAACAGTGTATTTTTCCAACGAATGCAGACCGAAAAATACTCGCGGACTAATCATGCAATGGAAGTTTATGTACAAACTTGAAGCATCATCCTGGTGCGATCTAAGTATCCTGAATTATATCATTAAAAGTGGAACATCGGAAGTATGTGGTTTTTGTTTTCAGGCTTATGTTATCGATACTGTCGAAAACGCCCTGCTACTTGAACGCCCTCTCTCTATATGAAACAATTAACTAGTGAACTGCATACGACTGCAACCAGACACAAAAAAAGAAATGCCTGGCGGTTAACTCTTGCAACGTTGTCGGCTCCCAGAGTACAACCTCGTCTGTGGTACAATGTTGTCGTGTCTTAAAGGGTTAATTCCGTACAAAAAGAATTGTCGAAGGCTCGTAAAAAAACAATGCGGCGATTGTCTCTGACTCTGTTTGTTGCTGAAGGTTGCAGGAATTTTTATAATGCATTACGATTAATTGAAACCGAATGAAAGTTCCAGTCGATAATTTATTCTATCTAATAAGTGCAGATATGTATACATTTAATGTTAGGACATAAATATTACTTTATTGATGAATATATAAATATGTAGCGAAGTATATAAATTTCAGTAAATATATGTTAAATTAGTTTGTATAATAGTAATAACGTCGTACACATACTTCGCACTATGCATACATACATGTATGTGGATATTAGATATCGAATCATTTTATCATAGTTATCTGCTGATGTTAAATTTCAGACTTTATTAATTGAATTAGAAAATACACTATACTCAACCAGGAAATGTGTAGTTTTGTTTATATATTATAGGAAAATCAAAGTAGTTTGATTGTTCTCGCTCACTTTTTATGTAATAAATTTTATACTACTATCAAATTTTTAATGAAAAAATTGATTGCATATATCAAAATTATGTGAATATTTGTATACAACATTGTTTTGAATTATTTAATTATGCAAATATTTGAAAAAAGATGATATGAAATTAAATTATACAAATTATTCAAAATAATTTTGTTATATTAACTAATTATAAAAATGTTCGAAAATTTTAAAATTTATTAAAACGGATAGAAACATTTCTGAAAAGGTGTTACTAAACCAATTAATTATACAAATTAAGAAAAAGGATTCTATTAAATGAACTAATTATAAAATTTCTTATAAAATTTCATTCAATTAACTAATTAGAAAAATGTTAATATAAAGTTTTATTAAACTGGCTAATTATAAAAACTTTTACACGAAATTTTATTGCAAATAATGAATTCCAAAATCATTTACAGATAATTCATATGCAATATTTACTTACATTGATCTTTATAAGTTATACATTTATATTGATTTTTACAAGTCCACATTTCATAACTTTGTAGAGATAACTGAAATAAAAAGATCACATGTTGTTCTCATTATGGAATCGAGAGGGTGATTATCAATAACTTTATTGTAACCTCTCAGAGATTGAAATTGATCAATATCATTTTGATTCAATGTAAAAATGATAAAAAGTGTTTTTTTAATTCATATAATTTTACATCTTTAAAACGTTACAAAAGATATACACAATTTTCTGTATAAGTAACATTATCATTCTCTTTCAATATTTTTATTCATAGAAAAATATGATATTTGGCAGGAACAGAGCTACTCATCTATTAACAATTTAGAGTCTCTTACTTTTGCAAATAAATGAATCACAAAATTAATATCCAAGTGAATGAATAAATAAATCTGTTATAAAAAATAAAAATAAAACTATGCTTGGTTAATTTGCTATTTTAAATAATTCTGAATATATAGCAAGTATATCCAGTGAGTACAACTGAAGTATGATACACGATCGTTCGAAGATCCGTACATCGATATCTCGATGGTATATTGCACGTCTTGGTTACCGAGACTATTTTTATATAAAACGTTTTTTTCCTATAATTTTAATTTATCAAGACGTGCAATGTGTTGCGCTTTTACGAGAATATCTCGATATTTTGGTAAGCGAAGGCAACGGCGAGTTTCTAATAATCTAGAATCTCTTCGCCGGGATATCGAAACAGACGTTCACCTCCGTACGGCAGAAGATTTATTACAAAGTCTTGGAACTGATGCAGTGAGCGGTTTATCGACGACTGTTGCACGCGAACTCTTAAAAACTCATGGATTCAATGCGCTCACGCCGCCAAAAAAGACTCCTGGCGTATTCAAATTCCTTCGTCGATGCTTCGGAGGCTTTTCTGCGTTAATATGGGTAGACAATACGTTAATTTGTAAATTTCATCAAATATTGTACCAAGTGAAAGTCACGTAATTCATAGAAGGAGTTATAAGCGTAAAGTAGTTAATATTATTTTGGATATTTTAAGTATACATATACATATAATTTATGATAAGCATCAGTCAATTAACATTTAATTTACCATGTTATGAATAGGCTGCGAATTTTTATGGAAAATAAACATCTTCTGCTATGATTGCAAGTACAAGAGTTACACGGACGTATTGAAAATAATACAGTAGCATTTCTAAATTAAAAATTAAGTCTAAATTCAATTAAAAGTGAAATTAATTCTACATATATTTCTCATAAGTGCATAAAATCCGCAGTGTAGTGATAAACATGCATTTCGTAGTAATAATATATAGAATGAAATGAAACTCATTATAGTGCCATTATAAATCGAGTTATTTTATTTGCAAAAATGAATCGAAATAATAAAACAAATTACTTTATAGGAAAATTGTTTCTTGTATTTCATGCATTTATGGCAAACGGGGGTAAGGAAATAAGGAACATTGAACACATGAGAATAATTTATGAATATTATTATATTATTTTCAGTTTCTTAAACCTATTAAAAGGAAGAGTATATTTTTATCTAGCTCCTATTTTATGCAAACGATGTAGACAATTTTTATTTTGCATAAAGATCCACAGTCTAGTTATAATATATTTTACCTCCACATGCTGAATATCAAAATGCTACTATACATTTATGCGAAAAAAAATGATAGCGTTACTCAACATAATAATTACGTACGTAATTTGATTTTAAGTACCATTTTATTTTATAATTATTTGCAATAATTATCTGAAATAATTGTGAAGTTAAATTTAATGCTTGGGGCTGGTTTACACAGTTTTTTTTTAAAACAAATTATTCTGAAGATTTCACAAAATAAAATTTTTGTTTATTATTATTATGCGGATTATCTTTTTGCGAAGAGTGCAGTGCTTTAAACAAATTGTTGTGAAAATTTTTTAAAATAAAATCTTTTTGTCCATTACTATTTTCAGCATTATCTTTTTGGACAATTTGAAATAAAGAAATAACGAAATAATTCGATATAAATGATTTCAAATAATTATTTTGTATTATTATTTAAATTTAAATTGCGCAATGTATAGTACAATATTCGTATCTTGAATAGGTTTTAATGATCACCAATTTTCAGATCGGAGTTATTCTATGTTTCTGCAACTATATTTTGGAAAACGAGATCAACGGCGAAGCATCGAACGATCATTTGGGCCTTGGCATTGTGCTGGTTGCTCTGATTATAATTACCGGGATATTCAGTCTTTATCAGGAGTCGAAAAGTTCACGAATTATGGAGTCGTTTCAGGAAATGGTGCCGCAAAGAGCGACAGTATTGCGAGACGGTGGAAAAAAGGAGTTGTGTGTAGCCGAATTAGTAGCCGGGGACATTGTCCTTATAGAAACCGGAGACCGTGTGCCCGCTGACATTAGGATCCTGGAATGTCAAGGTAAATTCGTATCTGTGTAGTTGCAGACTTAACTTTCTTATTTCTCAAGAAAAAAGTCTTCGCCTTTCTCTCCGTTAACGCTCGACGTATCGCATTGATTTTGTGTTTTATAAATCCAATTTACAGAACCGTGAAATGCCTGCGTAGTGAATTATTCAAATTGTCCGCTAAATTGCCAGCATATTACAGAGTCTGTTCACAAAACTGGTCTATAAACAGTCCATAAATTCAAACAAATTGCTATAATATTAATTATAGATAATCAACGGAATCGATTTCGTTTCATATTCTTAGGGCACATAAACTGACGGATTAAACTATTTGTATAACTTTTAAAACGCAATAATTTTTTAAAACTGGACTAGACCGAGTGTATTAAACTAAATGAAAAAAGATAAGAAGCTCGCGTTTCTTTTCGGTTAACTTTGTTACAAGCTGTAAACAATTAAAGATTACGGAGATCACATTCTTGTCACAATTTTTTATGCTTTCGATCAATAACTAAGAAATTTGCAGATTTTTACATTTTTCAACGTCTGTAGTTCGACACTGCTTTAATCAAGTGCGATGAAATTTTTAACATGCATAAAGTCACCGAAATCTACAAACCTATTTTTGAAATTTTTGTTATATGCTCAAATGAAAAAGTTAAAAACTGTGAGTTTTTAATTTCTTTTGTCATTCCAAGTAACAGCAAAACCCAAAAAAGCAGGTGTTTTAGTCATTGTTCAGTAAACTAGTCTCTCTGACATTTAACAAAAATTCAAGTCATTTAGTCCAGTTTAAAAAAAGTTATTGCTAGACTGAGGTGTTTCTGTAAAATTTATATACCGAAATATGTAGGACATATGCAAAATTAATGCAGAATATATTCATGGAATATGAAATATATATGCAAAAAATTTGAAAAATATATGCAAATTGTTTTATTATCCGCACTATTTATTATTACTTACTGCTGCTACTACTACTACTACTGTATTTGCTACTGTTTACCGTAATTGGCATTACGATGTGTTACGATTATGTTGAGTTTGTCAACTCGTGCCTTTTATCAGATAAAATTAATTTAACGTTTTCTCAACGTCACAGGATATAATAGAAGCACACGTATGTTTTGTGCCAATATTATGTTTTATTCCAAATCCAAAATTTCTTTTTAGAACATATTTACACTTTTCTTTTACCTTTCCTCCACAAGTAGTAAGGAGAACTTGAGCTAGCTTATTAACCAAATTCGAAGCTACGTGAATTGAAGCACTTAATGATAATGCGCTCGACTCTAATTTCATTGTAGCAGTTGGTACAATGCGGAAATAAGCTTCAATGAAAGTCAAATCATCGTTAAGATTATCATCCTTGAAAATCTGCTGTGTTACTCAAATCCACATTGCAACTTTTTTTTAAAGGGTTTCGACAACCTAAAATAAATGAACACTTGATTACTCCGCGTAGAATTAATATTACAGTTAATCTTAATTATCTAAATAAAACACTATGAAAGATAGTTACTTCTTTGGTAGCGTCCACATGACTTGCATAAAACATTGCTGCATGTAACCATGTCCCCCAACGTGTTAGAATCTGATCAATCGAATATGTTCGAAATAAGCAGAAATAAGACTGGTACATACAAAAAATATACTATACATACATATGAAAAGTACGCAAAAAAGTAATTATATTTTTGGAATCCTCTAATGATGAAACAAAATTTTGTCCAAGTCCCATAAATTCATCTAAATATATCTCTTTCCGTATTCCTTTCAAAACGAATACTTTAGTCCGTAACTGTTCACTGTTCACGTTTCTGAAAATATTCTGATTGAATTTCAAGGTTTGAAAGTGGACAATGCTTCGATCACCGGTGAATCCACGCCACTTCTAAAAACCGCAAGCGTGGCAACAACTACTAGTGTCCTCGAAGCTAAGAATATGATTTTCTTTTCGACCAACGTGGTGGAAGGTACGATAAATAAACGAAGTTTCTGAAACATTGTTCTCGTCGATTTCTTATATAGTTCTTATATAGTTCTTATATAAATATTCTTTAAAGTACGATCGATGAATAACAGGCACCGGAAAGGGAGTCGTAGTCGCCTGCGGTGACCATACTGTGATGGGCAGAGTTGCTAAATTAACATCGAAATTGACACCGAGACCGACGCCGCTCTCCCGCGAAATCCGTCGGTTTATGAAATTAATTTCGTCCTGGGCCATTTTCCTGGGACTACTGTTTTTCATTCTATCGGTAACCATGGACTACAGTTGGGTCGATTCGACGATGTTTTTTATCGCCATTATAGTCGCGAATGTGCCAGAAGGTTTACAAGCCACCATGACGGTCAGCCTCACTCTAACGGCTAAACGAATGGCAAACAAATATTGTCTGGTGAAACATCTCGAGGCTATTGAGACTCTAGGATGCTCCGCTGTTATATGCAGCGACAAAACAGGAACGCTCACGCAAAATAAAATGACCGTAAGCTTGGTTTCCCTTCGTTGGAATTTTTACTTTTGCCATTCTATTTAGATACGCCTACTAACGAAACTTAGGGAACCTTCGTAAAGTTATAAAAATAGAAATTGAAAAGAAAATATTACTACAATATATTTTCATTTTAATTCAGGCGGATGATTCAAGAAAAAATTTTCATTCTCTGTAGCCGGATTACTTTTAAAGCTTATAAAATGTATATTTATAAGCAATAGTTGTACTTGTATGAGAAAGAAATGATGAAATTCCATATAATAGATTGGTTGTTATTAAATATCCAATTTCACAGAGATGGAAGTTTCGTTACTCAATTGTGTAATGAAAGGTCACATTAAATGGCAACGAGTACCTGATGCTAGCTAAAGAGAAGGATAGATCGTCGATTGTTTTTAAATAAGATCGTAGAGTATAGCAAATCGAACAATGGAAAAAAGAAAAAATGGACTGATCTTTTTGTACCAATATAAATTAAGATATAATGCAAAGGAATATTTAAAGATTCTAATAAATAAAGTATTATCGCAAAGAGGACATGTTTCTATATATCGCAAACTTTAATTGTTTACAATATTTTTAAAATTTTGGGAAATCAATTATACATTATGAAATATAAATAAAAAATGTAGAATATTTTGATGTGCTTTATTATGTACGCGTAACGATGAATTTATACCTTCGTTTTGTTTATTTATAAAGACTATTATTCTTGAGGTTTTTAGTGGTCAGAATTTATACACGACACATGCTACACACACACACACACACACACACACACACACACACACACACACACACACACACACACACACACACACATATGTATATATGTATATATATGTTATGATTATACTAAACATTTTATTTCTTCAAGACGCAATACAAAGTTTAATACTTTGTGAAAGTCTGTGTATTTTAGATTTATATGTTAATTTCTAATACTTTACAAAACAGCTAATCAAAAGTTTAAAACATTATAGGATTTGTTTTACATCGTTTTTAATAGTTTCGTTATAATGGAGTATATCTGTTACAATGAAATACTTTGTTGTTGAAATAGTTATATAATAAAAAATACACATAATAGTTTAACTGTAATAACACCATTATAATACATGTCATATCAATCAAATTTTTAGTTTCGGTTTCTTTAAAATGCATCTATAAGTAAATAAAGAAAATATATTAACAACCAATGTGTTTTCTATGGTTTTGTTAGTAATACTAAATAATTCCCAACTGTTCCATAAAGCTAAACTCAAGTTCATATATTCACATGTTCATATTTCAACGTATTTGAGAATATATTTATATATATTTCTAAACAGAAAATATCGTAGGTTCGACATATGTGGTATGACGGTGAACTGCGAGAAGTAATGGCATCGGATACATGGAAAAAATATCTGAAAACACCTGGATTTGACAACCTAGCCAAAGTAGCTAGTCTCTGTAATCGAGCAGAATGGGCTTCCTTGCCCGAAGACCTACCAATACCGCCTTTGCATAGGAGAAAAATTTTTGGGGATGCCTCTGATGCTGCTTTGCTGAAGTGTATGGAAGTTCTAGTAAGAGGTGGCGTAGACACATACAGGAACAGTTGCACAAAGGTATTAAACATAGTCACGTTCGAATTTGATATCGTAATTGACACGTTGAAAATCGACGTGCTTCTTTCCCGATTCTAGATCATCGAAATACCATTCAATTCGACGGACAAGTTTCAGGCGAACGTTCACATGTGCGGCAAGAAGTATTTCATTTCTTTTAAGGGCGCGCCGGAAAAAGTTCTCGAACGATGTTCCACCCTAGCGTTCGGTAACGAGACCAGAGCGCTCGATGAGGAAATCAAGAAAGCTTATACGGAATCTTGTTATATTCTTGCGAACAATGGCGAACGTGTACTTGGATTTGCTGATCGCGATCTTCCTGCTACTGCTTTTCCACCGGGTTTCATCTTCAAGGCTGATCCCCCAAACTTTCCACTTCAGAATCTGAGACTAGTAATTTCATTTACACTGGAATGAAAGCGTAGCAATATTACTTCTCACTTTAGTTCGAGTTTTTCGAATTTTCAAACTGCAGCATTTTCAAACGGTACATACTATTTATTTCGGGCATAATTAACTTTGTATTTATCGAATAAGATAAATTCTTTTATTCTCTTAATTTGCTGATTTTTGAATTATTTAATTTCATTCATAGATATTGTAATATCTTTTTTATTAGTAAAATAAAATGCAAACTTTAAAATTTTTATTTTGGTGATTAAAGATATTTAATGTAATATAAGTTTTATGTATTTTATTTATTACTAATACTATTAATGAAATTATATGTGAACGGATAGATGATATTTAAACAATTTTTTTATGCTTTTATTTTGTTTATTTCTTAATAAAAAAAATGTAAGGGTCTTTTACGATAAATATAAGGTTAATTATATCGGAAAACAAATGAAAGATGCAGCAATTGGTTACCCCACAGTAATCGGCTCCACTACCATAGACTTAATTTTATTGACTGTTCATGTGGGTTTACTCTCTGATTACTCAATCAAAACTTCTTGTAATCTCGAATAGATTCTACTCAAATATCTTAGGAGATTGAAGCATAACAAATTTGTGCTGTTTTATAGATTATTAGCATTTGGATATTAGTGTTGCATAGTAATATGCAGAATCTTCAAGAAGACATGGTTATTACTAGACTGCAGATTTTATTCATTTATGTCAATATTGGGAAGTTATAATTTAAAATCTATTAAAATAACCCACCGAGTTTTTGTCCCTTATTATTATATTTCTCGTTTTCTTTACATCCTTTGAATAGGATTTGTGGCATTCGCAGATTTTGAAAATGCAAGAAAACGTATAAAATAAGTAGGTATAATAGTGTAGGGTTTATTTTTTCCAGGTATGAATGGCAGAATGGTCGAGAGTGAATGTCGTAAAAAACTAAACTAGTGGGACAGATGGTGACAGAATGTTTGGGCAGTGTCGAGTGACTGGATGTTTGGGCGGCTTCGGGTGACCTGAGTTTATTACGGTTTGGGTCTCTCGAAGCTCTGCACGATCGAAAGAGAAAGCGTGAAAGATTTTAAGGAAGTAAATGAGAGACAAATGAGAGTGAGTAAGAGTGAGATAACGAACGAGACAGAGTGAATGACTGCAAGAGAGAGAAGTTCTCGCCCCGGCTTTTCGAATGCTGTTGTAATGTTGTCCTGCGTATAGGGCAGGGTTTGCTAGTGCCTTACTGACGAGTTCCACTAGCAAATACCGGACGAAACGTGGTGGGCTGCTCCCTGATTCGGTGAGGCTTGTGGGGGTGCCGCTCGCCAAAACCCGGACCGGAGCATGGTTTTTCCGGCACAGTGCAATGGTAAAGAGAGGAGAAGGATTTTGGAAGTTGAAGAAGTGAGTTGTCGTAGTAGTTGTCGTAGTTGTTGAAACCGTTGTTGTAATAGTCGTTGTTGTTGCTAATAAACCATTCGTTATTGTTACTAAAGTCGTGTGTTGTCTGTTTGTCACATATTACCACGGAGTCTCGTGGGATTTACTAACCCTTTTAATAAAATAATCCCTACAATAGCATATTTATTTTTTTTCTACAATGAGCAACTTTCCTTCATTATAATTTTTATAATGAAGGAAAGTTGCGTATGAAAATGAGAACCTACATAAAGATCTGCTATCTACAATAGTTATCACCAGACTGTGGATTTTATGCATTTATGATATAAATGGATCAGTTGAATTTAAAACAGTGCAAATTTTATAAGAATTTAAGAACATCTAAAATCTGAACAAATAATTTCGAAAACTTTTTAGATACTTGTATAGCTAAAGCAGAGTTTCCGTTTGGAATATTTTGTTTCTAAGTAACTTGCGATACAGTATTATGTAGGAAATTGACGATAGAAATTATTAGTAGCACGTTACATTAGTTGATTGATCAATTAGGCTACTTTGCATAAGCAATTTGATACTCCATATTGTTAGATTGGCTTGATCTCGATGATGGATCCCCCGAGGCCAACAGTACCAGATGCAGTGTACAAGTGTCGTTGTGCCGGAATCAAGGTGATCATGGTAACTGGTGATCACCCTGACACGGCAAGAGCGATCGCGAAATACGTCGGCATCATCACCGATGATATTTCGCAAAATAATAACAATCACAACGAACGCTCGATTGTGGTGACGGGAAATGAATTACGAGATCTAGAATCAGAAGAGCTCGACTCGATTATAAGGAACTATACCGAGATAGTTTTCGCGAGAACATCACCTGTGCAGAAGCTGCAAATCGTTGAAAGTTGTCAAAGGCTGCATTTGATTACCGCTGTTACTGGCGACGGAGTTAACGACTCGCCGGCACTAAAGAAGGCCGACATTGGAATTGCCATGGGCATTGCAGGTATTTTTTCAGATAATTGAACTCCTTTATTTCCATTTTTATAAAATAAGCGAATATAGGCGAATAATAAGCAAATATTATAAACTGCTATTTTTTTTTGTAAATAATAATTAAATGAAACTGATAAAATGAGCATTATCGCTAGACTGCGGATCTTTATGCAAAATATAAATTTCCCAAAATAATTGTAAGAAACAGAAATGATACAAAAATGACCTGTTCCTTTAAATAATACTGATAAGTTGAAAATAATGTAACAATAGTATTTAATTATTCTTGTGTCTTTACAAGTTTCTATATCAGCTACTCTTACTTACCATAAATGCATAAAATCCGCAGTCTAATTATCACTATGGCTAATTCAAAAACATTTCTTCCATTGCAATATACAGTCAGTGCTAAAAGTATTTGTATACCGAGTCTCAGATTTATGACAAATTATCGATATTTAAACTGCTATAATCTCGTAAAAAAGAGTCATATCATAATATTTCTGGACTTATTTTAAAGCATAAAGTCTCTATCTTCACATTTTAATGATCAGTTCTTTCTACTATGTGTTTAAAGTTCATAGCAAACGGAAAACTGAAGACACACGGATTTACTCGAAAATGTTACAAATTGAAACGTTCCTAAAACTATTGAAAAATTTTTTTCATAAATAAATCGTCCACGGAACTAACGAGTTTTAAAACTTCAAAAACCGTTTTGAAGGATCTCTCAAAACTTGTGTGCGATTTTTGTTGTCCTTCTAAATGAAACAGAAACGATGAAACAAGTTTGGTCGTGTAGAGTCTTCTCGAAAGTGTATTACTGTAAAGTAGGTAGTATATCTTTCATTCCAAGATTAATAGAGTGAATAAGCAAAATTTTATATCGATGTTCAAGAGGTCATCGTAAAGGGCAGGCTTCGATCTTGAAATCTATGTTATGATCAGTTTTCCGAAAAATTTTCCACTGCATTTAGAGACATTTCAATCCGGAACATTTTCAAGAAACAGCGTATTTCCATTCGCATACCTGTTACATTAGGCAAAAACATGTCGCAGGGAAATGAACGATACCTAGCGTATTAAAATTAATCCAAATTTATTGCTGTACTGTACGCTTCTGCGAAAGTATAATATAACAGTTTAAATATCAACAATTTGTCAAATATAGAAAATACAGTGTACGCATACTATTTACACTAACTGTACGTATTATATTGGACAAATACATATATGTGACCAATAAAAATAAAAATTAAATTTTAACTTTATATATATTATAAATTACATGCAGCAAATTGACTATTTTTCTTCACGTAAATCATACAAATGTGTTTATAAACATGTATTTCAAAATGTGTACTTCTTAGATATATCCTATCGATAAATATGAACTTCCGATATTAGAGCTAATATTACAACTATCACACCAATCAAACTGACAGATTTCTAATTTTTCCTCTCACAGATATTAACAGAAAAACGTTTCTATGACATACTTTTTATTTGAACATATATCATAACAGGAACCATACGAAGACTGAAATTTTATAACTCCAATTTTGTAACCGTTAAAAACTAGTAAACATACATTAGCCGTAATTAGGGTTTGCTAGGATACATGTCCCAGTTTTCCCTCAGTTTATTCCCAAAAGAAAAATGTTACATATAAATTGATGATCTATTTTTTTTTTAGTATGCTTACCTATCAACATGTTAGATTCAGGGTGAAGTATCAATCCAGATATAAAACTTTTCTTTTTCTACGCGTTTCGAATTCGGGGGAACAGAAATTATGACTGTCACGAAAACTGGGACTTCTACCCTAGTTCTAGTGTTAAATAAGCATGTACTGATTCCGTTAACTAGAATGCTTAATTATTGTTAGGATCAGACGTGAGTAAGGAAGTTGCAGACATAATTCTGTTGAACGACGACTTCGCATCGATAATAACAGGAATAGAAGAAGGACGAAGACTATTTGACAACTTGAAGTCAAGCATCGCGTACACGCTTGCCAGTAACGTGCCCGAGATAACACCCTTCTTGGCGTTCATCATTCTCGGGATTCCTTTGCCTGTAGGCGTCATTTGTGTATTGTGCATAGACCTAGGCACTGACATGTGGCCAGCTGTCTCTCTGGCATACGAGAAGTCTGCATCCGATATCATGCTCAGGTACCGATGATATTCTATAAAAAATTCTTAAAATATCATTAGACTTATTGTTGTAATGGCAACACCGAAGGTCGAACGTGCCTCGCCACCCCTTCAGCGAATTAAGCGTTAGATCTGATAAAAATCAGTGTAATAGGAAAAAAACCGACCGCGCAACTCGGAACAGACTAAATTACTTTACGAACACCGCACTTCGAGAAGTTCGATCCGACATATCTGGCCCAACGACTCTTACGTTTCTCGGTGCATGCAAACGACACCGAAACATAATGACTCGTGTACATTTTCATATGTATACACAAAAATCAAAATGACTTTTATTAAAAAACAGATTATATATTAACCTTTTTCAACAAAGATTACCAATATTTACTTTATCTTTGAGAATATGAAACAATTACAGTTCAAGTAATGGTTTAATAACTATACTGCGAATTTTGTGCAGAAAGTAGTGAAAAGTTTCACAGAAACTAAGAATATCGATGTATTAATTTTAACCTATAATTTAGCATGCTTAGGATCATTTCTAATAGTGTTCGTTAATGACGTTCATCACAATGTGTTATGTTCATCAACAATATTTCTAGTTTGTGTCCAAATGAGCCCATACCACCGTTGTCCAAGTATAAAAATTGTCAAAGAAACAAACGAACACGTGTTTGAATACTACATCTATGTATTAATACGGCTTAAAATAAATGATATTAACGTGACTTCGTTTCAGAAAACCCAGAATACCGCGTCTGGACCATCTTGTTAGTCGTCGATTAATTTTCATGGCCTACGGACAGATCGGTATAATAGAAGCTTGCGCCGGTTTTTTCGCCTATTTCGTTGTAATGATGGCGCACGGATTCTTGCCCGACAAGCTGCTAGGTATACGATCGACGTGGGATAGCGTGGTAGTGAACGACATACAGGACAGTTTCGGCCAAGAATGGACGTACGAACAACGCAAGATTCTCGAATACACTTGCCACACCGCTTTCTTCGTGAGCATAGTGGTCGTTCAAGTGGCCGACGTGATGATTTGCAAAACACGCCGGAACTCTCTTTTTTATCAGGGCATGCACAACTGGGTCCTTAACATCGGCATATTTTTCGAAATAATCATGGCGTGCGTTGTCTGCTACGCGCCGTACATGGACGAGATCCTCAGAACTTATCCGTTGAGGTTGGTATGGTGGTTACCGAGCGTGCCGTACGCTGTAATTATTCTGATCTACGACGAGCTGCGGAAGCTGTGGATCAGAAGGAATCCTGAAGGATGGTGGGACCGGGAAACGTGCTATTGAGCCCCTGAGAAACACGCGAAGAATAGATCATCATAGAAACGATTACGTTTATCCTGCAGAATATTCGGAAGAAGCCTTTGACAAAACATTCGTCGAATCATTGACGTGACTTGTGTTCATGCGAGAAGCTTCTCGGAACGTGAAAACATGCAACACATTGACTTTATTAACGAACGTTGCGTTTACACCGAAAGAAAAACACATCTAGGATTTCGATGTTATCGTTTGGGTGTACAGTTAGCTCGATGCGTCTTTAACGGATCACCTGTTCGATGTGCGTATGCACAAGAGCAATGAATCTACCTATGCTTCTACGCGGTTGTCGGGTGTTGTAATCCGGCCGATGGAAAAGTGGGGGATGCATATAAGGCTCTGGGACCCTCTCGATGGGGCCCAGTATTCTCTAGTCATCAATTCCTCCACGTTCGAAGAACCGTGATTTGATTTCAAGATAAAGATCAGGCTCAATTCCCTTTCCAGTCGTTACCATCCTCCGTCAGGATGAGGACGGAGGTTTTTTGTCTGCTAATCTGTCTCGGTAAGTGGTCTTGTTAAAAAAATATTCTAACAATTAGTCTCTATACTCGTCTACGACAAACGATTTAATGATCGCGTTTTCACCAATCGAAACAATTGCATCGATCGACGAAATCTGAACGCGACGATTGCCTTGCGAACGCGGAGGATTTTGAAAAGTAAAAGTGGCACGTGAATGAGAATGCGGCCTTTAGCCAACTTATTGTTTCGCTGCCCGTAGTCACGGTGTAGGCGCAACTGCTGTTTTTAATTGCTGCAATGATTCTTATTACCTCAGTTGTACTATTGTTGGCATTTTCGCCACGAATGTATCTATTAAATCAGTATCCATATCCATTTGTTGTTGACCAGTATAGGTATATAAGAATGGAACACAATATGGAAGTTATACGATACTTAAGCGGAATGATTTTGAACTGATTCGAAAAGTTTACGGATTCATTCGAGATCCGCTCGTAAACGATGCGGGATCTCGATCCGACTATGAAAGAACTTACGCCATCGTTTGTTATTGAGAAATCAGTGCGCCTTACACCTTTGTAGAAAGTTTCATTTCTCCAGTCCACGTGCCGATACGTGGGCGAAAAAAATTGTTCAATATTTATTAACCGTCTAAGCAGATTCGCTTTCCAATAAAGATCGCGTATATGGTTTCAAGATTTTTCTCTTCGTTACGCGCTCGAGTCCATAGTGTGCCGAGTGTTTAAATATTTCCTTGGTCTAGTAACAATTTCGTTCAATCGAATTAGGGAAATCCACTTCCACGTACTCGGCCGGCAGATTTGATCTACGTGGCGAACTGTAAACCTGTCCGGGGCACTCAAAAATTAATCGAAATCGATATAGAGTGTTGGAAAGTTAACAGGTCCGAGTGATTAAACGACATTTAAGTTCTGGCCGATCGGATACACGGGAGTCGGGGCACTTTCTCGCTTTCTTCCGTTGGCGAGGTCGACCGGCGCGGCGTTTACGTGCGACCGGCGTTTATTCAGGGACGCAGGACGCCGCTACGCTGTGCTGCCTTGAAAATACTCCGACTAGTTGACCCTCTCTTACCGTTCACCGTTTTTATTCTTTGCTCTTTCTTTCCTTTTTTTCCTCTCTTCTCGATCCATTTGTCATTCCTGGTCGCCAACGCGAATGCATCCGCGTTGCATCACCACGCCTTCCTTCGGGCAAACGTGTGTAAATTAAACTTGCTCTTAGGCTGGCGTCGGAAGAAGAATGTTCTCCTTGTAATAGAAAATGCGAGAGATTTTATTTGTTCCGATTGTTTATAAATGTCGAACTAAAAATGAGATCATTAATGATCATTAGACTGCAAATTTTAAAATGCCAATATATTATATCTAATCGACTAACATGATTAAAGAACTTGCTATTTAGTTTCTATTTCTTGCAACTGAGGCAGACAACTTTTATTTTACATAAAAATTCACAGTCTATTAATTATGTAATCAAACTAAGATTTACACTTGGTTAACAAGAATTACAAAAACATAATATAGTTTACATTTCTATACAGCAATATGTTCATTAGAGACCTAATCGTTACCGCGACCTTTATAAATAAAAGATATTTAATATCGTTATTCCATATCGGAATTGCAGTTTTATCATTAGACTGGATTTTTATGTGAAATAGAAATTGTCTGCATTAATTATAGGATGCAGAAACTACATAAACTCTTCCTTTTCTCCTTTATTCATTTTACTCAGTTAAAACTAATGTAACAGTATTTTTTAATTCTTTAAATGTTTTTACTGTTTAGTATTTGACGTACGTATTTGGTATTTATCTATTTATTGTTCCTTAATTTTATATTCAGCTCTAATTTTGTACGTAGAGAAAGTCAATCCTTTTGCGTGAAATTCCTTGTCCAATTGTTCTGTATTTAGATTGTTGCATCCTGTTTAACAACTGATCTTTTCCCATGATTTGTTGTATTGTATGTAGTTTTACAAAAATTTACATACGATGTCTATGTATGAATGCATGTGTTTTGTACATGTATCACAAATCTTTATAGTACTCTTTACGTTCATATTTACGCGAACCGTATGAGATCTAATACTATTGTTCATACTAAAACTGTTTGACTCTAAATCTCCTTTGTTCTATTTTTATAAATGAATAAGGAAGGAATTAAGCTTGTCTTTACTAGAAACGATTACGATTTACTGCGACAGAAACGCGTGTATGAAATAAAAAACAAATATTATATTATTCCTATCAATAAATATGACATTAAAATATTAATAAATTGCACAATAAAAATTGCATGCGTCAGTTGCAAGAGAAAATTGAAAATAAAACATCGATACTCTTCAATTATTTTATTTTGTTCACAGCTTTAAACTGCACCTAGTTATTTTTCTTACACATGCATAAAATTCGTAATCTAGATCTTAAATTTCAAATAACATCTTAAACGTTGTATTCCAAACAAAAGATAATTTTTCCCTTAATTATAATTTGTCACTTGCCTGACTATGAGCTGTGTAGTTAGTTCATTACATTTAAAATTATGTACCAAATTTTTCACCACCGACTAATCTCGCAACAGAAAATTTATTTAAAACTTTTGTCTACTCCTTTTGATATTTTCACGTACGAAGATGTCGTTTGTAATGTCCTCGCGCTAATTTGTCGACTTTTTAGGTGCAGTTACTTCCTTATCGAGGAAAGAGGCGGCAGCGGAGCAAAGCCGTAGGAAAGTAGCGTTGCCAGCGTTGCAGAAAAAGCATACTGTTCCGGAAGAGCAAGAAGAATACGACGAAGGCGAACTTCAGGATCAATGTCCAGAACTCAACGGCTATTTTCCTGACGCAGAACAATGCGATAAGTATTATGACTGCAGGGATGGCAAACCTATCGAGAAACTTTGCTCGGACGGCTTAGTATTCAACGATTTCAGTCCTCAGCATGAAAAATGCGACTTGCCTTTCGGAATCGATTGCTCGAAACGACCGAAATTACGTACGTGTTACATCCCTGTCTCGAATTAACGTATAGTAATGTGTTTAGTAATCGACAATTAATTCATGCACAGAGAAACCACAACCGTCTCCTCACTGTCCACGAATGCACGGCTACTTCGCGCACGAGGATCCACGAATATGCAACACGTTCTACTACTGTGTCGAAGGGAAGTTCAATATGATCACCTGTCCAGACGGTTTGGTCTTCTCCGAGAAGACTGGCATCTGCAATTGGCCCGACGAGGCGCAGAAGAAGGGCTGCGGTTCTCGAGAACTTTTCAATTTCACTTGCCCGAAGGTCGACGATTCCGTGGCTGCCACGCATCCACGATACCCTGACACCGAAGACTGCCAATACTTCTATGTCTGTGTCAACGGCGAGATACCCAGGAGAAGCGGTTGCAAATTGGGACAAGCCTTCGACGAGAGGACTGGCAAGTGCGACTGGGCAAGAAAAATACCCGAATGGTAAGTGTCAACGGTCAAGCAAATTTCTGAATCGGAGTATCGCGAACAATGATGTCACTGTTGCTTCAATATTGTAGCAAGGATTGGTACAAAGGTCAGCTGACCGACGAGGAATTAGACGCACTAGAGAATCCACCGCCGAGACCAAAACCAACTGGTGGCCATAGCAGAAGAAAAGGCGCTAAACCAACGTAGCTTTAAGGCTGAATTCATGTGTAGATTTTAATACTCATTGACCTTCTTAAATATCACCTGGAGAATAAAACGATTTTAATACAACTGTCTTTGTTTTTTAACTAAATTGCATACATTTGACGAGCAAGATGTAATTGCCAAACTAGTGGCGTGTATTTTCTATTGAAATGCAGAAGTTATGGTTATTTAAAGAAAATAAGATCTCAGATATATTTATTAACATTCTTTGATATTTTAAATATGGCGTAACTTTACATTTAATTTTGTAGAATTTTATTATTTATTTAGTGCCGTTAAGTTCGATTTTGTACAATTTTTAGTGAAATACTTTCGTGTTTAATTTCGTGTATTGTTTAGTAAAACGCTTTCATTTTTAATTTCATACAATTTTTGGTAAAGCACTTTCATGTTTAATTTTTGTATAATTTTTAGTAAAACACTTTCATGTTTAATTTGGTACTATTTTTGGTGTTGCACCTTCATATTTAATGTCGTATACTTTTGATGTATTTTGTATTGCAGATCCGAGACGAAATATCTCTCTAACGAACTGATTAATGTTATGTTTGTAAAACAGTCAGAAGTACTCGACTTTTTCTCTCGCTTTAATAACGAATTCGAATCGCGTGTTGTCACGGGAATTTTCTCGTGAGGAGAGAAAGTGATAGAAGCCTGAAAGTTCTTCATATTTCACGGGAAACGCTTCCGAAATCTAGTTGATCGGACAGTGGGTTAGCAACGCGGGGATTTCAAGGTAATAAATTCGATTTAGCATCGCTTTCATAACTAATGACTCGAAGCAATTTTATGTAACGCAATGACAATCCTAAGAAAAAGATACACATTTCACAATTCGTTCGAAAATCGTTTCAATCTAATGTTGTTTTCAATTACCGCATTAATAGCCGAGCAAGAAACGTACTAGTAGAAGTTGCAGCAGTCAATATAAATAAACACGATTA
The DNA here is from genome assembly GCA_028455555.1 of Augochlorella aurata. NCBI lineage: Eukaryota > Metazoa > Arthropoda > Insecta > Hymenoptera > Halictidae > Augochlorella > Augochlorella aurata. The sequence goes on along the minus strand of CM052151.1, from coordinate 1,321,046 downwards.
ATCAAATTAATAGTAAAATTTGTATAAAATAAACCATTTCATTAAGAAATAAATGTCCTAAAATAAGACAAAAAGCAATTAAATTATAAACTACTAAATACGAATATTATTCGCTTTTTTAAATTGAAACAAAACTTGACTCTTCCGTTATCAAGAAGGGATAAAACTTAAATAAAGACATACAAGAAAGAAAAATTGTCTTTCTTGATTAAGGGAATTATTAAAGGTAAAGAAGTGTTAAAAAACGCAACTGTGAAAAAATTCGTAATAAAATGGTTAATTTAGTTAGATCATTCGATATTACTAACGTACAGTAATGTAAATAACAAGGAAATAATTATACAGCGTAGTTTTTCTTACATCGATTTCTTTGATAACAATATGACGTATTTGATCTTAGGATTGATTTCGAGCATCGACAACCTTATTGTAATAAAAATTTAATAAAATCCCACACTAACGGTGTCACATAGATCTGATTAAAAAAATATACATATACTCTTGGAAATTGCTCTATAGTACAATGTTGTTATATGAAAGGATAGAATAATTACCATGAAAATGTAAAAGAAAGTAAATGTTTATTTGCACAATTCAATAAATTTTGATTCAAATAAGGTGGTAATTAACACTAAACTGACTAATATGCATTGTAATAACAATGACGAAATTGGATTTATTATATTTAAACTCCGTACAATTTTTATTATAATTATACCGTGGAATCTATGCATTTATAACAACTGACTCCATCTTGCGATTACTAAATCCATTTTGCATGTGCCTACAAAAGGGGTTTGTCTAAAAATTTCTCCTAGAAATGTTTGTACGTACAATGTGAGAAATTTTAAAAGAAAAAATTAGAGGCTTTGATGAAATTTTGATCGGTTTGGTAATGCTAGCGTTAAAAATAGTTACATAAGCCAAATACATAGTCTGGGTCATGCAGACCCGAAACGCCATAGAAAAATTAAAGGAATAAATAGCAAATAAAGACGAAAGATTGAGAAATCCTAACGAAAAAAATCAACGCTCGATCGTTCGACGATTATTTCCGTTTCGAAATATTGGAAAACCGCAACGACCGTTCGCGGAGATCGCGATAATTGAGATTTTTCTCTAAAGAATAGAGAAGGACGCATGGTGAGAGCGTTTCTGCGGAAAGGAGGAAGAAGCTGAATAACAACGGCCACGCTGTGAAAAGAGAAAGAAGAGTAAAAGCGCGTGGTCCCTCCTGATCAATCCTGATTCTAGACAGTTATTCACCGATGAAAACGCGGCGAAAGTGGGGAAGAATCATTGGATGTAGTGGGGACCAATGGGGTATACCCTCGTGGTGAGTTGCCGAAGAGCTGCAGTGTTTCGCGACGGAGGCGGCATTTGAAAAGGAAGCCAAAAGTATCATTTACTCTCCGACTTTTCTCTCAGTGTCCAGTGACCGAGGTAATCCTTGGAGGATTGCGTGATCGTCTTCCGCTATTCAGAAACCAGAGGAGACAAAGATGATCGGAGCAGCGTCTCTCGTAATTTTCTTGACTGCAGTCGCTGCGACGCGTGAGTATTGCAATGTATTTCCTCGAATTTATATAAAACTTCTTTGTACGAAAAATCTCTGCTCGTTTGCCGGATTTGGCACCTTGACGGTTTAATTTGTGACGTCTGTAAATTACAAGCTTCGTTGTACAACGAACAAATAAAAATTACCGAAACGAACTTAGAGTACACCGAACTACAAATTCAGCCACGTAAACAGATGAAACTACAGTTAATTCGATGGAATTCGGCAGTGATAAATTCGGTAAAAAATTTACTTTCACTGCGTGCATCGGTGAAATATGCACTTAAATGTACTTGTTCGGACAATTAACGTGTACGATTCAAGCGACGCACGCTATAATGCATCGTGAAAGAAACGTAAAGTTTTCATGGCTCGTACGAAAGGAAAAATGGTGCATGATAATTGTCGAGAAGAAAAAAAACGGTTTCACTGGAGCGCGGACCTCTCGGACTTTCTCTTGGCTCGCCGGGGCACGGTCCAGCACAGCTTCGAAAATGTAATAGAATTTCCGGTATTGTAATCGTCGTCTACGAAACCGGTAAAACTTCATAACGATTTAAATATCTGCAACCGCACTGGACATCTCATGAGAAAAATATTGTCCGGCGTGTTACCGCCACGTTCACGGAGGTATTCATTCCACGCAGAGAGTGCGTAAGCGACAGTCGCGCCAAACTTTCTAAAGCGTAAATGTCAGATCTACGGCTGGGAAGGTTGCATAAGTGTATCCACCAGTGTAGTTATCGTCCCTAGACGTACGTAGAAATAATAAATTACATAAAGAAACAAAACAATGCCGATCGACCGAATGTATGTATCCGAGATACAGGACAGAAGTTGAGGCTGGGTTCGATCACCTCGCGTTCACTATCACACTATTCGCTGAGCTGCTTTATATGCTTCTTGGAGCGTGGCATTGATTTCCGGTATATCTTGCAAAGTAAATGCCGCATGTAACGTGGAGAAATTTCTGAAATTTCTTTACCTTCTGCTTCGCTCTGCGCACTCTCGAATTTTGTAAAGTGAATCGAATACGCCGCGAACTATTATCGTCCGTTGGGATTTTAAATCCACAGGCGACATGGCGTTTTCTTATTTATTTATCTGTTTCCTATCTCTTCCAAAACGCATTATTTTCGGCGGAAATATACGAACAGGAAATGGTTTATTCCGGTAATAATTAATATTATTTTATATTTATTGTACTGAGTTAGGTTTACTGAAATAATTACGAAATACGTATTCATTTTTAAAATTGTGGAACTTTTTCCACATAATTCGATTACACAGTATACATTTTTAAATGTAAAGTGAAAACTGCACGTAATTCAATTTTGGATATTCTTTTCGTCTTTTTTGTTCAATTAGTTAATGTTTCCATGAAAAGAATGTTTGTTTAGCTTCAAATTTCAATGGTTAGTTTCAAGTTTATTTTACAGCTATTATATGGTTGGTAATAACTAGATTGCGAATTTTATTCATTTATGATAATAACAGGATGATGAAAGGAACATAAAAAATGAAAGAAACGGAAAAATTGAAACAATTTAAGATCATCTGCATTATAATCATTATTAACAACTCATTCAAATTATTAAACAAACAAATAATTTTCTAGTTCGTTCCTTTTTGTTACAGTTTATGACAATATATTTTATTCCGCATGAAGGTCCGCAATCTTGTAATAACATTATAGAGGCAAATGATACCTACAATAATTAAATTAAAAATGAGAACTACAATGTAATTTATTTCTTATTTACTACTAGCACTACATTGCATTGTATTTTTTTTGTGCATACGTGCTTTCTTGTTTTTCAAATGTAACTACTAATTATAATGATTTTGCTGACATAACCATACACTTAACATCTGTTTTAAAGTAGTTCAATTTTTATACTTTCAGAGCATTCAGTTTAAGCAGAGTAAATATTCCTATCATAAAATTGACTTGAGAAACTCCATGAGTGCGAGATGGGGGTGGTTATTTATTTACACGATGATTTACTAATGTTGCAGATGGTGCGTTTAATTGTCCTGATAAAGATGGTCAGTACGAGCATCCGAAACAATGCGACAAGTATTACGACTGTAACGATGGCGTTGCTGCAGAAAAACTATGCCCAGATGGTCTTGTTTTTGACCCATTAAATCGTAAGGTCAACAAATGCGATCACGTGTTCAATGTTGATTGTGGGGATCGTCTCGAATTACGTAAGATTATTATTTATACTTCCACTAAATTTAAACAATATATTCTGGCAATCTTCATCTTTAATACTCCTATCAAGTACCCTCTGAAAAAACGTCATCCCTTTCAAGATTGTGCTATTTTTTTCAATAAAGTGATTTATTTAAATATTCTCAATTTTGCAATGCAGCCATTGTGTACCTTTTCCAAGCCTGCCCATTTAAGTTAAATAAACAGTAGTATACACGAGGCAGTAGAGATTTCATTTCTGATAATTACTATCACTTTACAGAGTTCAATAAAATTAAATATTAGGTCAAGTCCATGTATAATTTATGTTTTAACATATCAATTTTATTTCATTATTACGCATATTATACGTATGTATCTTAAGTACATATCTTAATTAATGGTACGCATTGGCCATTCATTGCAATGAATTGTTGCCATTTACCACATAGCTCGACTGTAATGAGTCATTAGAAGGTAGATGCATCATTACAATTCGTTCTCAGAAACGAACATTATTTATAACCTATCGCAATACGTAGATGTAGCATGAAATACGTCTTCCATAAAAGAAAGCAACTTAAAATATTATCCAATTAGATTTAGCGTTTGAACAGCGAAACTCGCATCCACTTGGACACCGAGTATAAATATCGTTATTTACATCTTAAATTTGTGAAAAATATTTATATTTTATTAAGGTCTATAAAAAAAGTAAACTGTCTAGAAGGAGTACTTTACAAAATATGCTAAAAAGCAGTTTTTAATTTTCATTCACAAAGTGACTCCAAACATTCGAATGACAGTTTATGCATGTCCCAAGAGTATTATTGCATCTTTCTCCATATTAAATGTACATATACCAGGTGTTAAAAATATATCTGGAATAAAATTGTGGTTCATGTTGCCGTGCCGATAGCTTTTGCGGTTAATGTCCTTGATGTACGAGATACAGTAACAATTGGCAGCGAAAGTGCTTTTAACTCCCGTTATATCTCCGACCTTCACAGAGCCACCGCAACCGACGAAGAAGTGTCCGCGAAGAAACGGTTTCTTCGCTCATCCGGACCCATCTGTTTGCAACATCTTTTATAATTGCATTGACGGCGAGGCTATCGAAATCACGTGTACCACTGGTCTGCACTTCGACGAGTATAGCGGAACATGCGTGTGGCCTGACAGCGCTGGTCGTGAGGTAGGCATCCGATAGTATCATATTTGGGGTGTTCTAAAAATTTCACTTAATATTTGACTTTGTAAATACAAAAAACGAAGGGGTTGCAAATTTTAAATCACGTGTAAAATATAGTTTATCTTTTTAAATTTTTTCGTAAGAATCAGGTCTAAATACGCTTCCTAATGAATATTTGCTACATTAAGATTAGATTAGGTCATATTATTCTCTCTGATGATTGTATTTGAGATACTAAGACTCGATTGAATCGTATTATTTTATCTGATGAATATTTGATGTACTAAGACTGGAGCACATCTAATTATGCTTTCCGATGAATATTTGCTATGCTAAGAATGAGTCTAAATCAGGTCATATTATTCTTTCTGACGAATTCAGTGAATACATAATTATAAACATTACATTTTTACTAATATTTAAACAAAAACCAAAAATACTATATTTGTATATTTCCATTTTCTACTATTTTTAATATAGAAATATACAAATATGATGTTTTCTTAAGTTTTTGTTTAAATGTCATTAAAAATGTAAAAGTTACTTTCAGTTTATAATTATTCACACCATTGTACTTGTTATACTAAGACTGAATCAGGTCCTATCATTCTTTCCGATTAGTGATTGCTATACTAAGACTCGATCGGGTTATATTATTCTTTCTGATTAATATTTCATGTACTAATAACGTTGAATTAGGTCATATAACTCTTTCTGATGAATGATTGATAAATCTTTTATTTTTCTTTCTTGAGGCACCGGTCAATTAACGCTGATTTTATATCTAATGAGATACGTGATCATAATTGCAGGTGAAAAGATTTCATAAATTACCAATTCAAACTTGAAACTTTCAAAGATGGTTCACATGCTGATATGCATTAGAAATTTTGATCTGGAATAAGTCCCATAAAATAGTTCATCAATTCTGATCACTGTCTTTCGATGTTCTTTTTTCTAAATAATCTTAACAAATATATATTGTCTACCAGAAAAATGTCTTGAAAAAAATAAATATATTTGACCTTCCTAGGTATTCAAATTACTGCACTATCACGAAATGTATTTGTGTAAATGTACATTAAATATTACAAAAGCTCATAATACATTTTTTTTCACAGAAGTATCAATCGTTAATGATTTTACAAACGGAATAGAAAGAGAAATCGAAAAGCGAATACTTATTATTATATTCCCTTCAGATATTTTTTATATCAAGCATTAAATCATAACAAATTCTCTAGTGATCGACATATTAATCATTGTAATAAGGATGAAATTCTGAATGAATAGGGTATATTAAACACGTATTCGTGCAGAATAAAATTTGTCGTTATCAATATGCAGTTAGCATAAAAAAGAGATACTTTAAATACAAATGTTCTAAACTAGATTCAAAAATTGTTAATCATTTGCATATTCCATCTTCAACATAGTTCGTTGATAATTGGATGTCGATTTTTAGGATAGGAACTTGAATACTGTGGGTCTTTTAACGCGACGTTAGTCGTTGTTACAATTTAACATTTACACTCGCCATCACTGCTACTTGATTTAAGCGGTTCTGCAATAGTAATTCGCAATTATAACAATTACGTTACTCCGTATAATTGATCAATGGGGTGGACCATAATTATTAGTTTGGTAATTGGCTATTTAACAGTGTCTGTAAATAGTGACGCAGAATCGGAAATATGTAATGGCTGTGACTGGATAGAATGTTGTACTAATTGAATGTTCCCATCCGATCCTCATTTCTGTAACTTAATATGTCCCTCGTTTGTTAAATTGACGCTACCGTAAAAAACAATATAATAAAAAGGCAAACAATTTATTTTGCTAAATATTTTATTGGAGACAAAGAAAAATATATTTACACAATGTTTTCTTGACATTTTTCACACAGAGTAAAACGATGTGCCGCACAAACTGCTTCTTTTCGTGTTGTCGCTTTGTCCTTTACTTGTTCTTCAAGATCTAACAATAAGACCCACAGCGAAGTGACTACTGCATTGTTATTTCACATTTATTAAAAATCCTTTGGAATTATTATATTTAAGCTTCCTATAGCTTCTAGACACTCATTTTTTCGACAAAAAGAAGTGACATGTCTTCTTCTGCTCGTGAAATTCGTGTGTGTCAAATTGACGCCCAAAGGCCCATCTGAGTAACAAACATTGTCACATTTTTACGTTATACCTTTTTTGATTGATAATAACTAGACGGCGGATTTTTATACAGAATAAAATTGTCTACATCAACTACAAGAAATAGAAACTAAGTAAGAAGCTAATCCTTTTCTTAAATAATTTTATTAAATTGAAAATAATACAATAAAACTACCCATTTTTGACATGGATGCATAAAAACCGCAATCTAATAATAATAAGATACCTATACTTCATGTTAAAGAAATAAAAATCGTAGTCTGCGATGAACGTTTGCTAAAAATAGCAGCAAAATATACTCTGAAACTAAAAAATAGTGTTAAATTGACACCGGAGATGAATGAGGGTAATCAATAATTATGGAATTCTATACGAACAATACTATCTCATTCAGGGCTGCGGAGTGGTAGACAAGAAGTTGAAAGACGGCTTCGAGTGCCCGAAGGAAACTCAAGTCGACACCAGGGGAATGGTTGTTGATCACCCGAAATTTGCTCATCCGGACGACTGCCAGAAATTTTATGTTTGCCTGAACGGTGTAACTCCGCGTGAACAAGGTTGCAGCGATGGTACCGTTTACAACGATGAACAGCAAAGATGCGACGCGCCTGAAAATGTTGCCGGATGGTACGTGCGGACAAGTGAAATTTCCAAAAAAATTGTCATTAGTTACCAATCAAATTTTACACGACAGCTCTCATTTATTCTTATAATTTCATCTCTTTTCAAAACGACTTTCTTAATGCTATCAAGTGTTGATAGAGTGCTACTTCATAAGAATAAGAGTACATTTATTCATGCACGATTTCTGCTATAATATGTCCTGGGACAAATAAATTCCTTTGACATTGTTTTTGCAAAAGCGCCTTTATAATTACTACAATTTTCAACTAAATAATCTAAAACTGGTTCGACGGTTCTTGTGTTTACATACATACACAATATACTAATTTCTTTTTTTTTTATAAAAACTTGTTGATTTAGCATTGTAGAGTTTATTATTTTCTCGTATTCTTTTTGAATAATTCTTTTATTATTCTAATTTTTAAATTATAACATATTTTATGATAGAAATTTAAATCACAACAAAATTTCAATAGAATTTTTAATGATAACAGATTTTTAAGTAGAAATTTGAAGTAGAAATTTAATTTACTTAATTGTTTTTTTCTTGAAAAAGTGGACTGCCGATTTTATATATTTAACTGACTAGGTAACATACTAAACAATGAAAGCAGAAGAATTTGAGAATGTTCTTAGATTATTGAAATTACTAAAAATAAAAATACATCCTTATTTTACTTTTGTGATGAAGAAAAGTTGGCAAAAAATTGGCATTTTGCATAAAGATCTACAGTCCAGTAATAAGCAAAAAAAAGCTAAAATTTTGGAGTCGGAACATTGTATTAGTGATACGAGAAACGACTAACAATGAACTTGTTTTTGTTACAGCGAGGACTGGTATAAGGATGACGACAAAAAGCCGTGAAATGCCTTCGCAATTTGTATGTCCCGCATCGGGATCTCGATATCATCGTAAAATCACATCATCTTCGTTTAGCGCGTAATCCATGTGTGTGTTTAGATATTTGAGTGTTCGTATATAATAAATAATCTATTTTACCTTATTCGTATCGTTTCCTGACATTCTACTAGAAATCCTTCCTTAATTCTGCCACGGTAATTAATATCTTGTAATCGGTGATTTAAGTTAAATGCAAAGTTCTTTATACGAAGCCTTTGTGGCATTATTGCAAATCTGGAGTAAAAAGGAATATTACCGCATAGTTGATAACTTACTTTCACAGCGCAACATAGCAACGAAGATGCAGGAAATCTTCGACTTCTCTTTCATATTCAGCCAAGCAAATCGACAGAAACTTTCTCCTCGGCGTTTCAATATTTTTTGTTCGTCAATCCACTGAACGGACGACTTTCGTGTTAATGTGCTTTTTACACGCACGTTCGATTTGCTCTTTACGTGTAGGAGCTGTATCTAGTGCACATCGGGTGTCTTGTTTCAATTCATTCAAGAATGTTTCATGATTATTAGATAGCGATGCCTGAAAGTGTATCATGAAAGTGAAACTAAGGAATTCCATAGAAAACATTATATAATCGAATGATCTTCAAGATACTGCTTTCAATAATGCAAGCTTTTCAAGTCTCAGATTTGTGTTGTATATTTATTTTAAAAGTAGGATCGTTGCGAAATTGAAAACGAGTATGTTAATTAATATCGAATAAACAAGCATAGATTCCTTTCCATCGATAATCACTTTCTACTTTCATAGTAATTTTTCTGATCATTGCTCTGCACTATTTTCGTTCCTTGTTTTTAAAACCTTCAGTCACTATTGTTGCTCATATTTTGGAATTCGCTTACATTGTTTTCTCGTCACTTTCTTTTGTCCAATCGTGTTCTTGTGTATCATTACTTTTTCTCTTTGTTACAATTCGCAAGACGCAATAAAGTGAAAGAATTATTGGTTGAACGATAAGTTTGAAATAGGATGAAGAACAAGAAACAAAAAGCTTTCGGTTCTTGATTCATGATTTAGAATCATGTACACGAGTGCAACCTTTGCAAACTTGTAAAACAAGAAGAGAAATTAGAAGGGAAAGATGAAGGAACATGTACATAACGATGTAGAACAGGAAGTAACAAGATCTAATTTTGTGCCTAGAACCGTGAACGTAAGTGAAACCTCTGTGAGATTGAATTTTACGAAATGAAACAAGACAACATAGAACGACACGAAATTACAGAGAAGGAAGTAAGAGAGAAGCATAAAACGTTGTTAAGAAAACAACACAGAACCAGAAGAGATACAATCTTATTTTTAGCAATTATAAATTGAAAACTCTGTGAAATACAGATACAGAAATGTTTAAGTTTCTAGACACTAACTTGGTGTCTATCAAAGGTATTATCATCAATTAATAAAACTTTTTGTAATACAACTTTCTGTACCGAATATAATGTCAATTTGTCGGGTTTTCTTTTATGATATGACCTGTTTATAAAAACTCATTACACCAATATCAATTAGTTGAAAAATAAAAGGAATGTGTAACAAAAGTGTAAATAAAAGTTTAAGCAAAACATTCCTGTTTTGAATGTTGATCACTCCTTATACGAAGTATAATGTGCAATTAGATATTTTTAGTAAAACAGACATTTTTAGTAGGATAATCAAGAAAGTGTTTCTTAACATAGTTAGCAAACGGTATTATAATAAATATTAAACAGCTTTAGGAAAATTTTACTAGTCATTACTATCATCCGAACCGAGTCTTGCAACAGGACTTCAGAATGAAAAATATTGGTTCATCTTAAGAATGACCAGAGGTTCTCCGGGTTTGCCTTAGGTCCTTAGGCTATCGTGAAATACCTTAGGCTACTTTGGGCTACTATGGGCTACTATGGGCTACTATGGGCTACTATGGGCTACTTTGGGCTACTATGGGCTACTTAGGGCTACTATGAGCTACCATGGGCTACTTAAGACTAGTCTGGACCATCTTGGTGTTAACCGGTAGTTTTTCAGAGCTACCTTGTTCTACCATCAGCTAACTTAAGGTTCTTCAAGGGTTTACTTAAACCACCTAGCCTACCTTTAGCTACTTTTAGGTGGTTCACGAGTTTTATAAACTACAAGGTCCTACTTTCAGCTAGTTTAAGGGTTATGTAAAGGGTTTTTCTGAACTGCTACGTTCTACCTGCAGCTAGCTTAATATGCTTGTAGGTTTCTTTTTAACTACCTTATTTTAATGTCAACTGGTTTAAGATGGTTCTAGTCTAGGTATTAGCTATGAATTTTCTCACAACCTTAAACATATCGCAAAGTGCGATTTTCTAGTATTAATTTCAGCTTTCATAGTATCGAAACTTTCCATCGTATTTCATATATTGTACAGTTTTTACATACTATACAATTATTATACACTAGTTGAATTGTAGTATACAGAATACTCTATTCTTACTAATAAAACTAAATTGGAAAATTGTCGATAACGTTGTACACATCATGATAATGGTAATAAGGTTTTTAACGTTCACAACAGACAAATTCTTAGTCTGTATCATACTTGTCTGTAGGCAGGCTATAGTAGTACATTTACGTAATAATTGCATCTATTTCTGTACTTGTCTAGACTTTCATCACTGACTTAGGATCCGTGCAGACATTGTGTCCTATGGGTTTTCCTGTCTCTGATTTCGGGGACTCTAGAGCTCCTTTACCTTTCGTGAAGCGTTTAGCGTTACCGATAGTACACGAAAAATAGACATCTTAGTAAGAAGCGAATATGCCGTATATTTCATTTCTACTACAAGTGTTGAATATTATTTGAAAGCAATAATTGTATTGTAAGCGTAGCAATAAGAAGTACGATATAAAGTGTAATTATCTTTATACATATATAGCACACATATAGCAATAGCTTTATATATTTTTCCTTGCAATTGGTATTTACAACGTTAATTTTACAAGCTTTACAGTCTTAGAATTGCAAAAAATCAATTGCATGCAATGTTTGTACAAGTTCTAAGTCTGTGATATTGAGTTGTTGTAAAAGTAAATTAGATTGTTTAAAACATACTAGGTATGTTATTTATTTGAAAAACCGAAATTACATTTCCAATAACCCAATAGATACTATCTGGTAAAAGTCGAGTCTTTCCAACTCGTCGAATCATCGAGGCGAAGTTTGTAGCTAAAAATTCAGAGGAGATTGCACAACAGATAACATGTGTATAATTATAACAAAATATTATGTTATAAATATCAAAACGTCATTTGCGAAATAGAGGTATACAATTCTACATCGCATTTAAATAGACTTTTGGAATAGTAAATAAATAGACAAATAGTTAAATATATTTGAAATGCTATTTCCATATGTAACCCCCAACCTTAAACCACCGATAACCACCGATTACGAATACGAATACGAATACGAATTTCCGAAAAAGTAAAATTACATATGCACTCATTCGAGTTGTATTTTCCCAACATGCTCGATATAAAAGCTAAAGCCATACCCAGCGCAACATAAACTATCATATCATATCACCACATATCACCACATCCCAATTACAACACACAATCATGTAATAGTTATAAATAAGATGTATGATATATCAAGACCATACTTTTAATTGAGTGGGTCAATGTGTCTCTTTCGTTTGCTAAATAATGTGAAATAGACTTAACACTATTACGGACGGAGATTTCTTCCGACGTTTCTTTTTGCTCCTTCTTGAGAGCGTATGCTAGCTAACACCAGTCGGGGGCACGTTCCCACGATTCGAATACGTAGAATATAGTCCGGCGGGCGCCAGCTTAAGGGTTGGGGATCACATGTCCCTGAGTCGCGGGACCATCCGCGGGGTGACCTCCCACGATCTAGTCACGTAGGCCCAACCCTCACTACCAAAATTTCCGATTCATCTGGATATAAAACGGCTAGGATTTTTCTCAGCATTGGGGCAGTTTCAAATGAGTTACCGACGAAGAAACTTAGCGAGATCGAGTTTAATTCTCTCTTAAGCGAACTTCAAAACCGAGTACGTATACGAGGTAGTTAACTCCCGCCGACTTGGTGCGTAAACCAGGGAGCATGTCCTAGGACTTTCGCATTACGCAACACTACACTATTACACTTGTAATAGATTTTACTTGTAAATTATTCTAACTTTTACCAGTGATTCTGTGTACAAGTTCATCAGACCATTTCTTAGTTCGAGTCAGTTGTTGGTACGATTCCACAAAGATACACCTTTGCCGCTCGAGGTGTATCTTCAAGTTTTCTTTGAAAGTTACGAGGTCAATTAGAGTCATACCATAAACCATTACCCTATCCCCAGTGGCGACCCGTTGAGGAAAGAAGCTTCGGCAAGTCCACGAAACACTCCTCACCTAACCTAGTGGCGACCCGTTGATGAAAGAAGCATCGGCAAGTCCACGACAATTCCTAACCTAGTGGCAACCCGTTGATGAAAGAAGCATCGGCAAGTCCACGCACTTCCTTCTAATTATCCAAAATTCATTTACCTCCGGCCACGTAAGCCCACTGGCCCTCGGCTCGTAACAACACTAAACTTATTGAGCATTAAAAGTGAAAAATGTGTGTTGTTCTGTGAGAACGACAAGACTGAATTCATTTTCCACAATTTCTGGTACAATGCGTACTTGGAATAAGAAATTTATTCAATCATATCCTATGAAAGAGAGTCCTTATAATTTCACCAAAAAATACAAAATGTGGGATCAGTCATTTTGACCGGCAATGGTATATCTAGTGTTAAGCTTGGAGTGAGACCTGAAAAAAAAATAGGGAAGAGAAAATACATTTGATAAACCATACTTGCGCAACAATTCAAAATGGAAAACTCCCGTGCATTTTGATATGTTTCCACGCAATTCTAAAGGGAATCGTCGAGTATGCGATGTAGCGATCCTTGGAACGGCTACGCGCAGTGACATTTATTTCACAACTCTAACGCAACGAGTTGGCAATTTTCGCGACGCTAAGACAATCGCGGAGGAGAACTCTCGCACCGCTAATTTTTCGAGATAGCTTAGCAACAAAGGCTGTCCCCAGTCTTTTAGAATCCACCCCAGATTCCTATGCTACGCACTACCCACACGCATGGACGTCGTAACGCCAGGACGGATGTACTCCTTCGTCCAGGTCAATGGTTCCAGCTCAACATTTTGAGAATCGGCTGCCCTGGATACAAACCGAGTAACGATGTCTTTTTGATGCAAGAGATGATGTTTCACGGTTTTATGCTACGGTCTGGCGCCTCCGGCTATCTTATTTCACTATTATTAAAAATAGTGGCTAACCAAATCACGTTTACAATCGCTACGTTAACTCAACTGTTGTTACTTTGTCTCGCGACTGTAAAGAAAATTGTGAATGCCACATTACGGAGCGTTATAGCTGCAGCATGTGCTCTGAAAAGTCAGAAGGTAAACTATTGCAACGCGATTATTTCGTCGCGACGCTAATACAACGAACAGAAATTCAAAAGATTACTTTAATTTTTGAAAGAACGAGTCTGTGAATTTTGAAAAATCTAAGAGAATTGTAAAGTCGAAATGCGATTAGTTCACAATGCTATTTTTAATGCTACGATACTCGACAATTCAAAGAAAAGTCACGACTATTTTATTCGCAACGCTAACTTCGATTTCTGTCCAAACTGGACCAATGCAACGTGTGATTATTTCGTAACACTATGGAAAGTCGCGAACGTGCCCATCTGCGCTGATTGCTGGGGCGGCGAAGTCTGCTCATATTCAACAACTACGATACTACTACTACAACTGCTATTTCTACAAACTAGTACAGTGATGAAGTAGTAACGACGATAAATTGACCTCTCTCGACAGTTCGTCGGAGAGGCCTCCTCGGCATGTGTAGCTTCCTGTTTTCTTCGGCGATTCACCTACTGAACCTAGAATCTTACACTTGCTTCGCAGCTAGTACAAGATTAACGAATTCCGAGATAAAGTAACAAAGTCGTTCACGACCGCGGAAGTTAAGAGAATTCTCGAAGAACCCATTTCGAGGGGTTCATCATCTTCGAATTGGATCCTTCGAGCCCTACCGATGGCTGCCTAACGCTATATTTAAAAAATGGCAAAGCGATCACATTCACTCCACGGTTGTCACTTGTATGTTGAGGTGCTATTTTCTACACGGAGAACGTCTCAGGACACCCCAATATAATCATTCAGTCTCATTCTAAAGTACATGTTAATTTCTGAAATAGGCTGATACAGTGGTAGCAATCATTGCGATTTAATTGAATTCCAATGAAAGGCGTTTTTCTTGGACGAAATTCTAATTTATTGGTCGTACTAGTAATTCTAGTATAAATATCATTTCGGTAGAGTTGAATTTCTCAAGACTCTTGCGTGTTCTTATGAATACGTTTCAATCGATGAGAATAGGAGATGAAGATTCTATGCGTAACATATTCTATAGAGAATCAAGCTGCATGGCATAGATTGAAATGTAACATGTTCGATTAAAGCTGGTTCCGATTACAAAGAACCGCCGCAAAATCTACGGCCTAAGCACCTGCACAATGCATTTACTAGTCATCGTTAGTCGCCATTAGTATTAAATACCGTCACATGTGCCGCTGCTCACATCCTGGGAGTAACAACGCTTGGGCACTCGAAAGGATTCGAGCAACGAACATGGAATCTGGAATCTCTGAAAATCCTATTTAAACAGGGTCGTCAGTTTCTCGGACGAAGGTTCTTCGTTTTTTGAAAAGTTACTCTACTAGTTCGAAAAGATTTTCTTCGATTAAAGACAATTGCGATCGAAAAGATTAATCG
>CM052151.1:1179997-1305462 GCA_028455555.1 Augochlorella aurata | reverse complement strand
TGCATTGTTAAAATTTCGTTTTATGGTCAAGTATAAAAATTGAAAAACACGATATTTTATTTTTTTTTGTCATTCAAATCATTTGTAATTTTTGCATAAATTTTTTCATTACGCCTAGATCTTCTATTATCTTAAAAAATTTAAATCCTTTTGTCAAGTTTTATGAACAAAAGTTGAGAAACTTTACATATCGTTAACATTTGAGTGAAATTTGATATTTATTAAAGTACGCATTATAGTGGAGCATATAACACAAGTAAAATCAGCAGTCTAGAAATCATATCAATTCAAAGCTCATGGTCCCTTTAAAAACGTTGCCTTCATTCATTAAAGGCAACTCCTGGAAGCATGCAGCAGACTCCTGCACAGATTCGAAATCAACAATTTATTATTATTGCATTCTTGCAAGAAGGTGCGATAAATTCCACATTAAGTAGAACAGGCGATAAGTAAAAGACCATCCGATATTCTATCTAACCTTTCGGAGATCCCCGGCTCAAAATACGTGAAAAGTTTTCGAACATTCTTTCTCAAAGTTCCTACCCCCACTCCTCTCTCTCTCTTTCTTCCCCTTTCTCTCGCTGTTCTTCCTTCGCTGTTGCTCTCAGCTTCCCTATCTCTCTTACTCGCTCTATCTCTCGTCGTCCGATATCAAGGATTCTCCAACACTAGCTCGAAGCTTTGCTAGGGCTTGTAGAAAGTCTTCACTCTATTTTTTAGTATTAGGAGGAAGTGGTTGCCGTACCGATCGGTAATCGATAGCCGTGGAGTGCAAGAGCTCGTAAACTGGCCAAACAACGATACGTACGAGACGATTGGTTTAACGGCGCCGGGTGTGCTTACAGGTGTGCGATTCGTGGAACAGGTGAGTGACTACTTCGATCTTTCGGTTTCTACGTACACCTTCCATTTCTTCGTCAATTTTCTTTCCGCTCTCTTTTTTTTCTACAAGATATAGAGTGCGCCAACGGACCACCAATTTCAAGCACTGTGTGTGCGCTTTTTCCCGATCAACATTCGAAACCACTTCAGAGGATCTCGGACAATATCGTTGTGTGTTTAATGCTAGATCTACCAGTCATACGACTTAAGATTTTTTATTGATTTCTGTCCTTGCGTAGGGTGAATGAACATTTAAGCTGCATGTTTGTTGAATCAGGGGTACAATTGAAACCACCGACGTAGATATTCCCGACAATGTTCTCACCAACAATGTTTCATCGACTCTAGGTTTGACCAACAAAGACTTTGGTAAATGTATTAGGTACCTCGGAATATTTTTGGACCTGGACCCCACAGTATGATTTTACCATAATATATATATATATATATATATATATATATATATATATATATTGTTTCTACGCACATTGCTGTGCATAGAGTTAATAATTCTGTAAGGGGATCCTATTTAAATAAAAAAAATTTAGCCTGACAACTTTGTAACGAAAATATTAACCGACAATGAAATTGATCGACACAATTATCCACGTATAGTCCTCACTCGACAAGGAGGCACCTTTTCGTTTACATTCCCCATTTTACTAACTGCCCCACTGCCGCAGATATCAGTCGTTATTGGCCGAAATCGGTGACGAAGATCGACGGCGGCGTTAGCGACCGATGGCAGTGGGACAGCTAGTAAAACGAGAATGTAAACACAAAAGTGTCTTCTTGTATCGTAAGGACTATAGATAATACGTATTAATAGTAGGATGTACTATTTCGTAAACCGTTCGTCTACGAAGTTAATTTCAGTCAGTGATTATATGCATTATATATTTTTCCTTTTAACGAACGTCCTAAAGCTTAAAATTAATTAATATGCATTTCATACAATAGTACATTGCAAAGAAAGTCGCGTATAAATTCTACAAAACAAGAAGCAGAGAAAAAAAAGATTTCTAAATTACTTCATTAAAATCAAGTAATTTAGAAATTATTACAGCAGTTTCGAGACCTTTTAGTAAATAGCAAAACGAAAGTATCATTTTCTAATTAGTTTATTATGAAAAAGTTCAACTACACGATGAAATATTCCCCAGATTTTAGGACCCACAATTAACGTACCACTTGGTCATTTTAAAATCATGATGCATTTGCGATATGTATGTGCGACCAAATAGATGTGCCCCATTTTAATTACAAAATATGTATAAAATATCTTGGTTCGTTGGTCTGCGCCAATCCTTCTGAATATTCTATCGCTACTGCTCCACTACGTGGTACAGATTTGAGGAATTATCATATTTTTATACGTTTTTTATTTATATCTGCTTTTTAAATACGAATTCCATGAATTGTATGAATTTATTATTTCCGGTTTAACTTCACCTGTGTGATCATTTGTATTTTTCAGAACAGTGCTAGTGTACGCAGAATCTGATTGCCATCGGTGGAAGTCGATGTTGAAATATGAAAACGAAAACTTTTAAATAAATATAAAATGTTTCGTCAAATGCATTTCTCGAAACGCGACGAATATTTTATAATGATATTAAACATGCAGGAAAAGTATTATGTACATCAAAAGTATACACTATTAAATATGATACCAATGAATCATCAAGTTTTTGAAAATTATAACTCAACTAGATTATTATTCGAACGTAACGTATGTTGCTAAGATTTTCGAAGTGAGCACAACAATATTGTGTTAATAATATAATTATACACTTTATAAATATACTTTATAAGTATACAGTATTAATCAGTTATACAGTATAGTTAATAAAATCTATACCTCACCCAGATCGGGTGAGATTCAAATTAATTCTGCAAATTAATTTTTGCTTCCTCCTGTATTTTTCTACCAATTATTAAGTCACTTAATCTAATAACCTTAAAAAATATATTGCAAAAATATACACATTTTTTTAGCTGAGCTTATGCGATCAGAGCACCATCAATATAGTTCTTATGAACACTGCAGTGAGTATAAAACGTAGAAAAGGAAATTCCAGCTACTTATTGTTAGATAACTCAATATAAAATACATATTAAAGAAAGAAATATTCTATCCAATTTACACTTTTTGCAACAGTACCGTGAGATTTTAAATGTTTCAAGATTATCATCGCATTAATTTTAAAAGAGTAACAAGATTGCAAATCGCGTGTGAAATACTTGCTGCTCCGTACGTGGGAACGTGTATCAATGAAAGCAATTGCTGCTTGTTCGCTAGTAAAATGGCAAGAGCTTGTGGAATCAATCGTGCTTGAATATTTGAACCGTTTGGAATCCGTAAATAACTGGAATTGCGATACCTGTTCGGATAAAGTATCTCCTTCGAATCCAAGTAACACCTGACTCCCTTAAGCATCTAACATCGTAAAAATGTATACCGTAGCATAGACAAATCCACAGGAACGCCGATGCCATAAAGTTTAGATTGTGTTCGCGTTTGTGGATAGCCTGCTTCGTCAAGAATTCATCGATGCGATTCGAGAAATTCAATCGGATCGCTTAAGCGTTCATTATGACAATTAGAGAATAATTGGTAACCCTAACAATAGCAATCTAAAATTAAGTACTGTACATTGTAAAATTATATACAGCCACTGTAAACCGTGACATCAAATGTAAGAAACAAGAAGAGAATTACGTCATAATTCTATTGATAATTATAATATATTGGTTTTATTATCTTGTAATTGTATATGATTAAATTATTGTAAATTATTGCCAATTCTGACGAAGTTAAACAGCATTAGAATTATGAATGATCTTAGTATTTCAATAACTCATGAACCGAATAAGATACGTATTTAAGACTAATTTAGATTTGGTATTTGTCAGGAGATTCGGGATAATAAGAGCCACGTATTATTATCACACTTTAATTAGTTACATTAAGATATATATAAACCACATGAGTAGAAGATGCGTGCGTTTCACATGACCACGTGGAGGAGACTGCAACTCCTCAGAAAAGAAACAAAAGACGTTGCTAGGGCACGACACGCCCCCTCCAATTAAGTGCTTATAGGGACATGTCGATAAACTAGATTGCGTGGGTAACACTTATCATTCATCATTTTCTTACAGTATTAAAAAATTTGGTGCTTTTTTAAGAATTTTTTAGATTAAGGTTCAGAACAACATATGAAATTCGATTGACATTCACGTACCACAAAGAATTATTTGGCATATTTAATCATAAGTTTAGCACAAATTTTGAGACTTAAGAATAACTTAATTACATTGTAAAGGCGTCATTTTATATTGGAAATTAGACCTGACTAAACCAAACCGTTTTTTAAAGAGAATAACGCAATACAGTTCAATTAAGATACGTGTGCACAACAAAATAGTACCATTTGTGTAGAAAAAAATATCGCATAACGTTTACACACTATTTTTAAACGTTGAAGAAATATTTCTTTTTGTTTCTATTATATTTGTTAGGAGCTCAACCAATATAATCCATTTAATACATTTATTAATTTTCAAATTGAAATATCCCAAAGTAAGACTTTGGCACATACGGCCTTATTCAAAATAGGGCCTCAATTAGAAGCGAGATACAATTGAACTACGTCGCACATAGTTTGTGATTAGGTTCGTTTCCTATGACCATTTACAGTGATTCTTTTTAGAATGTATGATTAGTCTGTGTGGTTCTATTTCTGTTGAATTTGTCCCCGTAGCATTCGCTGGCGATTTTTGCTTTTGCCGGACTCACGTGTTTGTTCGTCGGTACATTGTTCGAACTTGTAGTTTTCGTGGGCGTTAACTCTCGTTGCGCTGTGCAATTTAGCGTTTCAGCGACGTATAATCGCGTTAAAAGTCGAGGACGAACTCGAGACGAAGCGGTAATCGGCCGTTCTATCCGATAACGAGTTTCGTCCAACTTCACGACTGCGTGGCGGTAAAGAAATAGAGAATGAAGGAGTGCCTAGAAACTGGAGAAAACGATGGGAAAGCGAAATCGAGGGAATTCTTAATGAAAGGCATAATGAGTAATTTCGTTTTGATATCTCACCCCTTTGGAATTCCACGTCGTTTATTTTATCTGTCGTAGCTTCAGATATATTACCCTTTCAATAACTTTTTGGTATTCCAAATATTTGCAGACGCAAATTAATTATCAAATTGGGTATTGCTTTAAACATATGTATGCATAAGTATTTATTTAGTGTTTATTTAGTATTACAATTTAATTTTATTTATTATTAAAACACTGGAATGCATTAACTTCGTGTAAGTTTTGGTAAACTGTTTTACATATTAATTATTCTATTTAATGCTGATTATAGAGACATTTATCTTAATTAGATGTTCGTCAGATGAGGAACTTTTCAATTAAGTACGAATTCATCAATCAAGAGTTTAACGTTTGATTACGTCTGATCTGAAATGTAAATATTTTAATATCGAATTTATGTCACTAATTATGTTAATCTTTCAAGTTGCGGATCATTAAATTATACATTTATGATATACACAGAACTGTTGTTTTCAATTGCTTTGTTTTTGTAAGAAATTTATAATTGGAAACGAAGGTTTACTTTCACTCAAATTATATAATATGGATTATCGAATTACACGAATTTGTCAAAATAAGAAAATGTTTAACCTAAGCATACTTTGGGAAGGGTCAAAAAGTATCCACGGAATTTCAAACATGTATCTTTGTTCTGACAATGTCCTTTTATACATTTTTATATTCCATTTTTGCATTAATCGGTACCTAAATGCGTTATTTAACAACGTTGTATAAATAAATATACTTCTGACAGTAAAAATAATATTAACCTTTTCATACATGAATACAGCAGACCTAAAAACTTCTAATAGTTTAAGCATTCAAAGGTTAAAGTTAAAGTTTCGAAAATTTGGAAAATTGAAGATATTATTAATAATATTATTCTCCGCCACATAAGAATATTTCAGCTATTTATAACATTCATCTTCGTACACAATACTATCACTGTGTTCATGTTGTTCGGATTTCACTGATTCGAGCACAGCCGAATGTGCACTTACTGCTTCGTCGACTGGGAACAAAGTTATGATTGGTTCGCTAGACTGCTTTCGGGGGGGGGGGGGGGCAGTATCAATCGTATGTATAAATAATTTAGAAGTTCTCCAGCCGAGAACAAAGGACATCTTGCGAGAGAGGCTGGGCGTCTTGTAAAGTTGGATGATGTAATTCAGTTCCAGAGATACTTTTTCGGCTGGCAGTCTGTGAAATCAACGTGGAAAGGCGTACCAGTTGAAGTTCGAAAACTTCCATAGTGAAAGTACGAGTCAATCAAATCAGGGGTAATAGATATTTTCGCGGAGATTTCGTCGCGCGTCGCCGGAATTTTTTCTGCCTTCTATAACATAGTCTCATTTCCTACAAAACATGTTTCTCGCTGAAAGTACCAAAGTCATGTTAAGCACAGTATTTCAGACATCAGAGTCTACGAATATTTAACCTTTTATTGCTTATCATTCTCAATTGAGAAGTTAATTTCAAATGTCCATAATTTAAAGAACCAAGCAAAATTGAAAATGTATGCTGCTTCCATACCGGAACATTGTACTTATGACCAGCGCCGATAGATGTCACTAATAGTACAGTGAAATTGTATGTGTGATTTTCGTGCAAAGTAAAAATTCTCATATAGGAACAGATATAAAAATCGTTAAATAATATTGTCCTTTTTATTTTTCTCGTTTATTTTCTCTACATATTATTCTTTAAGTGCAGTAGCAGCCAAAGCTATTTTTGTTTTAAATTTGTATAAAGACGCATGCAACGGAGGGTTAATTCTCATGGTATATAGATCGAAAGGGTAGTTATTACGTAAGGGAAGAATACGATGCAAAAATGATCTTTTTCAAGATCATTTTTTTAAAGAGTTTCTAAAATCATCGATGTCGATTGACATATAAGTATATATTTATTTTCATACATCGTATAGCCGACGATCAAATACGTTCAGACATGGCTTCATCTTGAAATTACACACGACTCCAATCATAACCTTTGCCTCCGAACATCATTTGGTCTTCAAATTACATTTAACGAATGTGTTTAAACACGTTAGATACCTCAAAACACGTTAAATATTAATCCTCCGACTATAGGTATATATTTGAGGTCATCCCCATTCTACCTGGTCGTGACGGAGGGTTAATCGAAGAAACTCGATCGAAACAAAAATTTATTTCTTACTGATTTAATATAGTAATAAAAACATACTTTTTGCAGGTCTTTCTATTTTTAAATCTTTTATCTAGTAATTTTTAATACAGTTTTTAGAAAGTTATACCATTTTCCAAGTGGTCTTAAGCATGTGGTCAGCACTGTAGATGATTTAATAAAGAATATAAAAGTATATATCCTTCATAATCAATTACCTGTTTTTGACAGGTACACTCGTCATAACACAAAATCTTTTGCCATATTTCATGGCATGTAAAAAATAGCTGACTGGTTAAATGATGACAGCTGTGAGAAAAAAAATAATGGATTTGAGAATGAAGAAGTTGTAGAATATAATTGTCCTTGTGTAGAATGTACTAAATATAAAGGTTGGACATCAGCCAAAGCGTGTCTTATATTTGCAACCAGCTGCAGTTATTACTTTATTTCCTGTACTACTAAAATTTGGGTCAATATTTAAATTTTATACAATTACATACTTAAATTTTGTAACGTTAAAAGTGTCATTACAATCATTTAGAACATCGAACATCGAACATCGAACATCGAACATCGAACATCGAACATCGAACATTGAATATATATAGGTGAGAGAGAGAGAGAGGGAGAGGGAGGGAGAGGGAAAGAGAGGGAGGGAGGGAGAGAGAGAGAGAGAGAGAGAGAGAGAGAGAGAGAGAGAGAGAGAGAGAGATTAATCGTCTACTAATACTAATTTCCACGTACCACTGTGAAGCTACTAAATTCTAACATATCAGCACATTGCATGGCGTAGAAGCTGAAATGTTGTAAAGTTGTAATAAATGAGTAGCGGAGGCCGATGACGGTTGTAATACGGAGGCGGTTGTAACACATTAAATATTTCAAAATATATGATAGGTATTATTACACGGTTCTGATATATGTATAATGTAAAATGACATTTGGTACACACCCATCATACTTAGGTAAATACGAAATGTACATCTGCATAAAAAGAAGATAAGAAGATTTTCAATACCTAAAAGCTAACTTTTCTTACTGCTTTAAAATTGTGATGTAAGTGCTTTTTTAGCAAATATATTCTTCCTTCTAGTTTTAAACCTCTAATTTCATATGTCCTAAAGAAATACTGATAATTACTTTGCATTAATAAGCATGTTACAAATAACAATTTATAATAAAGTTACTTATATTAAAGTTTGAAAGTGTGGTCGAGGACGATTTTAACACGGGGTCGTTTGTAAGAAATTTCTACGCCTAATTTTCTTCATCTTATAATCTAAATAAGTACCTATATTTTTTAGATTAACTAACGAATTTAAAATTGCTATAATTTAATATTGTAATTAAACTTTTAAAATGCCTGAGGAAAATTAGAAAAACTAATAAAAGAACTATGGATATTAAAGCATACGAAGATGGCTAGAAATCTTATAGCACAAGCAAATTTAATGAAAAATGGGTCTATGTTGTGGCTATAATAACCGGGCACATAAAGAATGCCATGCTGTGTTACAACCGACCCTTGGTCAGGGATATTTCTTAGTGCACAAAAGAACTCCACTGTAACTGAAATAATTTCAGATAAGTAGATAAGAGGATCATACAATAATTGTTGTTGTAAATACAATAGTTTATGTGTAAATCGTGTTCTAAAATCAAAGAGTTAAAACCATCATCGGTCGCCCCCAACATAATTCATAGAAAGCAAAATCCAAAATCGATTGATTTTGGAGGACCGGTAGTAGACGAATTTTCGTCTCCGCTTTGCAACAGTTTGTAAACACAAAGCGTAGTCCGTTGCGAAAGAATCTTACGCGGAACGCCTTTTACTGTAAATAAGAAAAGGGATCCCGATGGAAACGCCTTTTCGTTCAGGAAGATTGTCGGAGGATGTTTGTCCATGGACCGAAGTGCAAGTTCAACGAGAATCGGGAAACGATCGCGTGGTTGCATGTAATGTAACACGTGCCGAGTGCATTCTGCCTGGAAACGTGTTGCTCTTTGTTTTCCGTGGGGTCTGATGTTTCTTTTCTTTCGGGTGTCCCGATGGAGGCACACGGATTGCCCGGGAATACACGTGTGCGCCGGAGATCTAGATAGGAGACTCTTAATCCCTTGAGAGCAAGGACCGATATCCAGCTTCTATGGACGCAATCATTTCCAACGGGGGCAAATTAGTTCTCCGGAAACAGTTTTCCCGCAATTTCTGTTTCATATGATGGAATCAGTCCCATATATTTTCACACTGAAACTTGCCAACGGAACGTGAGTCTTCGCATACCGAGGATTTATATAGGAAGAAAAGATAAAGGTAGGATTTCCTATAAATGCCAGAGGTGAACGGCTGGCGTAGAGTAAGGGTCCTAATTACCGAGGCTGTCCGGAATGTCGCTACTTTTATTAATTTTAACGATGATTACAAAAATATAACAAAGAATTATACAAAGAATAACAAAGAACTACTGCAGTTAATGCAACGTTAAACGTTATATAAAAAAATTTCTACTATAACATTTAATATTATATTCATAGAATAAAATCATTAATAGTTTAAAACAGTTTTCAAATTATTAACAGTTACTGCCTGCGTGCGTGTGTCACGAACGATACTTACTAATATGATTAAGGATTCGAATTTATGTTCATGGTCATAATTTTTTATGCAAAATAAAAATTGTCTTCATCGATTGCAGAGAATAGAAATCAGATAGTAACTTCATTCTTTCTTTAATTATCTTAATGGATGAAAAATAATACATTCATGTTTTAAAGTGCTTTTAATTTTTACACTATTTTAATTATAACTACTTAATTTTGCTATAAATTCATAAAATCCGCAGTTTCATAATTTAGAATAGTTAATTTTCAGTCGACTAAAACAGTGTTTCCATAGTTAAAAATCATTCGATTTTATAAAGGAAGTGTAAACATTAACATTTCTTTACAGTTTTAAAATAAATAGAGCAGTATATACCTGATATACTACTGACACTCCGTAATTAATGTGCATAACCTACAAATTTGTAGAAGTACTAGCTGTATTCACACCTTATGTTTAATACAATTTATATAAAATTCAGTTATGAGGTCCACTGTTTTTGTATGAGAATATAGAATATGTAAGGATGTAAGGATAAAAAGGATGTGGCAAGAAATGCGAGAGAAGGAAAAGATAGTTGAATCTGAGTCATCGATTTGTTGTTGTATTGCTGTTTGTGTTCAACGAGTCACATAAAAGCGAGGTTAATAAACATTTGTTGTTATTAAAGGAAGAGGTATCAGTTTTTCCTGTTCCAGATCCAACAGTTTTACCCTGTTTAAAAAGGCACTACTAGTTCAGCCTTTTTTGACGATGATTATGATAATCTTAATTCACTACGGCCCGAATTGTTTATACAAGTTCGAAATAATTTGTGTAACTTGAAATTATTGAATATCAATTTCTAGATACAAATCAACAACGAACTTATAATTTTTAATAACATTAAAATTACTCTGATGTTCATATATAAGATTCAAAAATCAACATGCAAAATTTTGTTGGTGATAAAAGACAAATAACAGGATAAAATACTTTTACCATATTGCAGCTAAAAGCAAAGTTATGTTAAGTTGTAATGATAAATCAGTTGATGGGACTTAAAAGTTATACAGAGCTATGAAAAGTTAATTACAATACAGTACAAACCTGTCACTTAATCCTCACGTAGCCGACATCGGGTTACCGTTGACACAGAACTTCAAAAAGCGTTTATGAAATTTTACATTTTTGAAACAAACTTCTCTCTCTCTTCCCGACGTATATTACAAATGTTTCTACATAACATCCTGTACCACAAACTTGGGCACAGAACAAGTATAGCAAAAATTCAGTTATGGGTCAAAAGTGACCCGATGTCGGCTCTATGCATCGCACACTTACATCGACTATTCGAAAGTTGATATCTAAAAATTTAGTATGTATGTATTTATTTATTTCAGCCGTTATAGACCTGAAAATGGACTATGGTTTCTTAAATTTTGGTTTCATTACACATTGCACTTTTATCTTATTCTATTATATCCTAATTATATCCTACAGTGTACTACGCGCATGTTAACTATTTATACGACTGTGCATAACTCTTGCAGCTATACAAACAATTTTTAAACCCTTTCACCTTAAACTATATTAATTCTCGATAGTAACTACAGTAAACGTATGAGAAATGCACATTTAGCGACGATCAACGTTTGTCAAAATTGTAATACAGGGAGTAATGAAAATTGGGAGCGATTCTGCAGATTACGGTATTCAAGGGATAATATTGATTTCGAACAAAACCAAGGCAAAGCTTGTAGTTTATGACTGGATCATTTTTAGTGTAAAGCGCAATCTGCAAAATTTACATGCGATACGGTATGATTTGTGAAAATGGCGAACGACTGGGAGTACAGCAAACGAAGCGGTGGAAATTACATTGTTTCCCGGCGCGATCACTTTTGCTTTTTATATTTATTATCGACTGTTCGAGCGCAGCTTAGGTGTCGCCAGCTTAATCGCATATCTGCGACGCGATGGAGGAAAAACGGAAATAGAGATGCTAGACAGAACGAACAGTTAAAATGTTGAAGGGGCAGAGGGCCGTGGAAGGAGGAAATCGAATTTTGAAGGGCTGCCTGGAAGTGCAGAATGGCAATCGGAAATAACGAAGTAGCGTAAGCATTAGGACGAAGTACCGTTCCACTGGTTCAGCCTTTGGGTGGCAATCTAATGTAATTTGTCGCGTTGCGTTTCATGTGCAATAAAGAAAAAAAAGGAGAGATATTACCGATAATGGTACTATCCTTTCAAATATAATACGCTATTGTTTTTACGACGGCCACTATAATGTTATCGAAAATATACGGGTACATGCTTACGATTCTTCCGATAGCTTCGCATTCAATTTTTGGAAGTATTCAAATTATATAAATTACATTACGGTATTGTTCATTCCAAATGTTACAAACGGTCGAATAAATATTCGAATAAATATTCGAATAAATACACCGAACACACATGAATATACATTCTGAGAGTTTAATATCATCAGTGAATATTTATGTCACTGCGATTTCGTGTATTTCTGTTTGGTATTTATATATGTAAAATCTTCGAAAAGAGAATTTTAATTAATCTGTTGCAGTGTGAAACATTTTTAGTTTATTTGAAGTGAGAACCGAAAACGATCTATACTCGCACGGACAAAATCTTACATTCCTTTAATTTACTGAAATTATTTAAAAAAACATATACTTTTATCCAACGTCTGCTTCTTACAAATCGATTGAGAAAACTTTTATTTTGCATAGTGATCCACTATTAATAAAGCAAGCATCCACTATTAATAAAGCCTATTAATAAAGCAAGAAAACGAATTCAGTAGTTTATAATACTGCAGCATTCTAATCACCTGGTGTAAAATTATTTTCATTTCAAGGTATTGCTATTGTCTCAGTATGTCAGTTGCCCAAATACCCTGCTGTTACGATATGGTTCGTAACGATGAAATGTTGCTTCTTGAAGTTGAAAATTAACTAATGTTTGTTGTTTGTCGTACTTGGTTTTATTTTCTCGCTTCGTGTTTAATGTAAGGGTGTTGTTTTTAGAGTGTCGGAGGTTTCTGTCTAGTCTTCCGAGGAAAACTACCAGGGGTTAGAGAGGGCCTGGTCGTAGCGTGGGTGGGGGAAAAGGGTCTTAGTGCTGACTGGTGTCCCTCCGACATCGCTGGCCGCGCGCAATATCATTCATATACACATAATATTAATAATACTAATATAAAATAATAACAATAATAATAATAATGGCAATGGTAATAATAGTAATAATAATAATGTTAATAATAATAATAACAATGGTAATAATAGTAATAATAATAATAATAATGATAATAATAATAATAATAATGGTAGACGGGGGGAAGGGAGTGTAGTGAATACGTAACACCTGCA
The DNA here is from genome assembly GCA_028455555.1 of Augochlorella aurata. Lineage (NCBI taxonomy): Eukaryota > Metazoa > Arthropoda > Insecta > Hymenoptera > Halictidae > Augochlorella > Augochlorella aurata. The sequence goes on along the minus strand of CM052151.1, from coordinate 1,292,348 downwards.
AATATGTACTTGTAAATTTGAAGAGGCAGCGTGTAGTCAGTATCACGTTTAATTACACATTTAATTCACTCTACCCTCGCACTAACTTAATTTATTATGTAGCTTCAGTCGTTTCTGATGTTCAGAGTATATGACAAATTAATGGAAGCATCGTGTAATGGCTTCGATATGTATGCGGTGTAGAGGATATTAGGTAAGACGTTCTGTTATGGGTTTGACAGAATGATGCTTTAACACTTTGAAACACGTGGATGGCAAATGACGTTCAGGAGGTCCGCACCAAGTGTCGGTTGTGTCACGGCGCAAGTTTGATGAATGATGACGTCACATATTAATCAAACACGTCGCGTTTCGCTGTCTCTTCGATAACATTAAATAATTAGAAAGTTTGCCAAAATATAAGGATGTCACGTTTGGTCCTTTCTGCTCAAACATAAAATAATTATAAATGGTGCTAAAAAATAGGTATAATAAAGTATGATATTCACTACTCTTAATATTTTGGATATATACAACCGAGTTGGGTATATTTTATTCGAATAACGAATAAGATTTTATTTAATGAAATTATTTAGTGCGCTTAAAAATGTGTGTTGAGAGTGCGTGAGTCGAGTGAAGCAGCGTCCAGCCCCGAAGCGTTATTCATTGAACTCTGTTTTGTATCGTTAGTTAGAATATATTCCTTTGTTTAAAATATTAAATTGGGTGATTCTTTAATCGAGATATCCGTTCGGAAGACTCGCGATAGAGAATCCCACATGTATTTTATCGTTACTATACAGGATGCACCAGCATCGGTGATACAACCGAGGAGGGAGTAATTCTACATAGAAAAGTAAATCAGAAATGAAACGAAATTTTGTTCTTTATTTTCGTTATTATGTTTAGGCTATGTTGTTGCAAAAATTGTCCGAGAACATTCAACATTTTGAACAATTTTTGCATTAATAAAGTAAAACAGTAACTAAATGACATGTCTTATTTTCATTGAAATCCACTCTATTTATATCCATAGGCAGAAATGAGTAACACAGTACATCATGTAGATAGTAATGACATTAGTATTATTTATAAGTAACACTATCTACATCATGTAGATAGTAATGATATTAGTACTATTTATAAGTGACACTATCTACATCATGTAGATAGTAATGATATTAGTACTATTTATAAGTGACACGTGTTGCGTGTATGTATAATCCCCTCAAATGAAAAAGTTTTATTCCTCATTTCCGATTTTTTTCATGTAGAATTACTTCTATTTCGGTTGTACCACCGATGCTGAGACAACCTGTATAATGAATACTACTACATAATTTTGGTATTGTAATACGAATATTTCAAGTTACTGTTGTTTCATATCGTCTTTAAACATTTTTCTCTTTGACGCGGCACAGTTATTTCGAAGTCTATTAGTAAATAAAGTGTTAACAAAAGTATTTTCAATACTTTTGAAAATCCGTGGAAACGATAACTGCTACATGGAATTAATCCAAATAGTTCGGGATCAAAATGTGTTTATGATTGAAACATACTTTCAATATGTATAGAAGTTTGCAAAGACTCTTCTAAAATCCTGTAAAACTTTTCAAAAGTTTGAAACTCTCGAAACTTGCGACTATTTCGGAAGTCTCTATAACTTCTAGTGATCTGGCGATCTTCGGGACATGTTAATGAAGTCGTAGTGTGTTTCAAAAATTTTCATGAAGGAAGTAACTCGTTTATAGAAAAAGTTTCGTTAAAAAGCGTGATGTTCTCTCGTGTTTCGTTTACGAACAGTCGCTATGTAAACTACATGTTTCTTTTGTAAGGAAGCTCTAGTTAAAGAGTGTGTCTTCCACAGAAATGTGTATAAATAACACAGCGCCGAGGTATAAATGCACCGCCGTTACTTCTTTTTCTATCAATGCTACGGTGTCAACATTTAATCGTGTTTTATAGTACACAGTGACGAGAGTGGCCGGAGCTGTAGAAGAAAGATAGCGCGTCGAGTAGGAAATGAACAGCGTGAAAAACCAAAGTGTGCGAGAATTCATCTCTCGATGTTTCCACCATGAACGTATTTCTGCTCCATTAAACAGGATATCAGCAACGATCTTTTCATTCCGCTGAAAAATCTATTAGCAAAATAGACTGGCTCAGTTCTCCTCGATTTTGCTCATTACCGTTTCGCCTCGATGCTTCCCTTGCACGGTTTTCTTTAACTTACACGGCTGTCCAATTATCCTTGTCAATTAGAGATTGTAAAACTCCGACGTCGTCTTTCTAATGCAGTTTTCTACGTATTTAGATATCAATATTTGCAGTCTTTTATTCAAGTTCGAAATTTAACACATTGAATACCACGGAGGTCACCAGTGACCGCCACTCAACTTGGCAGTGACGCCATGGGTGCCACCGGTGACCGGCGCGCCCAGATTGATAGAAATATATATAATTTAAAGAAATGACAATACTTATAATTTTTTATTATCATCATCGTTGATGTCACCGGTGACCCCCGTCGCAATTAACATGTCAAACATTGTTATACACTGTAACTTATCTATTGCTGATAATATTTCAACATTATATGTATTGCATAATAGAAAATTCATCGTGACGCTATGGACAATTCCTGTAAAATTGGCGTGACATTCAACGTGTTAATGTGAATTGTACCATGGCACGAACTAATGTTAACGACCGCTGGCACAACATGTGTATCATGTGCTGTGGGTTCAGGAAAAGTCGCTACACATGGAGTGAGGGCAGGTGACGCATGCGCGAGAGTTCCGCACAGCGGCATGGCGCATTCACAGGATGGTACATACTGTATTGTGTTGTATCTGCAGCTCTGTGTCGCGTCGCAACGGCGTCGTAGTTCAGAATTATAATGTTTACCCGGTAGACGTACCGCACCGCCGTGCAGTACTACCTGCACATGCGTCATCACTAAACTTCTTGCGAAGCGACTTTTCCTGAATATACTAATCATGCGCTGTTGGGTATCAATATCGATGATAAAAACTACTAATTATTTTCGATTCAACTGGGAACGCGTATGAAATCGCAATTTACCTTGATTTCTCTAATCTTCCGTCAGGTACATACATTTTTATTTAATGTTACGAATATCTTCAGCATTCAAATTTAAATATTTGTGAAGTTTATCTGGCAATTGATTGCTGATTTACAAAATATAGTTTAATTATAATTCTGTTTATTTGTAAAATACAAGTATAATCCAAGAAAAGACGCTGGCTTCCCATGACGGTTTTTTATAAAATATTTAAGATAATAAAAAGATATTTAATATAATATAAGGGAAACGGTAAACAGCATAAACATGAGACGAATGCTTTGCAAAATGACGAACGAATACAAATCGATAAAGAAGTGAACTTATGAACGACGATGAATCAATTACATAGCAGCGTACATCGATCAGAAAATAACATAACATACTGCATTTAACATTCATTTGTAAAGTCATATAAATTTGATTATAAATAATTCATCGCCATTGATCTTCGATAAGTATATATAAAATGTTATTCAATTTTTTAATTTAATATGAAAAATTTTTTTAATTTGGAATGCAATATATTTACAAGTGGATTCATTTCGAGTGGAAGGTGTGTAACTCTGGGGTGCGATGGCCGAGTTATTTTGAACCAGTGTATGCTTTCAATTGAAGAAGTTGTTGTTACGCTAGAAACGACAGAAAGTCTCTACAAAGGTCTACAAGAAGTATCTTTGAAAACATGTTTCGACATATTGCTGAATTAAGGTGAGAACGATAAAGAATGATAAATAGACTGCAGATCCTTATGAAAAATAAAAATGTTGTGCGTTAAATGTACAAAACAACTAATGCCCCGAAAAAATGTAATATCATTCTTAAACTCTTCTGTATTCCATTCATTTATTTTTGTATTAATGCATAAAATTCGCAGTCCAGTGATAAATATCATCAGTTGTACAGGTATGAAAACGGTTAGAAGTTAAACAGGTGCAAATTCGACGTTTCATATGTTATACAATAACTGTTACTTGTTGCGAAAAAATACTCAGCAAAAAACTTCACCACTAGTATTATAATAATTATTTTCTCTTAGTTATAAGCATACAGATTGTGACTTTAAAACATTTCCTGACTTCTTGACTCTGCCAACTATAAATGTGTTTTATTCTTTTCGAGTATAGTGGTTTACGCGAAATGTGCAAATATTGCATGAAATTGCGCAGTTTCAATTACGCTGGCTTCTCTGCTCGAGGACGTCCTTGTGTAATAAAAGTAATTAAAATGTTGTTAATACTGTGTACGCACAGCACCACTGAAAAATATTTGATTGATTGCAGTATAAACAGTTTAAATGAGAAAATAAAATGAAATAATATTTCTATGTTCAACTGGTATCTACATGAATTAATTGTACAATTATATTATAAAAATTTAAGCTTTCAACTTTTTCACGACAATAAAGCATTTCAGTTTTTATGAAATAGGTCATTTTCGAACTTTGCGTGATACAAAAATTATATTTAAGGATTGCATTACTTTATATAAAATAAAATTGTATTTTATGAGTTCAAAATAATGATTTTATTTGTTTAAATAGTTACGAGAGCAGAATAATCAATCTGTACATACAATCTTCTGTGAAAATAAACTGTGGTGTCATGAAATCACCTCCAGCGATGAAGATAAAGAAATAATATTAGTTTTAGTGCAGAAATGAAGCTTCAGGTATTTTATAAACGGAAATTAGGCACACTCAACAATAATATACTGCAATATATTTGAAGAGAAGGAATTCTCTTTTCGTGGCGACTGTATTTCTCGATCTGCATGCGTTTTGTCTATGTATGTATATACGCTTCGTGCTCTTCCTTCCGCTTGTTCTTCAGTTCCTTACATATGCAGATCGGAAGACGCAAGGCCGCACGTAAAAAGATGACGTCCGCGAAAAAACAAAGACTTCCCGAAGTACTTCTTGAAATAAGGATTGAAACCAGAATAATTCAATACATTTTCTGTATTACGTACACTACTTGTCATTATTGTATATATGAATCTGTAGGCTACATTCGTTTAATTTCAACTATTTTAATACTATTGAAATTAAACGAATTGTTTATAGTCTAACTATTGTTAGACTAAACTTTACGCATTTATGACGAAAATGAATAGATTGAATGCCAAACATTATATGCTACTGTGTTACCTTCAAATCACCAAATTGATTAGAAAAGGAAATAGTTGTCTATGCAGTCTTCGTCCCTTCCAATTAAGGTAGATAATTTTCATTTTGGATAAAAATTCGCAGTCTAATTATTCGTGTACGTATTCTGTAATGGTTATTTGATGTTTTTAAGGATTAGACATTTTAACCCCTTCTATGTGGTTGGTGATGTTACTTAGCTAGTTCAATTAGATTTTGGTTGATTCAAGTATGTGATCTGAAATCTTCTGACTTTTCCCTCTTTTTCACAATCACGTCACTCTCATACCGGTTCCCTTACTATTAATTAGAATTTGTTCTTGTCGTCTTCATATAATAAATATTATTATAACCACAAAAGATGTCATTTAGCTTTTGCAGGTTAGCAACTATGGTTCGTTTTTTAATAATATTGAAAGCAATAAATTTCTCATTTCCTAATGAGTACAAATTATGTCACTTAAACCGCAAAAAATACCAATTTGCTTGTGCAGGTTAATCACTATGGTTCATTTTTTAATAATATTAAAAGCAACAGTTCGGTAATTTGTAATTTTCTCCCGTTTTAAAGATTAGTAATTTTATTAATGAATGAATGTTATATTATCCATTTGTTTAATTTATGAGTTATTAAAGTTTGATTAAAAAATAGAATAACATCAGAAATTAATAAAGAAATAATAACGCAAAAGTTGGTAAAAAGCGATGGAAAGAAACAATTGTAAATATATTACTAATGATATATACAATACAGTATTTGCTTAATAGTTGAACGTTACAAGTTATCAATTTTTAATTATGAATATATTGGAACCACGCATGATTCACTCCTACTTTGCTTTATGTTTATACGAATACGAAATTATAATGTATTATAAGCTTGTTTACTAATTCACTACAAGATATTATTGCATGACGTATTACGCGATTTTACGGCGATTGGTTCAACATAGCGACCATTAGTATCGGATATCGATTACGTAGATACGTTTCATAGGAAATTTATCACTGAAAAATATCAAATTAAAAGTTTTGAGGGTTATTCGATAAATAAAAGTACTTCTAATATTATCATAATATTATTATGATAAAATGTTGCCTACGCAATTGCATTGTTTTCAGCATTCATTGGTTTGTGATACATACATGTCATGAGAAATGTTTTCGACTGAAAGAATATTACCTACTTAAGTGGATGTGATATTATTCCATTGTGAATTCGTATTGTTAAAATCGATAATGTACTGATTATTATCAGGCTATTGCGCGTGAAGTGGCACATTTCAGACAACACATGTGCTTGCATAATCTGACGGTGCTTTTATGAATGAGAATTTGTTACGTACATAAATTATTTCCAGACTACATAAAATAAGTGATTCGAAAATTGGCAGTAAAAAAGCAGAGAATCAATTTCTCCGAACGTATGAAATCAATAAAAAAATAGCTGATAATTTCACAATTATATGCAACAATTTAACAATTTCTCTATTTCTTCAGAGTATTCCATTAAAAGCAAAGTGAAACTATAAAGCTAAATTAATAACATAACCTTGTAGTAACCTCAACTCTTAAAATTAAAATTAAATATTGAATCAAAATTATAACTAAAAGTATGCAATTGAAGGAAACGTTTATTGATCATCTTGAAATCATCCAAACTGCTCATTTTATCAAGACTCGTTCCTGATTTTTTCTTTTACAATTTATGACATTATAATGTTTTCAGGAGATTAGATAAACATCTTGAAACAACAATACATTATAATAAAATTCGTACGAATGATAAGATTGGATTTATTAATATTATTAAATTGGACCAAATAAATCCAACCTTCCATTGTTATAAAACAAAATACATTGATCGCATGTTGGGATCACTAGTTGTAGTGTTAATTCAATCATGAATAACCTTGTATTGTGACTCGAAAAAAAAGGAAGAGAGAAACTTTCTTTTTGGCCTTTTTCTCTAGGAGTCATGTTTACCGTACGGAGAGTTTTGTATAGATGTAGGGTTCCTTCTTTGCTGCTTGAACTATAACGAATCACACTTGGATGAAGATTTTATACATAATCTGCTAAACATGAATTTTATTCATTTATTCTAGGTCTAAACAAGATTCCTCTACCATTACAATCGAGGAATGAAAGTAAATGAAGACATATTGTAGTCTATAAAAGTATTCGTACTCGATTTTTAACCTTTTTATCTGATCCTATAATGAAAATTTAAAAAGATGTTATATATGTACAAACACACGCACGCATGCACGCGCACATGTATATGCACCTTATATATACACTTACCGACAAAAGTTAAGTTCAACCTGTTTGGAAAGGACTCTAAAAATAATGTGCGACGTCCTACTGGACAACGATTTAATGATAAATACCTAAAATCAACAATAAAATTTGGTGACGGTAATGTATTGTTGTGAGGTTGTTTCCCACATAATGGCTCTGATCCATTAATACAAATAAAAGAAACAATGGATAGCATTGTGTATCGTCACATATTACAAAATCATATGGTGCCATTTGCAATGAAAAAAAGGTTATCGGGGTGGTAATTTCAACACTTTATTAACGTTTAATATATGTTTAAACATTCAACCACATCAATATTTTAACTCACATTTTGAAGTGTGATATTAATATAACATTTTAATGTATATTCTAATACAGAATTTTCGTAAACATTAAATAGAAGTAGGATTTTTAAGGAACGTTAAATTTAACATACTAACGTACATATACTTCGAAAAATTATGTTTGCATTTAACAATCTGAGATTTGTTCGTTGTAAAGCTAACTAAATACATAACTAATTAATTAATTATGTAGTTAGGAAAAATATTTTAATAAGATAATTTAACGGACATTTTTGTTCTTAGTGGAGTCCCGGTGATAAAAATAGACATCGGTGAAGCCACATCAAGTAAATCCCATGAATCCAATCATCGGATACGCACAACCGTCTTAACCCTCGGTTCGTAACAATGGGAATGGAGGATTTAGTAGGGTATGCGAAACCCACTTAAGATTGAAAATTTTCGTCGAAACTCAGCAAATAAATAATTCTCGAACGCGGTATTTCTGCAGAACGAAGACCCACCTTTCTCTAGTACAAACTTCGTTCCGGTTCGCCATCCTCCTTTCTAGTTGAGCGGGATCCAAGATCGACCTTCCTTTTCCCGCAGGACAGCCACCCTTATCAGCCATTGATTTACATCTCGAATTGTTCCTACGGGAACACGCCTACCTGTCGCACTTCTTCCGTTCCTATTTTTCTTTGCCGACACTCGGACGACTGCATCATCCGATTTTTCGTTTTATCCTCACTCGCGAATCTAATGGAATACTCTATCCGCGACCACTATAGAATCTCTACTTTAGATATATCGTTAACCATCACATATCAAATACAGATTCGTTTGAGCTGCAAATGTTGATATATATTTAGTAGAAACTTCGTTATAAGAACATTTTGTCAAAAAAGAGCCAAAATTTTTGATAAGATAATGTAGTGATCATCGGTAAATGCATCGAAATTGGCAAGCTATTGTAACGACTAGACTGCGGATCTTCGTGCATAGATTACGTAGAGTGCGATTTAATTGACTTATGGCAAAAACGAGTAGGTGAAACATCAAATTGTGAAGACATAAGAATTGAATAACATTGCTACAGTATTTTCTACTTTCCAAAATTATTGAAGGGAACTCTTTATTTTGTCTTCATTCCAGTTTCTTATAATCATCTTCGACAATTTTTATTTTGCCTAAAGATCCTCAGTTTAATTATAAATGACAGAAGTTAAATGAAAATTAACTTTCTCCATGAGTAATTTTAATTAGACAAACATAGTGGAAGAACATTTTTAAATTCTTCTCACGTCTTTACAACTTCCTATTTGTTATAAATGCATAAAATCCGAAGTCTATAACTCTTAATACAAATGTTATTAACTGCATCATCATTTGGGAACATATAAGAAAGGAGTTCGAAGAAATGGAAGGAAGATTGATGGAAGACTTTTTTTTTTTAATTTTATGTATAACATAAAGTCATTTACAATTGTTCTTCATTTGGTCTTCGAAATTTCGTCTTCTACTCTATATTAATTTTGTTACTTATTTATTTAAAGAAATTCTATCACAGCTCAGAACAATTCTATACAGCGCTGTTGATGATTATTCACAATTATATCATGCATATTTATTAATACTGTATTGTAACTATATGGAATTGTTAATCTTCTAATAGCATGTATTGATCACAGTTATATAAGTTGCTGAAATGAAATTCCGCAAGATGTTATTGCCGAGTGAAATAAAATTAACTTTGAATAAATAAGAATATTAATATCACCAGTTTCCTGAATGTAATAAAAAATATGTTCTAAGTTTGCAAGTTGTCATCCATATAAATGAACTTCTTTACACATGCATTTGGTAGCCATTCTTGTGTATTTCATAGCTGCGTTTGTATGTATTAGAATTATAATTAGTTGTGGGAATAACTTAATAATCTTCACTTTTTAAACTTTCAATTAGAACTTTTATTTATTTAAGAAAGGTGTAAATTATTTCCTTATTGAGATGTTTTCGCTAACAAACATGATTCAACTCAGTGAAAATAATAACGATAAGAAAAGACAAAATAAATTATCGCATGCCTTCACGATTCAAACATGTCAGGTGGTAAATAAAAAACTATTTATTAGATTGATTTTTGTATTCAATCTGTTTGTTGAAATTCGACAGTATGCCTTTGCCTTGTGACAGTTCCACCAACTATCGAGTTTTCAATAATATTTTAATGTGTATAATTACTATAGTAATGCAGAAAACAATCAGGCAATCATAAAAGCATTTCCGCAGAATATATAACATGTACTACCAATGATAAGAAAAATGATATTAATGTTGCACTTTCTGTTATTCAAATTTATAAGATACTGCGCGCAATATTCGAAGACTTCACGATTTTTCTCCAGTAATATTTGCTTTGGTATTTTATAACGGAATTGTATACCTATATTACAATTGTATACCTAAAAAAAAAACGTTAATAGGTACCTAAAGCAATACACCTAAAGCAAACTGTTAATACTAACACCCAATAGCGAATGTCATAATAATAATATTTTTATGTTTTCTGCCGAAGTTTGCTTCACAAAGAGTTCTCAATAGGTGCAGGATTCTCTTAAATGCTTTATAATATTCTGATTATGAATTAGATTATTCCAAATAACTGTTGCTAATAATATCTCATTACGCTTTTAAATATATTGTTGAATAATAACACAAATTTCCTTTCCATACAATATTTTGAAACACATAAATTTCCAATCACCACTCACATCTCATACATCATTCGATCATTCAATACATCAACCGTCACGTCGTTCAATTATTCAATTATACTAACTTATAATAAATATAACCCACGCACACCCTACCTGTTTTCATCGAACTTCATTAATGACAGTCACGCACTCAAAACCTTAATTAATAAAAATAATCTCACAGTTACACACTTCAAGTAATAAACATAATTCACACTCACATAATTTAACTAATTAAAGTAATCGCGCACTCGCACAAAACCTCGTTAAATACTTCAGTTATTCGAAAGTATCGAAGGAAGGTAAAAATGCCTATTATTTTCGAGAGTGCGCTTTTCAGAGGTATAAGATTATTATTTTGTTACAATTAAAAGTGTTTCTTATTAAATATTTACATTACTATCCGATAGATTGAAGTTTCTAGATAACGTAATGAATTTTCAAATATTTATTTAATACGAATAAAAAGTAATATGAGTATAGTAGTAAAGTACGAGTATGTACCTTTTATGCAGTTAGTTCCACATCCAATATCTCCATTTTGAAACGGGTATTTCTCGCTCAACAAATATTACATTCATTCATATTCTTAATTATAGGTATCGACTTAAACAGTATATTGAGTGTAACATATGTTTTTTGTTACTATATCTCTTAATTTATACAGAAAGCGTTTAAATGAGTAGTTAATTTTTCCCTTCATTATTAAGAAACATATATACTTGCAACTATATAATACTAACATTAGAAATATAACTTAAACTGTAAAATTACACTTTTCGATTTTTAATTCTTTTTCTGCAACTCTTCTTTCTTCAAAGCCTTTTATTGTTTTATTACTTGTTACTCTTTTTTTACTTACTCGCGTGTAAGATAATAACTTGAGTTTTATGTGTATACTGTCCACACCGTTATAGCGTAAGAAAAAGAATTAAATTTGTTTTATGCGAAAACCACGCACGTGTTCCATGAACTGGCATAATCAGTAACGACACTGCCCTGCGTGTGATACACGGACGGCAACTGTTACAACACCCGTATTCGAATAAACACTTTTTTTTCAACTAATTATTACATAACAGTATTTATAACAGTTTCGAGAAAGAACGCAATTCAGACTGTGTTTCGTAATAAGATAGTAGCGATGTTCTTTGACCGCCTCGTAGTAAAAATTCATTGGACGTTCCTGTAAAAAGGTCGTAAATAGCCTGTTCCTTAAACGAGTCAACGGTAACGCGTGAAATCGTTGCTGATGGCTCCATGGAGCATTTACGCTTCGACCGGGGAGACATACGGTCCCGGACTGCGGAATTTCACGCGGTAGTTAACACCTGGTAGATAGCAGAAGCGACGTGCCGGTCAGATAAAACGCAAAACATTGGGGCTGACATGCAATTAGTGGCAGCGCCGACTGCAAATCGTCGTGACGCGGCACCGCGAGATTTACTGTTCGCTCAACCCTCCGATTTTATCCTGCCAGCTCGTCCTTCTTTTTCTGTCGTCGTCGCTTCTTTTCTTTCTCTTATTTTTTACCTTCCTTTCCATTCTACTCTAATTTCCTTTGCGCCCTTCAAACGCGAATGCGTGGACTGGCTTTAGTCGCGAACGGACTTAATCCCTTTAACAAAACCTTCTCCCTTCTCCTTTGCTTCGCATCGGGAATGAATACCATCGTCGCCAGGGAACTTCGTTTTCAAATCCGACGTGAAGTTTTATGAGAACTCATCGGAACCGCTCTTTGTGTCACCGTGTTTCGTCTCAGCTGGGATTATCCTTTTATGAACGGAATTATGTCGTTCTTATTTTCTACTGTTATATTTATTCTATAATGCTTGAATGTTTTTAACGGGGCATTTTCGCGTGAACCTTTGAAAAAGTCGATTTGTTTGTTGTTCCATTTTCTAGATGATCATAGCCTTAAAAATTTGCCGACGAAACCTTACGTTCGAATTCTTAACCATAGAACGACCATCTTCTATTTTTAGGCATAAGAAACATTGCGGGGTTGCGGACGATCCAAAATAAAATCTTAATAATTAAAGTTTGATTTATTATTTTTAAAATATAATAAAACATATATATACAGGGTGTATCAAAATTATTGTAGCTCCGGGAAATGAAGGTTTCCTGAGGTCATTTAAAGTAACATTTTCCTTAGCGAACATGCAGTCCGCGACTTTGTTTACGAATTATTAACGAAAAACAATAGCCAATGAGAGGCGAACGCCCGAACTTTCAACATGCTGCTACGTGGTAGAGTCAATATATAAATTATAAACAAAGTGTTCAAAGTAGCCAATGTTATCAATTTTAACTTTTCCAGCTCGAAAAGAATTTTTAAATGTGTTGGAACATGAATAAAGAAACCTTGTAAATATGACTGCAAAAGAGTTCCTCTGGTTTCCTCGCAAAAATCCCAAATGAAGTTAAACAAAAGCGCAATTTACTCTCCAACTACTCTCTTAAGTTTATGTTTTATGCTTTACGTTTGTACCTGTGACCATAACTGTTACAATGAATATGAAAAAAGTCGTTGCGTAACAATTACTATTTTGATTCAAATGTTTTTATTTTTAAATAATGATTACATGTTACTGAATATTTTTTGTTCATTGTCCGGTATTCTTTTTGATGGCGGAAATTTGTTTGAGTTAGTGAAAAGAGTTATCCTTAAGAGAAATTCTATTCCAGTTACTTACGTATTCATATATTCATTATATGTATACTTTATATATATTCATTTATTCATATATGTTCATATATGTATATTCATTTTATGTAATCATAACAAAAATGAGTAGATTCACTTCAAACTAGTGAAAACATTTAAAAAGCTATAAAAATACTATTATATCGTAAATTCATTAAAATTATCAAGGAAGGAATAAAATGTTCGTTAAGCTCCTACACCTTGCAGTCGATGTGCACAATGCTTATTTTGCATTAAGATCGACAGACTATTTCTAACAGTTATCAATGAAGAAAATTTATTACGGTTGCCTATAACAGTTACCGGAGACGGACAGCCTATTTCTAGTTTTATTTAATATTTCAGGGGGTAAGTCTACACAACAAAATATTTATAATATTCATATGAATGTAATATGTACGATTCTTTTATTTTACGTTTTTGTAAATTGCCAATTTAAAAAGTATTTGTTCGGTGTTAATAAAATTCAGTATTATTCGTTGTAAATTGTTTCAACCCCACAATGTATAAGTAGTGGTTCTTCTCACTTTCTCGTTTCTTAGAGTAGACTAATGCTGCGACATCTGTGTATGAATGTTGGAATGAATGCTGAGCTATGCTCGTGAGCCTCGTGTTGTGATTTGGTATTGTCACGCGTATTTGGTATTGTCTTCTTGTTCCTTTTTCGTTTAGTTCATTCTAGTTTTCGTTTCGTTTAGTTTATTATTTCGTTGATAATGAACCAAAGATCCTACTTAATATTATATATATAATGTTTATGGAAACGCCTTTTACTTTGATTCGCATAACTTCAATACAATCTTTACAATCTACTTTTTACCACAAAATTTGTTCTAACAATTTCCATTTTGGATCCCTGATTTGAACACAAATTGTATCTTAAATTTTCTTTCAATATTCAACGATGACAGATCAATTTTTTGCATACAATTGTTAACATCGTATCGATGCCCTCCCTTGTTATTGTTCTGAATTTGATTTGGATTAATGGGCTAGATTTTGATGTATATTATCCTACACACACGGAAGTAATGTTCCGAAGCCAATTAGTGTTATTCGTAGTTGTGTCGTCAATCATGTCACTTAAACTGGAACTTGTGCACATTAACTGCTGCGAAATTACAGTTGTCATGTTTTGTACCCTGCGGACATTTTATGTTATTCATTTTGCAGTATCTTGCAATCGTTAATGAGTACATGCATGAAATGCTGTTATAAGTTCCATTACAATGAATTAATTAAACAAATATTTGCTTCGTGGTAGTATTTCGAGGAAAATGACGCTTTTACTCCGACAACGATGTTCTTAGTTACTGTATTTGGTTGGAAACCATGAAACGGGATTTTTTGGTTAGTCTGTGTTCAACTACGACTGAGAGAGGTTCATTACAACGTGCGCTTGACATTTTTATTTATAAATTTGAAAGGTATTCTTCTTACTCATTTTGTAAAATTTTTTCATGTCTCCGAAACCAGATGGAAGCAAAACGCGATTTACATCTACTTTTTTTGTATGAGTACAAATTCAATCATAGTGCAGCTCAACCTTCGAGAAACATTAATCAAGCTTTCGGAGATGGATCCACCAATGAAAAAAATGTTCAATATTGGTTCCAAAAATTTCGTTCTGGCAATTAGAGCATCGTCAATGAGCCTCGAAAAAAATCGCGTTTTTTTCCATCTGGTTTCGGAGAAATATAAAATAAAAATGGAACACAAACATGAAAAAATTTTACGAAATGAGTAAGAAGAATACCTTTAAAATTTATAAATAAAAATATCGAGCGCACGTTGTAATGAAGTCGCAGTGGAACACAGACTAACCAAAAACACCCGTTTCATAGTTTCCAACCTAATACAATGCATAATACTTTGTATATGGAGTATTCAGAAATGCGATGAAGGGATCTTACTAATTGTACGCATGTTGTACTGTGCGTTGTGATATTAAGTAATTACGCACGCAAAATTAATTTGGTCTTCTGTGGTTAATGTGTTAAAGTGTTTTTACGACATAAAAGGACGAATAAAGGTGTTTGTTTAGTATTATCTTTAGACAACTAAACTGGATTACTTGGATACAAAGTTTATTTATTTGACCTAGCTGTTTTGTAAAAGAAACATTAAATTAGCGAAAGAATCAATTTTTTAAATTAATAAATACAAATACCAACTTCCAAACGTGAAATAATTAATGGAGTAATAAAACGTTTTCTAATAATTATTAAAACTAATGAAATTATTCATAACTTTGATTTGATGCGATATATTATCAAGATATGACGCGTTTATATATTATTTCCGACTGGCTGATGAATGGTTTCTAAGTTTAACGCTTCGTGAATTAATCACACATTTAGACGCGGTGGGTTATTTGATTAATTACGACGCCAATCTTGTTCTGCATGTCAGTGGCAAGGGTGTCGAAATTATTCACATAGTCGTTCCTTCATACTATTATTAATAACAGAATTATTCTGTCTTTCCATTAATTTCTCTACTTCAATTTTGTAATTTCGTCGCTTGGAATGTTACTTCATAGAATAAAAGCTTCCCTTCTAAATCATATCATTGCGTATGCCACTGAAATATTAGTAGACGAAAACTTTCGGTTTATGAAAATATATAATGAGTTTTAAATATTTTTATACTTTCCTCGAAACATATGCAAAAATTGAACACTAATATAGTCGTTACTTGATTCAGTACACTAATTATCACACATCATAATCAATTATTATTGTGTTAATTCGGAAGCTCTATGATCTTTATTTTAGGAAAACGGAGAAATTTTTCATAATTGGATGTTAATTCTATTTAAGAACCACTAGTATAATACACGTACATTATATCACAGCATCATCCAAACATCTGCTACCAATTTACCTTCAATAATAATATTATTATTATGTAATAATATTATTATGTATATATTTTGCACACTTGCTTACTTCATACTTATTCGAATAACAATATCTAAATGCCTACTAACTAAATTTACAGCTGCAAATAATTGCTCTACTAATATTATATTGTTTTCTACACTAATATTAATTTTTTTACGCTTTCGCCTATTTCGCAGGTTTGTTCAAACAGTAAGAAAATAAATTCATTGAGCCAAAATAGAAAATAATAATACGCAAAATGTCAGTTTCCAACAAAAATGTTTCTCTTCTTTTCTCTCGATATCATAATTTTTCTTCTCATTTTTAGAGAGTGCATTCCTGCAATTTTAACTATTTCTTTTTATTTAGTTTGCGCTAGTAAAATACAAGTTTCACACCTTTTAAACATATTTTTATGCATTAATTTTTACACTCGTTTCACCCTTTTGAACGATCAATTTTTTCACGCGTTTCACCCTTTTGAACAATCAATTTTTACACAAGTTTCGCACTTTTGAACAATCAATTTTTACACAAGTTTCGCACTTTTTTGTAGATTGATTTCTACACAAGTTTTATTTGAACAGTATGCAGCAGTTTTCGAATCGATCGAGTTAATAATGTAGAAGCATTTGTCAGTGTTTCGTTTTGTCCCTTTGTTTTGTCAAAATTTGACAGTTTTGTGAAGAGAAGTGTTTGTATAACTTTCTGTTATTCGAGAACACGAGAAGAAATTGGTTGTTCGATTATTCCGGGGATAGAGGAGGAATAATATATTCGTGAAGCTGCTGGATCTTGGTGGCGCCAGATGGATTTAATTATTTTTTGTACAGTGTGCCTTTTTTTATTTCTTTTCGTTGGCATTAGTCAGATTCCATCGAGACCGCCTTCTTTTATCCGCGACTTTTCTATTATCTTACAAATTACGTGTCTGTCAGCTTCTGGAACTTTTCGCCGTAATTAAATCGCTTCTGGAATCTTGGCTCGTTCGAATTAACCGAAGTTATAATTTCTGAAGGGGCTCGATAATCGATGCGCGAACGTGAACTACTTTCTATATCGTTGGAAAAGCGAAGAGACCGTTAATGAAGAATTTGCATTGCTGTCATTATTATCGGGCATCATTCGCTACTTCTGTACACCTTTCCCTATCTGCCAACCGCATTGCACTGTCCATTCTGCTTACTCCGAAATTAATCGATTGTCTGATTAATTTGTCAAATTTCTAATATTGTTAGTAATTTGTAATTTTTATTTATTTTTTTTATTAAACAGTTTTAACCTTTGTAATGAGATTATTTGCAAATTCAGATACATACGTATGTATATATATGTATATAAACCTCATAGTGTATATGTATATATACACTATGAGTTTTTGACATAATTACACTTATTGCTAAGTTTCACACTACGGTCCAAAAATATAAGTATTTTTAGGAAAGAATATAAAATTCAAGAAATCGCCCTAGTGGACTTTGCAAGTATCGCATTACATGATAGCGGAAGAAAATATTTATGCAATCGCAATTGTTGAATAAATTTCAACCTCTGTGTGTCATGAATCAGCCATTGCTATAGGATATGATCAATATCTTGTATATTTCAACTGTACGTACATTTGGGATCATCTAGAACTTTAATTTCTGAAGCGAGTTATTCGTAATAATAATAATATGTTTCGAATAAAAATGCGATTTTCTCGTACAAAATATTGGTTCCAGAACTATTAATACCAGAATAAGATTTGTCTGTTTTAATTCGATATTCTTTTTATGTACAAGGTGTCACCGAATAACATGTACAAGAGGATACAGGGTGATATCCGATGAAACAAATAAAAATCGCAGGCAAAATAAAATTGTATTGTCTCATTTATTTTATCTTTCAAACTTTATAAAGCAAAGCTCCGAACCATTATTCCACCGATCTTACGGATGTGGTCCGTCAGGACTAGCGTGATTTTGAACCACGACACAAAATTATTCTTCCTGTTTGTTTCATTGCAATTCGTCCATCGCGCGATGCTGTAAATTATTATCAGTCCAATCTTTAACCACACTGCTAATCTTCCATCGGCATCTAAATTTATTATATTCCGTTTCCATAGTAAATCGGTAGCTGTTCGAACCGACGGTTGCGCATCGAATCTACCGCGGACGTAACAGATGAGATAAAGTAAATGACGTGGCATACAAAATGGAGGTAACAAATAGAAAAGTATTTCAAGGTCATCGTTATCGAAGTAGTAAAACGTACAATTTGTGATACGTAGACTACAAGTTTACGACAAAAGCGGATAGGTTGCATCAAAGACAGTAAATAAGAATGACAAACTTGAGAATATCGATGCATTGCTTGCAGAAATTTATTTAATCATTTTCTATGAAAGAGTAGTTATAGTTTCTTTTATTTATTCCATAAATGTGCTTTATTTTAATGTAAACTAGACTTTAAATTTTATCCGTTGGGTGGGCGTTATTAAATGCAGCATTCAGAATATTTGGTTAAATCTTTTCCTTATATGTAATAAATAATTGAAGTATCAGAAGCAAAATCACTTACAATGTTTTTAGATGATAAAATATTTAAATTATCTTTGAGTACTTCAAAATCAAATACGTCATCGCTTTCACTTAGCTCTAACTTCTCATCATAACATTTTTCTACCCCCATGTTTTTATCGATAAAAGAAAATTAAAAATAATTGAAAATAATTTAACTTCAAACTTATAGAAGTAGCACGTCGCGATGCAGTGCTTAGTCAATAACTAAAGTTTACAAGTAAAGAAACAAATAGCTAACACATTATTTTAACCGTAATCATATCAAGGGTTGACCAGTGCGATATTAAGCCTTTCACAGCGGAGTAAAATTATTAATTTAGACAAAAAAGTGTTATCTTTGTATTGTTTTAAATGATTTTGTCAGTGATAACAGGAAAAAAATTTTGAACACGTTCTACACGTGTTATATAAAAAGTGAACATCCAACTATACATAGTTACATCTTATATGATATATCTTGTAACACGGAATACATAAGTTACGTCACAGTCTGGGAAATAATATCTCGTTTTCTTTCTAATTCTCTTTCCACCAGTTCGATGTGAACAGCATACTGCAACACCATCTAGTCAGTTTTTCTTTGTTAGCTGTTACTGGAATATATGCAATAAAATGTCTTTCTGTCAAACGAAACGATGATGAAGATGCAGAAGTTCCGCCTGTCGTACTCATGGTGGTATTTTTCAATTAGATTATCTATTATTTGAAGGCGAAACTGCAAATGTTTTCTTGTTCCAACTTCCTTTTTATATAATATGTAAGCATTCCATACTGCTTGGTCTAAGAGATGTATGAAAATTTTAAAATAATATTTTTCCCTCTGCTACGTGTCACATCATAGTATCTGATATTTTCGTCTGATTTATCAACGCCTACATTGTAAAATTGTAATCGTGTATGGTCTTCGGAGTATTCTTGATTTTATTACTTTTTTTGTATGCTGCAATGATCACTAAATTGTGAATACTGGACCATCATGGAGTGCAATCCTTGAAGTTTTTGAGCATTGCTCTAACATACACATGAAAATCGAAACCTAATTACACAGGAGGTAATTTTTTCAGCTGTACGATTGATCACGAGATGATTGTACGTAAATATGTTAGTGGTGCTAACAAAATAGAATCATTAAAACCGATGTAGACAAAGAAACAGAGAGAAACAACCATGACAAAGATAAGTAGTGTAAAGAAAGTCCACGATTACGATGTCCGATTCCTGCTATCAGACTCTGGTCACGCGCGATCAACGAAATGTCTATCGTTTATCATGAAAACTCGTATTGCTACTGTGTTAAGGAAGTTAAACCTGTAGATATATTGTATCAATGTGATGTTGCTATTGACAAATCAGAACGCATTAATTGCAGTCTTTCTAGAGCAATTTATTATTTACGTGGAATATTGACACACTCGTGATATGAACCTTCCAACCCTTATCTTTTAACACTGTAGGTGTCACGTCAGCTATATGTATATGACTGACACAACTTTTTGCATTTCTTAAAGGATATAGTTTCAAAAATACATCTTCGGAACCTTACATGTGAACTCTTAAAATTAACGAAGTTATGGTTGCTTGAAAGACACGACGTTATTGATATACTAAACTTTAAAGGCATTTTTCTCGAAACCTACTTGACTAATAGACTCAAATTTTAAGTACATGTTTAGTACATGTCTGACTATAATCCTTACTAGAATTAACAAGAAATTTTTATTTTTTTTCTATTTTTAGGCCTCCAAAGTTTGGGAGTACCCAAAGTTTGGGGTCTAGTACCAGCTATAGTTAAATTCATACTAATTAAGGAACTTCCACGTTTTTCTACTTCATACAAGCAGAATGGCCGGAATCATGGACACTGTCACACGACCTTTTTTAAAAGAGACTATGTTTGATAGTATGCAGTGTCATTAATTTTAACTTCTTTTTGTTTCAAACAATTTTAAAACGTCGTTGAAATACCTACAAATAAACCTTGTCAACTTGGCTGTAAAACGTATAGTAGTTTCTTCGCAAAAAATTTTCTAACGAAGTTAAAAACACACGCACTTCACACCAGAATACTCCCTTAAGTTAGCCAAATTTTTGTTAGGAACCACTAGGTAAAGGGTGCATCTAATGGAATATGAAATCCGAACCGATTATATTGTTTATGGAAATGTGCTATCCGGAAATCCAGTTGAATGTAGTGCCTCCAAACTTTCTTCATAGATACTAATATTTGTTATTTAAATATTATTTGCGATCATACGTTTTTCTATAATTCTATTTCATATTATTAGAATTTATTCATTTTGTATAATATAATTTTATCCGTTACATCCTATCACCATTTTATCACTTGCAAAAGTATAATATTCTTATAATAAATTTTGCCTCTTCTATCTCGTGTAAATTCTTGTTTTCTATATTTTTATTCGCATTTTTTGTGGACGAGAAAAAGGGACGTTTAAAACGTGTTTATAAATTTAATATTAGACATTGTAACATCTTTAAAAAATGTAGATGCTTAAATAGAAATATCACATGATCTGAATGAAAGATAACAGTAAGGAAGTGTAACACTTCCATTTTCGTTTTGTATATTTTTTTAGGTTGTTCGGACGGTATAGCTGCGAAACTTTGCTAGAGAACGTTTCCGAACAATTCATATATCTATATATGTTCGTGTTGATAATATATCATTAACACGATATGAATGGTCATTAAAATTGCAGTCAGTAAAAACGTTTTTGAGCATTATAGAACAATCGTTGCAGCAGTGCGGTTGTATTTTTTTTAGAAAGTTTCAACATTGCAATTATTCGTAATTGGACTAACTTATTGAAGTACCTGCACAGATTATTTGGTAATTATTTATTTTTTATTATTTTCTATCATTTTCATTCGAATCAGCTATTTCTTTTATATATCTGTATTATGCAATTCACATATCTAATAATTGAAAACATTTTGAAATATTTTTATTGAAAGAGCAATTGCATACATGTATAAATACAATTCACAGTGAATAGTTAATTTTTTCAGTATATAGTAGTCCAAATAGTTTATACATTTTATCAAATCATTTTTATGAGAAGAATTTATATCAACTGATAGTATTATGTGAAAAAGTGTATTTACAAAATTGAGATTTTAGGCAATAAAATTATCTTTCCTTCATTATAAATGACCTAATGTTATTGGTTGGAGTGGTTTCACTGCGAATTTCTTGTTTCATCGTACTATACGTATGCATGCATTTCTTTATTGAGGTGACAATTATAGCATAATTCATAAATAGCATTATTATTTGTAGTTATTTTGACAGACTAATTATGTTGTGTATGTTAAATAAGCAGCTTATTTCAATTGATTTCTTAGTTATAAAGGATTTCTTAGTAACATATTTGTATGAAGTAGCAACAGTTTAATCAACTTAACAATTATGGAGTGTTCGTAACGGCATTTAATATTTAATAAACGTTCCTAACGCGTAACAATCACAGCGTATGTGTTCATAAACTGTATAATAAAATTCAATAAAAAATTCGGAAGTCTAAAACACGAATAAAATAATACATTCTAACGATTAACTGAACTGAACTTATTCTTTGAACTTATTTCCGTCAAATATGTGACACTGTATGAGACTGGCTCAAAATTGCATTTTCAACGTGATAAAAATTTCGCACAAGGGTTAAACCGAATTAAACTGCTCAGTGAGCCCAAAGAAAGGTTTTTACCGTTAACACGGAACTTAAATATTCCCAGCTATCAGAGCCGTGGATCCTTGAATTCCACGGCAGCTATCGCGTGAAGCTTGCACCTCGATGCACTTGCTCGCATCGGCGCAGCGCGAGCCCACGAATATTGCTAACCTCGTGGGAGTTAAATCGAGACAAGCTCTAAAAAAAAGATATTAAACAACGTTTCACGTTTTCTGTCCGGTTGAAACGCATTCGTCTATAAAAAAAAAGTTTTCCTGCAAAACAAAAAAAATACAGCAGAAAAAAGAGAGAGAGCTGCGGTGAATCGATTGTATACACGCGGGCCGATTTTATTCCCGGAAACTTACGGTCGAACGTCGAGTCGGATAGGGAGCACCGGAATTTGACAATCGCGCTCGAAATACCTGGAGAGACGCCGAAAGTTCAGCGGCCGGTAATTGATGTCTATTGTTTCCCGATAACGATGATAATGCGAAAATATCATTTGCTGGTTCTCGCTCCGTTGCTGTGCGGTCAGTTCACCGAGCGGAACCGTGCGAAGGAAGTCGATCTCCATTCGCATCCCTCGCGGTTTTCCTGAGTATTTCGGCACGCTTCGCGGTGCCTCGCGACCATGAATTATTTCCCATTTTCTGGGTCCATGTTCCCATGTTCATTCAAGATATTACGTTCTTCTTTCTTACCCCTTTACACTCGAGTGGCGCCTCTAAAAATCGAGTGGCATTAAAAATTGTTATATCATGTTTCAAAATTATATAAACATTACTAAATTTGTTTATATTTAAAAAATTGTTAAAAGTGTAACTGTTGCATGAATCGTAAAATTTAATTTTGTATGTATAAAATGCACTAAGTCATACAAAAGGTTATAGCTAAGTCATAGCAAAGGCTTAATTTTCTAATCAGCTTGTTCATTGACGTAACCAGGATCATTGCTCAAAGGAACCAGACCCTCAAGCAAGGAGCTAAAGATATTAGAGTAATGATATTACATTTTAGATCTATATAATTTATTTTCACATTAAAAATAATTTTTCTGTTGTACCTGTAAAAATTTCCTAACTTTGCATATTATTTAATAAACGCTTACTGTAACTAAAGTTTCATTGCATTCTTGAAAAAGTTAGCAACCACCGTTAGTTCTTCTATCTTTTAATACACTATAACAACGAGTCAAACACGTGATGAAAATTTCATGCATAATCCACTAAATGAATTTTCATTATAATTCACTGAAAATTATTCATTTTCTTCTAAATCGAAAACAAAATTTGATTCTTCTGCTATCAAAATTTAAGAATGAAAGTAAGTGAAGACGAACAGGAAATCAAAATTGTTTCGTTGTATCAGATAAATTATTAAGGAGGAAGTAGTGTTAATCATTGCTACCGTAAAAGGAATCATTGTGTAAGGAATTAATGTCGTCAAACTGTATTAAAATCGTGAGAGTAATCGATCATCTATTTTACGTAAATTATAAATAAACATATGCACATTATCCAGGTAATATTGCAGTTTTATGCATATTATATTCTGTGATATAGGAACTGCATAGGAATTATATTCTGTAATATTGGTAAACATGTAATTAATTCATTTCTTTTAATCGAGTCATAAAAATCTCTCTTCTATCGAACTGAAAATACTAACAACCCACGTACATATACTGGACTTACCCTATTAAAGTTTTCAATTTAGATACGATTGACTACCAATTTGTCGGGTTTTATTTCTCTTTTATATCGAGATTCGTTTTTCCAATATTTATTGGTTAACTGGATGGAATAATTCGGATAAATAAAATTGCTATTTAACAGTCCAATTCACGGTTGAAGAGAGTTTCCATCAAAATATGGGTAGGGTAGAGGCCAGATTTTTCATTTATACGATTAGTAATAAGACTAATACCAGTGAGAAAATGACTGTATTCAGGTTATTACAGATTTTAAAGTTGCTAGAACGAAGACGAAAGAATAGCAATTTTCTTCAAAGTTCTTTTCATTATCGATACAATTATTGTAAAACAATAGTATTTATGTTAGCAAGTGGTAACGAAAATGAGTTTGATAACATATAGCGACGATTGAAATATCTATAATAGACAATGAAAAGTAGATAGTACGAAAACAAAAGTTTGGAATGATTTTAAAACAAATTCCAAATATATTGCAGATCATTAAAACTGGATTCAAAGTTTCAAAAATGCATTAAAAAATGTAAAATTTAAATAATGTAACCTTTGGAGAAAAGTATTCGAACACCTTTTAAAACATGATAACTTTTTTCAAACCGGATTAAATAGCTTGAATTTTTGTTAAATGTTCAACAGACTAGTTTACTGTACGATGGCTAAAATGCTTTCATTTTGATTTTACAGTTACTTAGAATAAGAAAAGGAAATAAAAACTCTCATTTTTTAACTTTTTTATCTGAATTTGGAACCAAAAAAAAAACGTTTTGTAGATCTCTGTAACTTGAAAGTTTCATTGAAACCTGTAATTCACTCTCGCGTGAATCCTCCATCCCCTTAAATGTAATTATTCAAAATCATGTGTTTAAACACATTATGAGCTTTACATGAACTATACGAGCGCAAAGTATTAAACTTTTTCGAATGTTCAAGTTGCCATTTTTTTGTGTTAGTATATCCCTTAAGTTGTTTAAGTTGTTTCACATATTGGTAAGCATCGATTACACGCAGTTAGTGTACTTGCTGCTCATGGATGGAATCACTCGCGGCTATTAAATCCGCTCAATGTAATCAATAGGGATAGTAAACTCGCCAGCTAGCAACCAAAGGGAGTTGGAGTTGATGGCTCTCTAGCCATTAAAATCGATCCGTGTAATATACATAAAGTGAGGAAACCGGTCGATGCACAAAACTCTGACGCAGAAAACAATCGAAATCGAACAAAACACCGAGCAAACGAGTAAGCGAGTTTCCTAGCTGCCAGTAGTCTATGTAGTCGATATTCATGATGGTTTGCAGGACTCGCTCGCTAGCACGTGAATTCACTTGGGAGTCAGTCAATCAGTATTTTCGCTTATTGCTGCGGTTGATCAAAATGAAATCGTAATTTTCACTGGAAACTGTTAACGACCATCCAACAAATTATATTACGCACTTTCAATACGTTGACAGTTGAATATCAACCTTAAAGAATTCCTCAAAGTCAATATGATTTGAACCTAACGAGATAAAGTTTATCGTAGTTACTGTTTTTGCAAATTAAGAATTCTAAAAGCGTTCAGTTTAGGCGAATATATTGTTAAGAGAAATTAATTTCTGAACATAGTCAAAGAACAGTGTCATTCATGTACGTTTACAGTCTTTAATCCATTATTTAACTACAATGCATAATTACATAATGCCTAAATAATATTGCTACTTAACAGGGTGAATCAAAAAAGCTCCTGAAGCCAAAAGAATTTAATTGACCCCTTAACGCAGAATAATTTTCACCTATTCATGTCATACCAGAATCTAAATAAATTTTTAGACTTGTTTTTACATGATTGTGAAGAGAAAATTTACGTAATTCGATTCCTTTACAATAGAAGCACACAAATGGAAAACATAGTTTCGAATTTAATTAACTTTGAACAATTTAAAACTACTCTTGATTAATTTAGTGCATAATATATACGGGCATGAGCGTTAAAATGTAAAAGTGAAGATTTTAGATCCTTTAAGTCCTAATGGGTTCATGTAAATATGTATCGACGGAAATTAGTTTCTGTTAAGACAAAATAGACTAATGCTGCGACATCCGTGCGTGAGTGTTCCTTTTTTCGCTTGCATTTTTAAATATTATACTGAAGTTTATCTTTTGTCTATTTGTAGCGAACCAAAGCTTTCATTTCATTTTAAATGTATATAGTGTTCAAAAAAACGCCTTTTACTTTTATTCACACAACTTCAACAGTTTCTACTGATAAAAAAAAAGATTATGTGTCTCATATGTTAATAATAATGCATTTTTTACTACATTACAATAAGGAGATAATGAGACTAGTATTTAATCAGTATTCCATGCATATATTAACTTTTTCGAATAATCATGCTTTAATTATGATTGCAGAGAAAAACATTAGTAACTTACTACGTTTTCACTACTATAAGTTATATTAATTAATGTGACTTTGCAGGCTTACAACGAGATTATTTAGTATATTTTTAATAATGTCGCTTAGAGCTATAATTGTAACATGTAATTTTTTTTATTGATTCCTGTATTAATGATTACTTGTGCGAAACTGTCGAATTAATATTCTCCACAAATATTTCATGGTATTCAAAAGAGCGTGCGGGTCATTTTAAAAGTGAAATATTGTTTTCTAAAAGCCAGTGTGAAGTATGGACTGATTTATGAACCGAGGCGTGGTTATGCATAAAAATTAAATCATCGTTCTGATCTGTCCAATACAATTTTAAATGATTTTCTAAAGTATCTGTGTACCAAGCATTATTCATTCTGCTGGGAATAAAAGCTATCAATTATTTTGTAGAGCACGTAAAAATTATAACCTACACAATTTATGGCCGCTGTAGCAAAGAATTGTCAGACTTTCTTCGTGCGCGTCTTCCGAGCTTATAGTGCTGTTATTATTTCGCTGTCACGGTGTTCAGTGATCTTAAATTACGTTTATCAATTTCACTTTCTGATACATTCGACTGCTTCCTCTTTTTGTTATATTAATCAGTAATCTAATAGAATTGAAAGTAGCGTGAAATATTTTTTGTTCATCTTGACGAGACAGCTTCGTCAGTCGTTCTGAATGCTATGTTACACCGCGATTATGGTTTTTAGTGGCGTCGTCTGCAATGGTACTTTTAGAACGTTATCAGCCATTGTCTTTTCCCTGTCACAAAGCTCTTTCCCTCGTGACAGTTTTCTTCTTCGATTTTCTAAGTAACTCAATCGACACTTACGTATGTCAAGTAATACGTGTGACGGTAACATAAGAGAATTAATAATTATTGTCAGCGGAATTGTATAATACCACAATAAATGGATCATTTATATTTATCTATTTTTATAAAAATTGAGGTACGAATTTTATTTTATTAATATTAATTTTATTAATATTTGTTTACTTATTATACAGAAGGTTGTAACATTTGTTTAGTTAATATTATATTACGTAGGGTAAGTCAGGTAAACTGTGCACTTCAAATGACATAAATTATGCGTTACATGAAAAATTGTTAAATACAAAAGTTGTATGTCTTCAAAGGAGATAAATGATAACGTACACATCAAAATGTCTTCTTTTTATGAAACGCATAATTTAAAAGTTATTCCAAGTATGCGAATTGCGTGACTCACCCATTATACAAGTCAAAACTGACACACCATAATAATCTTCTCTTATTGTTAGTATCAACATCGATTTAATTCTATTTAACACTTAATATTTAATGCTATCATAATATTTTTAGCAGAACCATTTCATCTAAGAAACACCATAGGCCGCAGTTTCTCAAACTTTCTGAACTCACATCCTCCTTCTCAGTTCCGTTAGTTCAATCTCCCCTTGGGGTACACGATCTTTATCATTAAAATTTTCAGGTGAAGTTGGGTGTATACTTTTTTCATCTGAAGAAGTTAGATTCGACGTAGAGAGAGAGAGAGAGAGAGAGAGAGAGAGAGAGAG
This sequence comes from Augochlorella aurata, assembly GCA_028455555.1. NCBI lineage: Eukaryota > Metazoa > Arthropoda > Insecta > Hymenoptera > Halictidae > Augochlorella > Augochlorella aurata. Next base: position 1,264,255 of record CM052151.1, on the reverse strand, counting down.
AGAGAGAGAGAGAGAGGGAGAGAGAGGGAGAGAGAGGGAGAGAGCAAAATAATTAAAATCTGAAATTTTAATACACGCAACCTCTCTGCAGCTACGTTGGCAAATCATGTCTTTTATGCACTAAGTATAAAATTAATAAAAATTCTGTGAATACTTCTGTTGTATTCAGTATCATTTACTTGTTAATTTTAGAGCATGAATGTTATAGATAAATAATTGTAGAATCTATATTCAACACTAAAAATTTGACGTAGAAACACTAAAATTTGACGTAGAAAATTCAAATTATTTATTTTACACAACAAATTCAAATTATTTACTTTACGTAAGAAATTCAAATTTACCAGGCAGCATGAAATAGTATGCAAAGTGGTGAACGTTTGCGAACAAAATAATCCCTTTAAATATACAACAAATAAATAATTTGTAATAACTACAAAATTAATTGGGTAAAATTAATAAATTCGTCCAACAAATCTGTACAATTTTATGATGTTATAACTAGACTTCAATGTTCTTTTCAGTTATTTCAGATAAATTAATATTTGCACGAATTATTTAAAAAATTCTGTTGATCTCGAAACTCGTTAATCATAATTTTGTGTTTTAAAATTGAACGGAAGCAACTAATAATAAATAAAATGCTAACAGATATTGTGCTTTAACAGAATAATTTTTGAACACTGACATCCATCATCTGGGTAACGTGGTATAACGCTTTTTATCGTATCAACATATATCAATGTCACAATGTAAATCGAAAACTACTTTTTGCGACCGCGCGATCGATTTGTTAGCTTGCGCTGTTTAAAATTCATACTATCGATTGTATTTCTACCATTACGCGTTTTTTCCGGTGTAAATACGCGCGTGGTCGGAATAGAATTTCGTTTAGGAAATATTGGCAGCCTCTATTTTTGTCGGCTGATAGAGCGTTTCGATTCGCTGAAATACAGCCACGCTGAATTGTAATCGGGTTTTGTCCCCGACATTTTACGCGCGATGAGATTACGCGCGCCATTTTGCTGGGGACACGAAATCTCTGGGACACGGCACGCCTCGTGCTGCGATTTAAGGAGATCTATGATCTTAATATTTGACGGGAACGATTTCCTAACCCCATCGAGGTTAAGCGCATTGCGTATTGTTCGCGAAAAAGAAGGAAGGAACTCGAACCAAAAAGTTTCACTTGCAGGGAACGTTAAAATAAATGATAAATATTAAATGAACCTCTGTACTTTCAAATTTAGAGTTGCGAAAGAATTAGCATAAATAAACAAATTTATAAATATGCAGATCGTCGCCCTTTGGGTGGTCTCTCATTTAAATTTTGCGCGCTAATGACTTCGCTCGCCCTATACATCAATCATTCTAGTTGGGGGCGATTACGGGAGCGTATTGGAAATAATTCTGCAAGTTTCACTAAACGAGTTTCAACGAAATTGTCGTTGTTTACTTGTCGGCAAAGTTGGACTTATTTTACTCGAATAGCGAATAATGAATAAAATTTTATTGATAGAATTTATTCGAAATATTATTCAAATAAAATTTTATTCGAAGAATTCATTTGATATAATATTTGAATAAAACTTTATTCGTACAATCCATTTGACATCTTATTCGGATAAAATTGTATTCGAGACATTAATCGAATAAAATTTTATTTTAAAATTTATTTGAAATGTTGTTCCAATAATACCCAACTCTGTTATATTTCCAAACATGGCGGTAGTACCGATCAGACTGTTTAAGTAACTAAGTTGATTTCAGAATAGATTATTCTCTATAACAGTATAATTTCTAATGATATAACTAGACTGTGAATGTTTTTGCAAAATAAAAATTTTCCAAGACGACTGTAAGGAATAGAAATTAGTTAAAAATAAATTGTATCTTTCAATCATTTTAATAAACTGACAATTTTATATATCAGCTCTTGTCATAAATGCATAAAATCCGCAGTCTGCCGAAATTCAAAGTTGCTTTTTGAAAAAGAGTATTTGCTTATATATTTATTTTATATACATAAATCTACGAGTCTTCGTTTTTGAGAAAAATAATTTTGAAGTTTTGTTTTACGATTAAAAAATAACTCCATAATAGCAATTGAATAATGAAGCATTTCTTTAACTACTACTATGTATACATAAATAAATAAATGGAAGATTCAACAAAATTCTTTTCATTTGTGGGTTTAAAAATAACGGCAACAAAGCAGTCGAAGTGCATAGTGTATTATTCTGTGGTTTGCAGCATAAGTGTTGTAAATTCTTTTGTCGAACAAAATATTAATTCTTTTCCTTAATTTATATTAAAATAGTTACGAAGTGCGTTGGAGATTTTTCAAAAATTCGACTTCGATAAAAATGGTGAGCACTTGAAGATAGAACTAACTGGAAATTAATGTCACTAATAAATAAACGCATACAATTTTTTATAAGTTCCAAATATAACATTATTATAAACTTTAAATTTATATCTTTCAAAAATGACAATCCATTTTGGAAGAAGCTGTTAAGGTTTTTTTGTATTTGGTACATACTGCGAGATTTAGATATTCCTTTTTAGAAAATACGATTTTCAACTGCCGTGGTTCTCCTTGTAGGCGAATTCAAGAATATAATTTATTATCGCAAAATTCGTGCATTTACATACATGGAAACTCTATTCTTGAAATTATTGTAACGAGGAGAAGAGTCAATTATAAAAAATAATGAACATACCTTTGTTTCTCTAGGAAACTTATTAACAAATATCATGATGTTTTTAGCATTTTATTTATCGCTAGCCAATTTTCAATGACTTAATTCTATCTGAGAGAAATAATAATTTCAATAGAACTTGTCAAGGTTATGTTAATTTAAATAATGAGATGGATCATAAATGAGACTATTGTAGTTTTTAAAAGAAATATTAGAGAACTACTGGTACATGCATTCTTAAGTGGGCATAAATTTGTCTTACACCTTTTTCTAATAAAGTATGTTACAGGACAATTGTCTGCAGTTACACAGGATAACATTTCTTTAAAAGAAACCAAATATGGATGCAACATGCAGACGTAGTAAGTTTCTGTTATTTTCAGTTTGATTTCAATGAATTATTTATCAGAAGAAATTTCAATACTAGGAAATAAAAAGTCCAGAAATGTGGAAACAGCCAATTCAACGGTTACTGAACCAGATAAAGATAACACTGCCGTACCAGAAGAAGATAAGATTGCTAAACCAGAAGAAAATAAGGTTGCTGAACCAGAAAAAGAAACAATACCGCAAACTCCTGAGAAAAATTTCATGTACTATTTTAACAGGTTGAGGTACTATCATTACTGTTTAGCAGAAAAAATCGATACTGCAATAGGAGTTGTATGTGTTATGATAATAAAAATATACTTTTACTTGACTGGTTTCGAACAGCATACCTTGGAACCTGATGGGTTAACAGATAAAATGAATTGACTAGTACAGCAAAAGTTTGTTCGCCTGTCAACGTTTTCTAACGAATAAAACATGAAAAGTAAATTCTTTTTGAATTTCTTACTTTAATCCTCTTGACGTATTTTTAGAATGTTTAAATTTTGACATTCGATAAAGCATACCATTTGTTCGATTTACATTTTCGTGTTAAATTATATTTAAAATTCAATAATGTTTGTTTTATGCTAATTTTATATTTTTAAACAATTTATACTCTTTTGTTCAATTATGTACAATGTCAGCTTTATACTTTCAAACGATGTACACTTTTGAGTTAAATTACAATTTAAATTTAACAATGTTTGGTTTGATGCTAGTTTTATTCTGGTAAACGAATTACAATTTTATGTTGAATTATATTTGAAATTTAACCATGTGTTCTTTATGCTAGTTATATACTTCAAATCACTTTGTAAAAATAAAATGGAAACTTCTTTTCACTTAAGTACTTAAAGTATCAGATGTAATTGTCACTGTAAGTATGTAATATATTCACTACAGTTCCAAGTATCATTAAGGATTACGTACCGTGTATATATACCATGTTTTTAAATTATTTGTTCCTTACAAAATTACAGATAGGAGCCATTCCATGCCCAGCGAATCACGTTCGTATTCCGATGTTCATCTTCTGTGAGCTCTCCCCTTTCCATTCTAATTTTTTAATTCGTAAAAACGCTGAAACTATAAGTAGAGTAGGACGGAGAAGATCGTGGTACGTCCCGATTCATAATATTCAAATAAAGTAGTAAAACAGAATCGACAGGTTGAATAGAGTTACTTATACCCTGAAAAAAATTTTAGTAATCCACTCTTCGCCAACGACACTTTTTTCATAATAATCACGCCATAACCCCGCAATTGACTTTACTCCTGTCCGGAGAGTCCCGAATAAGAGGACACTGAAGTGGTGAGGATCCGTCGTGGTCAAAAAGCTAGTCAACGCATCGTCACGTGACGATCTAGTACTACTACATATTCCCTTCATTACACCAACTTCATTTTGTTAGCGATTGCCGGGCGATAGTAAGGGGTCTCTTCATGCCATCAAATTCCTGGCAACATTGGTGAAGGCAGTTTTTGTAAAAATTAGCAAAGCTGGAAACTTCGAGGCTTGTGACTTTAAAATCCGCTTGGCATGGAATCGCCCATACATAACCAAGCAGCGTTGCTTAGTAAGTTGACTATTACTTGTTATCTCTTTACAGATGCTAATTAAGTTTGAGTGCTGCAAATGATAAATATAAAATATGTACTCATTAACAGTTAGAAGACGGACGGACCAATGGTGTGTCGGATGGCAGTGCTGAGTTACATTTGACTAAAGCTAAATTAATGACCCCCGACATTATGACAAAATGTAAATGGTTTTGTTGTCAGAAATGAGCACCGCTGACGAATCGTTAAGTAATACTTATAGATTGCAGTGATCTCATGCATACCAACTTATTAATCTTGTAATACTTCGATATAACAATTGAAAAAATGATCTGATTTTGAAAAAAATGCTGACAAAGTCTTTCTTATTCGTATACCGTTAACATTGTATTTCCGTATGAACAAAATCCTAGACGTCCTTGATAAAAGTGTTCGATTTTTGCTCGGATTGAATTGTAATGGAGTGGAGCTCGTGTAATACTGGCGCGCTTCATTTGTATGTAATTTAAAGTACGGCTTCTTGTACTGTGCCGTATCTAGAGGACTTAAGATATTCACGAGCCGATCGTAAAAGATGCAGTCCAATCTCCGCGAGGTGTAGTACTATGTAATGGAAACCCTTTTGAAAAACTTCCTACTACGTAGCTACCCGGCAAAAGTCATTTTGCATGACCAGCCGTTGAGGTTGTCTAGAATGTTTACTGCGAGAATTTGCACCTATTATTCTGCTTCTTTTTTCCAGCTTTCTTCATTCCTGAAAGGAAACGAACACGGGAAAGGTTGTAATTTTTCCTTCCCTCACATCCCTTCTTCAACGCCACGCGAATATTTCGGAGTGAACTTCTTCAAACTGGTGGGTACCATATAATCCGTTTATAGCAAAAGTTGTATAAATCGATTTTTTGCTAGCTTGATTTATTTTTATTAAATCATATTTAATGTAATACATTGTTTTTTTTTATTATTTTAAGTTAAAGCTTGAAAGTGGCTCATAAAAAGTTATTTTCTATGTTATTGCATTTTTCAAATTTTTTAATTCATCCTTCATTATTCAGAAATTACCTTTTTTGATTTACATTGACTTACACAATTTTTACTTTCAACGGCTTATATATTATGACCACAGTTCTCAGCAAATAAGTCATCGAAGAAGTGGAGATAGGTGACGCATGCGTCGGGATTCCCATACAGCTCCGTGGCGCATCTACCGGGTCAACATTTTATAATTCTGAACTACGATTGTATTCTACAATAATACAATATATTCTACGAATGTATTCTAATTTTATAAATTTCTTCAGATACATTTACGAATTAAGATAACAAATTATATTTACAACTGTCTTATACATGACTGTTTATCCACATGAAGTAAATTCGGTCATACAAGTTGCAACAAAAAAAATACGTAATATAAATAAATCATAAAGTCGTGTAAAATAGAGATATCCAATGAAATCTATCGTAAATAAATAATAATTTTTAGCATTTCACACTTCTTGACATATATATTTTAAACAATAGAGATATAAAACTAGTAATACAAATTTTCAAAAAATTTGTATTTATAACTTTCGAACTTAACTTTATAAATCGTCCGAATATTTATGTGGCGTGAAAAATCGATGTTTTTTTGTATTTTTTCAATTATGTAGGTAACGTTTTAGGCTAAATCAAAAGTTTGTTGCATTTTGACATTTAAATAAAGGAGTGTTTCCTTTCAATGCATATTTATTTAAATATATGGCGCAGATGTCAATGTTATACTAGTGTTCGAATACTTCTGGGAGTCACTGTATGTAAAAATTGTTTAAAATTTGAGTAAGTAAAAAATATATATATATAATTGAGATGTATTTAAAAGGAATATTGCAATTTTCTGTTCAAAGTGCTGTAAAATTGATTAACGCTGAATATCAATATTAGTTAGTAAAGTAATTACTAGTATTTTGTTGGGATTTTATTTAAGAACACGTAATAAATATATAAGTGTAATACAAATGTAAACCACGAACAACGTAAACTCCGTACAACCATATGACATACCATACATACAAGATAAATAAAAACAAAAACGAGATTTTCATGTTCTCTCTCTATATTCCTGAAGAACACACTTCGATATTCAGCCATTCCTAATAAATTTTAGGAATGTTCATATTCGAATCATGACATCCTCTTGTAATAGTACAGAATTTACAATTGCTGGTAGAATCCAAAGGATAATGATCGTGTATGAAAAATGCCGTAAGATATCTACTAAAATACAGATTTAACATTGACACGTAATTTCTGTATGTACTTCAATGTACATTTTACAACAGTTTTACATTCTAATTTAAAAAGCGTAAAAAAATGTTTATCCTTGTCGGACAATATAACGGACGATAAAACGGAACTGTTTCCACGTAACCATGTTGCGAAGTCATTGTATCAACAGTAGACATATGTATTTTATGCTCGGTGTTATGGCAGGGTTATCGATGCATGCATTATATCACAGATTGGAGCATTTTTCTTGTACTTCGAACGCCAGATTCCTGCGGAAATATCCTTGCGATTGTTCCATTTTGATTTATCTAAACAGTTATCTAAAATTCAACTTCCGAATTTTGTTTCAAATACTCAATTGTCATTAAATTCATAATGCACTCCTAGTATCAAGTTACACTTGCCAATACGAAGTGTCGAATTTTTGGGAAATTATTTGTAATAAATTGAAACTGACGAATCAGATGTAGAAAATGTACCTGCGGCCTTTAAAGAAATTCCAAAATATAAACCAATATTGATCCCTACAGAATGTAATTTATTAGATTATGTGGAAGAAAAAAATACTAATTTCCATATTTTTACACGCTAGCAAATGTTATTTACAGCGCCTCTACTACGTAAGTTTGTGTTGACTTTGCATTTTTAACATTGAAATATGCAGTAAACTAAATAGGCATAATCTAAATTCCACAAAAGAAAATACTTTACTTGTAAAATTTAATTAAGTAACTACGGCAGTATTATCATACTACTATGCTGAGTGTTTCACATACACGTATCTTTCACACCTTGATATCTTCATTAAAGTTAAACAAGTTAAAAATCTTACAATTTTTGCATTTTTCCTCTCAAAATTAGTTATCATATTTTTTTCGTTTCAGTAAGGATAACTAAGACATTAATAAAGATACGCAAAATCTTGTATGTGTGAAGCTTATATATTATATAATGGAATATTCATATATTTATGTTCAAGTTGTTAGAAAAATGTAAATGAGTTCTATTTGTATTGTAAAAGCATTTGGAACTGTGTAGTGGATGTTAGCGGCAAGAAAGATTGTGAGCCTGAGTAAACGGTTTAATATCGATTCGTTTCCCCTTTCTCTGAATGTTTATTCACGATTCTATCTTCTGCTTTTAACGTTACAGACTCTCTCTATCTTAGTCGTTTATTCATAACTATTTGATCTCAATCATTTAGTGATATCTCATCATTATATAATAGATATATAGAAACTCGTGAAAGTATTCGAAAACATTTTCTAAGCGGAATAACTTTTGTGAAATTTGACCAAATGCCTTCTGTAGTTAACTGGATAATTTCGAACAAATTTTATCAAACGTTGCAATTAGTGGGAATGATAGAAGTAATAAAAGAATTCAGGTTTTTTGACTTTTAAAATACTTAAGAGTTACAGGCATCGAAAGATGTAAAATCTCCAAAATCTGTGTCGAAATTGTTGAAAATCGTAAAAAACTGTGATCTTTATAAATTTTAATTGAGCCGTTTAAAGAAAAAATGCTGTAAGTCAATTTTTTGCTAAATTTCTTTCCTTAATTTAATATTTTATTTAATCCTTTTATATTATTTTAAGTTAAAGCTTGAAAGTGGCTTATATTAAAAAAAGTGTTCTAACAATCTTTATGTTATCGCATTTTACAGAAACTCATTTTAGTTCTAACTCATTCTTTATTATTCATAAATTAATTTTTCTGATTTACACAATTTCTGCTTTCAAAGGCTCCATTGTGCGTACTAATTCATAACAATGTGAATTGATTTCAAAAAGTTAAAAAACGTGGTTTTTAAACATTTTTTTATTCTCATTATTTACAATGTATGAAAAATATTTTTAGACGCTGTTTAGTAAACTAGCCTCTTTAACATCTCAAAAAGAATTCTAACCATTTCGTTAAATTTTTAAAAAGTTGTTTCTTTTTAAATGTGTTCGAATAATTTCGTGAATCACTGTGCGTATGCCTTACGTTCATACTTCTTGCGTTACATTCATATTATTATTTATTATTGACTATTATAAGCGAATCTAACGAATCTTTTATATATATATATATATATATATATATATATATAAAATTTATTTAATATACTATTAGCCTCTGCCGTGAGGCGTTAATGCTGTACCTACCCCTGGGAAAGCAATGTGGTCCCGGGGAACAAGATCTGAAAATAAATGATTAATATCTGTCACGTCCGTGAAAACTTTACACTCCGCTCTACTCTTCTAGATCTTCACGTAATTGTATTTATAATTAGAGCTATTTATGAATCATTCATTAGTTTCAGTGTACACGTGTGATTTGAATCTTTTATTTATAAAATTTCGCAATTATAGGGTGTAAACTATTTCTTGCGATCCGATAGTTCTGAAAATTGGATACTTAGGAAGTACCATTATCAGTCACCATATTATTTTCTACGTGTGCGCGTACCGTCAGCTGAATTCCTAGTCATTCAATCGTGGAATCGGAATTATTCAAATCATAGTAGATTTCCGTTCATTTCTGCCATTTCAAATTCAGAGTGAATAGATAAATACATGCAGATACGACCATTATATTTATTGAAGTATGTAATATTACACAGATAATAAAGTGACTGTAGTGAATGCTAGCTAATCTAATTACATGTTAACGTCAAGTACAACAGTCCTACAGGTGTTAAAGCAACTATATATTAGCCTCGATTACAGGTTTAATTAATTTTATTCAAGCGTTCCTCCAGCTTCTATGTACTTCTATGTGCTAAATAAAAATCTCCATTTGTTACAAGTAATAGGAATCACTTCATAATTTCGTCCTTCCTTTAGTAATTTTAGTAGATCGGAAATAATGTATTGACATTTTTCTATTCTTTTAAATTTTTCTAGTTATTGTTATTATTAGTATTGTTATATAGTAGTTATTATTACTATAGTATTGTTATTATTAGTATTGTTATATAGTAGTGTGAATAATTATATGATACATATAAACAAAAAACAAAACATCATATTTGTTTATTTCCATATTAGAAATAATGGGTAATAGAAATATACAAATAGTATATAGTATTTTTTGAATTTTATTTATATATCAGTAAAAATGTAAACGTTACTTTGAGTTTATAATTATTCACAACACTGTAGGTGGCTGCCTTTATCTGAGGCACCCTGTATATTTGAAAAAAAAACTTAACAACATACCGTATTTGTATATTTCTATATTAGAAGTACTGAAACATAGAAATATACAAATATGATATTTTGAGTCTACAATTAAGCACTGCAGCGACAGTTTATTTATTTTATTTATTTTTACGTGTGTCGCATTAAATCCGAGGTTATTAATGACCACATGTCTTACAATTTACTATACCATATATACCTTATATTTTAGAATATAATTAATTTTATTAGGTAACGTTTTAAATCGTAGCTATGCATTTTGCTCATAACTCCATAATATCTGGTCTAATGGTTATATTCACATCCTATTGTAAGATTGCAGTATGCACTTGTGTGAGTCAAAACAACGGAGTTTTCGAATAATTTATGTATTTATGTGAATGAAACAATAATAAATATGAAAATGCAATAAATATGAACGAAACTCCGGGCGAACGAAACTACGACATACGACATACTTTACACCGTATTTATTCATTATACGAATCAAGTAACTTATTTTATTTACGAAAATAACATTAGAAAAACCGATTCGTAACTATAAATAAAGTATTAAAGGCAACGCTAAATATGATATTGTGTAATTCGAGAGATATTCAGAATGGAGATGGTTCCGATTTTGAGACGGTAAGCGTAGAGATGGCTTCGATTTCGAGACGGTAGGTGTAGAGATGGCTTCGATTTCGAGACATTCGAACGGTTTACTGTACTTTTTCCACCAACCCTGGAATTTGAAAAGACCTTGGCGTAAGGATGGTCGAATATCGAGAAACTGTTTAGAAATTATATCGTTTTTGATTTTATTTTAATCAGAAATATTTGTCCAAATTATATCATGTTTAGTCTCATTTTAATCAGAAAATTATCAGAAATATGTTAAAAGAAAATTCAGTTTAAAAATGTTAAAATTAAAAAAGTTTCGTTATTGTATTATGAGTTCTCTTCCGAGAATTTGAATCAAAGGAGCCGCGGCGCGTGCCGCAGCACACGTGTTCATCGACTCCGTCGAACCTCAGCATCGGCGTAGCGAAGAAAATCGACAAATTACAAAGGCGTGGCAATAGCACTGCGACGGTAGTAACAGAGTAAAGTTGAGACATTCGTTGAAATATTACTGTTTATACAGATCGGGACGTGTCAGGTAGTCTGCGGAAAATGAATCCATCTGCTGGCGAGTAGCGGAGGTAGTCGCCACAATAGAAATAACAAAATTTCCAAGAATTATTATTAAAACTATATTCTTTCTTAAAACAAAACTTGACCTAGACAGTTAATGCATAAAATTTTCAGGAATTATTATTGAAACTAAATGTTTTCAGAATGTGTCGACATTTCTGTGATTTTTCAATGTGTGTAATCGCAATGTGTATAAAGCTTGTATAAGACACAGACGATCATACAGCCTTCAGTTGGTTTTTGCATTATTCGATTATAGAATGACTCGAAAACAAATTGTACGAGTTCTTCTAACATTCGTCGGTACTTACATGACTCGTCTGGACGACTGGATTGGTCTAAACGTATTACGGGCACGTACACGCGTGCTTTTATTCATAGCGCCGGGGACAGCTGCGAAGGATAACAAAAATCACAACAAGTTGACGAACACCGGCCGGTCGAATTGGAACGATGGAGAAACGATGGCCACTCGATACATCCATCAGGAAACGTTTTTAGAATCGGATTTACGGGCTCGGTCTGCGGCGGGTATGAAAATTTAAGCGCAGCCGACGGCACTGCAGGTGCAACCCTACGCTCGATAATTTATCAGGATCATTCCGAGGGTGGTGCTAGCCGGCTAGAATAGGGCGCCGCCGAATTTATGATAACGATAACATTGAATAATTCGCGGAAACGATTGATCGCACACATTCACGGCAAGACCGGTCAGCCGTGACACGCTTTCGCCGGAGCTGTCAAGCATGCGCCACGTCAAATTCGACGAGTAATAAGTAAAAGGTATCGCTATTCCCTCGTGAATTAATATGGTGCACTGCTTGCGATGCTTAGTGTGCCGGGTAATATATAAAATTCAAATAACTAAAATAGTTAATTCGCAATATCTTGTATAGTAAAGTATTAATAAAACAACGCAGATTTTAATATTATTCACAATTCTTGCTAAATTGACTAATTTATTGTCGAAGTTGATATTGAAAATATGTCCCAAGGTAGGGTTTACAAAAAATTTGAGTAAATTTTAGCTGCCTGAATTTACCCAAAATAAAGAAAATTGACAAATTCATTTGACTATCACGCATATTTATGTTGAGACGTTAATGAAGGACCGTAGCTCATTTATTTATTATTTATTTTTAAAGTGCATTACATAATGTGTTACACATAGCATTGTAGCCTACAACATACAACTTGCAATTTTTGCCACAATTGCAACTTGCCACAATTTTTCAAGCATTTCCATTAATTCAATAAATTAATGTTCCGAACAAAAGTTAATCAATTCAATTGGCGAGTGTTGTCAAAACAAATTTTATTTTACGAGTAATTAAAATCACTTGAAGTTTTTCAAGGAAACGTATATATTGTTTATGTGCTAATCAATGTATCATTGTATTTCCTTTAAAAAAGATCTTAGGGTACTTTTGTCCCGAATGCCCATATACGCGAATGGTCCAAAACAGGCCTCGAAGGTGGAAGGCTCGAATCTGATCGGATTTTCAATTAGCAACGTTTAATAGAAAGCCAATTATACAATGCACCGCAAAAGAAGCTGGGGCCCCTTGAAAGGCGTGATTTCTGTCATTCGAAGAAAGTGCTTAAATAGTCCAAAGTTGTATCTAAATGGGAACGTTTATTAGCGGAAAAGAATAAAGCGTTCAGTTCCATGAAGTTGTATCAAAATCAGAATACTGTTTTCAAAACTCGACGAGGATCGACTGCATTGCGTTCCTTATAAGTTGCGAATTTATTGATATGTCCTTTTTTCCTGTACAATGACAGTTATAACCGCAGTAAAATTCTGCGGGCAGAAATTTAATTTAACTTCAAATTTTAATTTAATTCCACATCACCTTAATTATTACATTAATCTGACTGAATTTAATTATGAGTGATAATGTACATTAAATTCTTCCTTTGATAAGAACATGTGAATTCCGGAATCGATACATACGTATGAATGCTCTGAAATAGAAGCACTTTGATAACCTTTTAATAAATGCTTTCGGTTTCGTAAATCTAAACGATATGATTCATTTGTAATATAGTATCGTATCATATAAATCAAATTTTGATATCGATGTTACCATTTGAAAATCTCGTTCCCTGCGTAGGTTTCTTTTGTAGATCGTATTCACTTTTTTGTATTGCAAATAAACTCTTTTGCAGGTATTTCTTATCTTTTTACAAATCAAATTCACCCTTCTGCGAATTCATTCATCCCAACAGTTTAAATTTAATATAAATTTATATATTTATAAAATAATATAATTTTCATTACAAACAATTAGTCTGCAATAACTATTTATGAAACGCAATTCGATTTTTATATTTGATATTAATTTTATTACTAATACGTGAATTTTATTTGAAAATTATTCCTTCATTTCTTGTGTTTATATGTTGGGGCGTCACGGCGTCGTCAGTAATAGCGACGAATTGTGACGTTATAGGTGTGGACTGTATAAAATGACGGACCGGACTCTAGATCACACAAAAACTTATTTATTTAACCTCTGACTACATACACTGTCTAAACGAGAGGTCTTAGTGCCTCGATTGCTAATTCAACTCTGCTATGTACACTTGATCTGAGGTCTTAATGCCTCGCTTGTTGTTACAACTCTGGTTTCAAAAAATGTTCTGTCTCAAAGGTAAACTGCTGCCCCTCCCACGCATTTCTAATACTCGCTGATTGGTAGGTGTGATTTCGGCGTGCTCACCGTTGTAAACTAATAGCGGACTTACCCTTCGGAATCTTCCCTTTTTTATGACACGTCTTGGCTATTGAGGCCGAGAGAAGCGAATCCTAAAGTTAAGCAATAAAGTATGCGTTCTCTCGGCAGGAAATTACTTTACGTCTAAATTACATACCAGATGTTAGTCAAAAAATCCTAAACTCAAAAATAGCCTGCTAGGTACGTCCGTGTCATAAAGTACATTAGTGCTGGGCACTAACACAATAATTTATAAAAAAAACATTTAATTTCTCGTTTGTTAACTAAAGTATTGTTTCATCGTGTTCCCTATACTTTGGATGTATATGTGTAATTTATTTGTAACGTATCAATAACGCACCATACTATAGATATCGTTATTTTATTAAAAGAAAGGTATGAAACCGGCAGCGCAAAATTTGTCCACGATTCCAGTTCGTTCAACGCTGCTGGCGTTTAATTAATTAAACATCGCCGCATGGCTCGGATCATTCTTGTTTTATTATAATAGGTTAATATTTTGTAGACGAGAACGCCCGGGATTTTAAACGATTATTTGTTCTCGCCGATCCCACGTACAGAATAAAATTAATGTTGTCGCTGAGTACTAACTCTTTCTGGCTGTGACCACAATTAAAATGCGTTTCCATGATGTTGCTAAATGTAATTGCCCACCGGAGAATCGGAAATTTTAATGAGATTATCGAACCTGCGCAATGGGAAAGCCTTGCAATTTTTTATCTGCATTTCAGCTGGTCCTCCATACAGATATGTTTCTTGAAATAATACCGATGGAAAGTAATCAGCACGACGAGTGTATGTATTGTGTGTACGATCCGAATATAGTGCTCGGTATGTTTATAATTAGTAGTCGTTATCGCTTTGTACTAGAATTTTTTCTACCACAGCTATAATAACTAGTACTTCCTTATCCACAATAACTGCCCTAATAAAGTCTGAGAAGTTTTATTTCTTGAATGTTTTCATTTTCTTTCATTCCTGTGTTTTGATCACAAGATAACCAAATTTTATTTCGATTCAGAAGAAATAGATAGCATTCATATTTAGTAGATTATGTGTGAAATCTTCATTACGAGCCTGATTCATTGTTAATATCGTCTTTTTGCTTATCAATTACCTGTCTTTCTATGATGTACGTACATTTACATGTTGTATTAAATTCATTTTTATAGAAACTCTGCTTTTATTCCAAAACCTTATCAGACTGTGGACCCGTATAATCTCGTATGCATAAAACGCACTAAACTAAATCATAATATGAGTTCAAATGAAAAGGTCAAATCTTTTCCCCAGTAAAGGGAATGACTTTTTCAAAATACTAGATTTCAAAATTACAAGGAAAATACCAACAAGTTATAAAACAAATTGAACGTCATAAAATAATACTAAAAAGTCATGTTTCATTTTTTCTGAAAAAAAAAACGGAAATACTTTCCGAGCAACATCATGGAAGAAGTACATTAAAAAATATGTTGATACAATTGACAAAAAGATCATTAGCAGTTTCTAGCAATGTTATTTCCGTGGTTATGCGATATATGCATTTTTCTTACTGTTGTATAATTTAGTAAAGCACAATAGTACTACAAGTGAATATTATTATCTCAAATCTTCTGACAGCACTTTATCCTTTAAACTATTTTTTTCGTGTACCCTAAATTGGAAATAAAATGTCATAAATTCAGTTTAGCATCGTGCATATTTAAAACCAAGATAATAGCAACAACACTGCATGCAAGGCGATAACTATTTCTTTCATATTTCCAGCATTGTTTGTAAATTCGCTAATTCTGATATTTTTGACAGTATAGTAGTACATATGCGCATATTACAAAATCGTAAGATCAGCCATAGTTGAACATGTTTCAGCTACTATTTGTGGGAAATGCAGTTGTGAAATGCATTCAATTTTCTTTACCCGCCAACCTGTAATATTTCAGTGAAAAGAATCTCCAAGGAGCTTTCGTTTTTCGGTTCACAGACCTACGAAGTTACAAAAATTACTGCGAACGTTTCACTAAAACCGAAGCTTTTAACACTTTATAATTTTAGCAGCAGTTATTACATAATATTAATTCAAATAATCTGGAAAATTACTAATAACATTATTATCGCTTTGAACAATATCTTAAACAATTTTCAACCCTTGATTTCTAATTTTTATACGACTAGTAAAAGACTGCCGGCATACAAAGTATTAATTACTAGAGACATTTAACTTAAAAATGGTATACTAAGCTGACAAATTTTCATGGGTAATAAACGTTTCTCGTTACAATATAGAATCTGCATTTTATTTTTGAAAATAGTGAAAAGGATTTATTTCTCGGTTATTTTTTTATTAAATAGATTGTTAATACTTGTATAAAAGTTCCTTAATTGTTAGGGGTGTCAAGAAATTTTATCGAACTCGGGTCGAGTTTATATGTATAGTTTGTTATGTATTATGTGTATAGTTCGTGTATATGTAAAGATTATGAAAACGTAAACGATGTTTTTTTATGCCTTTTTAAAAAGATTCTTGCCTTATTCTTTCAGATTTTGATATGTTACCGTACTTTATATAAGTAAAACAAGATTGTTCACAAGAAAAAGAACATGTACATCAATATAATGTGAGAAAACTGTTTCATATTAAAGTAAAATGTAAAAAACATAATTGTTTTACCCAATTATGAATAAATGAAGAAATGCGAACATATTTCTCAGAAAACACATTTCCCCAAAAAATAACTATCATGGATTAGTATGAAGCGGAAATGTAATTGCAATCGTAAATGTTTTCTGTTATTGGCAGCTACAGCATGACAGCCACATGAACGAGATTACTTACAGTCCGATTCGAGTAAGGATTTAGGTATCCGAATTTCGTGAACTTTCGAGGCCCGACCCGAAGCTCAGGTACCCGATACACTCTTATTAATTACTAAAGACTAGATGTTAAGAAGAGACACATAGCTTCCAAACCCTTGTCGTACCACTTTCTTTGTAACTACAATGATTAAAATTTTTTCGATCGCAAACATTTCTTAGAAGAGAAAGAAACTTTATATTTATTATATATTTACATCTACTTAAATGTTTAAATATTGGTAACAACGAAGGAACGAAACAACAATCATACCACCGCAAGTATGACTTGTTAAAGTACAGCAAGGAGTTAACTATTTATCTTCTTTAAATTATATGAATTTCTCTTCCTCGTGTCAGAATGTTTAGAAAATAATATTTGAAACTGTTTTCTCGTCCTTTTTCTTTTGTTTTAGTTGAATTGAATTCGAATTCAAGCCATTCGCGCGCGATTAGATAGATAATTATTTTGAAGTCTCGTTATTTGGAAAATCTGTGGTTTCGTGAACCTAATCGAATATACACGTGTTACCCTTTCCAATCAGAATTTCCAAAACATCGTCGTAGGAGAAGTGTGGCAAATACAAGCTTTACACAACGGTCGGAATCTATTAGCGGAAGTTGTTATTAAACCCTTGGGGCAAGCAATCTCGTCTAAACGGCAACCACATATGTTCCCTTTTGCGAGTTCGCTACAGCGTAGCCCCAAGACTTACAATAAGATCTTACGCGCAGAAACAAAACGATTGACACAACCGCAGCGTACTGTTAAATTGCCTCTAAGATTCTGCGCTTCGGAAATTCTGCGAGCCATGATTTATAGAATAGAATACAATTTCCTACATATTATTCAACATTTTTATAACGAAATAGAATTCACTTAGAGTGCGCAACTGTTTTCCAAAAATTTTTTCAACAGAAATTACTGTCCGCTCAGACGGAATTTTTGAATCTTCATCATCGCAAAATATTAAACAGAATTCTGTACATTCAATAACTATCATATTAAAATTACTAAGAGTCTTTCTATCTTTACAATCAGATAATAGAAATAAGTACCTTTATAACAAAGTTGATCATTATTCCAATTGTTGTGAATATTTATAAATTTCTTTAAAATAATTACTCGAATGAATTTTCTTTGGTCGGATATTTTATTCGAATCACTTTTTGTAACAAATTATTTTATCTATTTATTCGAATAATTCTTCAGTTTTTATTCAAATAAATTATTCGAATAGAGATCGTAAAATTATTCGAATAATAATGTCAATAATTCTTGATTGTTTCTTTTACGAAATTTTTTAAGCATACGTACATACATATATATGTTGCAAATATAAATCCTGGAGTGTACGATGACTTCGTTTGCTCTCAAAGAAAGATTATTATTTTATACATCAATGATCAATCTACTTAGAAGTAATTAAAAGTAACACAAACTTTCCGATGGTGCAGTTGAAATTAATATGGAATAATTTTTATTCAAATCGATTATTTTCCGAATTAATATAACAAATAATTTCTTACTCAATTGAATAGACTGATGCTCAACTCCGCTTCATAGTAGAAATCTATTTTGGTTTCTCAGTGCTATTGGTTAAGTGCTATTTATAATTATAAGATCGTACAAAAGTGTTTAAATTAAATTACATGTTTACTACAAAAATGTGGAGTGATTGTAAAAGGAAAAAGGTTTGGGTCAACATTGGTTAGTTCTGCGGGTAAGCTTTGTCTCGTTATACTTACTAATCTGCCGATTGTTATGCAAAATAAAAATTGTCCGTATTGATTGGAAGGAATAGAAACTGAATGGAAAGTTCTTCCTTTAATTATTTTAATGAATTAACAATGATACATTGATCTCATTTATTTACACTCTATTTTGCTCCGAGATATATAAAGCATTTGTAATTGTTTACGTGAACGTGAATTCGAAACGGCGAAGGCAAATCTAGTTCTATTGTAGGCACGCCAGTAGCAGAGATACTACGCGATGCACGTCAGACATGAACCTAACGTAGTGTCACGTAACTGTGAGTTATAAAAAGGACTATACAGAGCCGCGACAGTATTGTATTTACTCGGTCTGACACGACGTGATACGATAACATATGACTCTGCA
This sequence comes from Augochlorella aurata, assembly GCA_028455555.1. Classification (NCBI taxonomy): domain Eukaryota; kingdom Metazoa; phylum Arthropoda; class Insecta; order Hymenoptera; family Halictidae; genus Augochlorella; species Augochlorella aurata. The sequence continues at coordinate 1,245,270 of CM052151.1, read as the reverse complement.
TGCTATCATAGTAATGGGACCACGTTATGTTCAAAAATCGCTGTGTTGGTCGCGGTTTGCATTTATGACAAGTTATAAAACATTGTTATATGTGAAAACTTGAGTAACGTTGTTTGCGCATATCTAGGTGGTCTATGACACGTAGCAGTCGATAACGTTGGATCGCACTCGTTTCCAAAATAATGAATAGCGTTTTATCAGTTTTGTATAAGGTTCGTCCATTGTCATTTTCTCACACAATGATTTATTCAAAGTACATTTTTATTAGTGTTCGGATTATTTCAATGAAAAAAATTAGTTCAATTAGGATAAAAGATGCTATCGAAATGTATGTTTTAAAAATTTTATCCGAAAAATTATTGGTAGTTGATTTTTGTCTAAATGTCCTCCCTTAAATTTGATTATTTAACGCTCCAGATTACCGGAGGATATTTTATTTCGAATAAAGTTGTTACCCCAGATATAGTAATTTCATTCAAATTCGTTCAACTGTGCGTTACTGTGGCTTTTCCTTGGTTGCCACAAATCTCGAAGTTGCGTATACAACGCAGAATAGTTCGTTCCCCCATTTCCGCCCCAAACACTTTTCGCATAGTTTTAGCGAATTACGTCAGCGTGCAATGCAACCGGGAGTGCGATTTAAATAGTTCGAAGGGTTCTCTCCCGGAAAAATTCAATAGCAAACCATTTGTAACATTTTTGTTGACATGTTCGTAAACAATTCATAATTCATAATTTCATAAACAATTCTGTGCATTTCCTTCGCTTCTTTTTTACTTAATACATTGTATTCTGCTTTTTTAAAATTTTCATAACTTTAGTTTTCTATATTTACTGGATTTTCTTGACGATGTTTTATTTACAACTTTCAATTGAAATTTATATTGATGATATTCAATATTATTTAAAAAAAAAACAATTTTATTTCTGGTTCTTCAAAGGAACAATGTAAATTCTAATTATAATTCATACTAATTCTATTAACAATATTCTCCCGTTTCCATGACACCTATTTATATTTTCGTTTCCTTAAAGGAACCATGTAAATTCTAATTAAGTTTTAGATCGATGATATCAACAATATTCTCCCATTTCCAATACAACTATTTGTATTTTTGGTTCCTTAAGTAAACGACGTATATTCTAATTAAAAATATTTGTGACATGATTTCTTAAAACAACAATGTAAATTTTAGTTAATTGTCATATTAAGAATGTTCATTGCATTATCTACTTTCCAATTAATATAAAGGTTTTTATATTTGATTTTTTTAAAGATACGATGTGACCTCTAATTAAATGTACTGAGAATATTCATTACACTTTATTCATTTCAGTTAATGTAGGTATCTTTATTTTATATTTTTTAAACAAACGATGGAATTTCTAATTAAAGACAATGGTACTATTCATTATCATTATCGGTACTATCATTCATCGTTTTCGTTTCAATTACTATAATTAATATTACTCCTATCATGCATTATGTTGCCAATTCTGCATCAATCGATTTATTTTCATATGATACATGTATACCCCACCAATCTAAAGCTGGGCTCGAAATTATCGAGCACGCAACATAAAGATCGCGAGGGCTACTCCTCCTAACTCCAGGTCTACGTCTCACTGGCAGTGGTCACCTAAATGCTCGGAGTTTTACTGCTACACGTCTGAGGCGCTTTTAGCATTTAGGTGACCACGAAGAGCGAGACACGCGACGGGAATCAGGAAGCATAACCCTCGCGATCTGTATGTTGCGTGCTCGATAATTCCGAGCTCTGATTTAAAGTATGAACTTACTACTTCAAAGTATACAAACTACTTCTATACTTTCGTAAAGTAAATGCGCTCTACATGCATTTTGTAAGGAACTGTCCTCGCATTAAAAAAGCCAGTAGTGCCATTTGACTCCCCACTCGAAATACTAAAGGACATGCGTCAGTTTATTTTGTTAAATCACGCGTCTACGAGATTTTTTACAATCTCAACTTAAAAAGGATATCTTGTATATTGTATGTATATCATTCTCTTAAATAATAACCCTCAAAGCGCCGAATAGTAAAAAAAATAAAATAGTTGTATTTTTCCTTTGAAATCGAATAACTTTTGTATTCAACATTTCTTCCGAAAATAAGTTGTCTTCGAGATATTTAGATTTGAAGTTTTCAAGTGAACACCCTGTATAATCAGACGTAGAATAAAAAGTCTGCCATGTGTAAAATCTATGTCAGCGTTAACCTGCTGTGTGCTTGTGTTCGATTGCGCTGTCCAAGGTTCAAAGGTTGAAAGGTTTCCATGTGGCTAAACGTTCGTCATCGTTTGACTGGTGAAAAATCATCGTTCAAAATGATAGCCGAGGCAGAACGCTCAGGGTTGGGCCAGTCGATTGATTTTCAGATGGCGATCGGTTTAACGGCTAAATTTTTCCCCAGAGTGATTTTTGCGACGCAACCATTGCGGACAGCCTCGACTTTTCTACGAGTGCATCCTGGGTAGGTAATCTTTTCCGGCACGTCGAGCGTTTGCAGGCTGGCTCGAATTGAACTGGGAGTTACGCGGCCCCCAATTAAATTTCTCCATTGGTCCGCCAGTGTGATTCGAAATCGATACTACGTACCTCGAGTGACATCGTGTAATAATGTCGATGAGCTGACTCGTCGAGTACGGACACGCGGAAAAAGGGTGCTTCTCTATCGATCTGGAAAATCTTTTCTGTCTCATGTTAAATGGTAATGCTGCTAAGTATTAACACTTTCAGTACCGGCGCTTGGCCACCGGCGCGCAGCCCTACGTTCGGGTTCAGACAGACCCATGTCCTTATGTATACAAACATTTTCAAGTAAAATTTTGTTGTTATTACCTTATTACTATTATTATTATTATTATTATTATTATTTTCTTTTTTTTATAGGGGAGGGGGAAAATGCATTAACGCACATCTCCGCAGGAAGACATTTTCTGCGGAGATAATGGGGGGCTCGCCCAGGATGTCACAATATCATCATCCGCGGGAATAACCGCTAAAAAACCCTCCATTCCCAGGATCTACCCGAGGCGGATGACGCTTTCACTTTCCGTCCCCCGGGCCGTGGTGTACGGGCCCATGGAGATCAGGGATGCGCCTGGCCTTACTCCACTTGGTCTGATGCTGCTGAAAGATGCTGAGGACACTGGTCCTCGAGGCACCCGTTGTCTTTCTTCCAGCGCAGGATGGTCTCCGCGTACGCGGATACAGCATCTCAGCAGTCTCGGCTGCGGAGCATTAGGCTCACGATGTTGTTGAGCGTGATTTCGCCAACTACGGTGACTAGCTCTATGCGCTGGTCTACGAAGTTTGTGTAACCGAATAATGTGTACCTAAACTTGTTTACCTAAACGTGAAGTGTACAAAAATGTTTCAGATTCAACGCTTACGTCAATAACCAAAATTGTTGTTTCATAATCGGGTACTCCCATGATGAGTTATTCTGTTACATTACTGTTCTGTGTCATTTTTATATAGTTATATAAACATTTATTGTTATTTATTTTATTATTATTATCGCAATAAATATTATTTTTTTAATTGTTTGCAAAATTTCTACTCCTTTCTACACACCCTCTCCTCTAAGAGTACTCCGTTTGTTCAACAGACGCATATTAAACATTGTTGTCCAATTTTAGTATTTTTCTGATAACAAAATTGTAGACTCGAAACTTAAATCGTTAAGAAATGTGCCAAATAACGACGATTTGGCCGGGTATTTAAATATTTTACCAGGAACAAAAAATATTTTGAAGAGAATGTTATTGACATAAGGATTAAACGTTAAGAAGTAAATACAACAAATTTAACATAACTATTAAATATACAGTGTCCGTTTAAAGGTCTTAGTAGATTTACAACGATGGGTCGTGTACTTAAGGTGCCCCGTTGTCTCGGTTCTTAAGGGAGAGGCATTGAAGTCGCCTCTATTATTCGAAACATTTAAAGAGTTTCGTCGGTGGGCAAGATATTCCGGGGGTAAATTAATAATGTTAAGGAAATTGCAACATTTACGTTTTCCATGATAATACCTTTATGCGACTACCATTCTCCTCCCAGAATGAATGTCTCTCGTTGGAGGATGATGCAACTCTGTTGGTCGGTCCTATTACTAATTTAACTTCCGACGGTACGCCAGCGGCAAAGTTAAATCGAACCTGAATGAAGGTCTTCGCCGTGTTTCTGCCGCAACGACGAGAATTCAGTCAGATCGTTAGAATGAAAATCGTGAGCTTCGCTTCGAGCACAACAAAAAAAATTCCTACCGACAAGTGCTTATACTATCGATCCTTGTTGCAATCTAGACACCTCCATCGTAGATAGAGTAGATGTGGTATGGAAGGGGCACATTCGTTTCGAACAAAGTAAAATGACACTGAAAGACCATTCTGTTTCTATTTGGTGTCATTGGAAAGGTCAACCAGCGTACATTTTTTTCCTTTCTTAACACTAAACCTACCGACATTTCATGTATACCTAATCCTACCATGAGCGGTCAAATGACCGCTTCAAAAAAAACATATGTATCTTAATATAGAAAGAGATTATAGCTAATTGGATAGTAAACAAAATATTTTTCTGGTGCTACAATAAAAACCCGCTTCCCGTTTTTCTATTTAGAAAGTTTTGTTTACCTTTATGCATTTTCAGCACATTTTTTACAAATTACAGCATTTTGTATTGCACATTTTCCACGTACGTATTTTTTACATTTTATACAAATTTTATTAGTCTGATTGACTTTACAATATCTTATTTGACAAGATTTCCGTCCAGAAGAAACTGTAGCTGCGTGTATTATTGTTTTCGATGAACATTCTTTGCTTAGCTGTCTCTCCTTCTGATATTCGGTCCCAAGTTCTTCTGCCAATTGAAATAAAAATTTCTTACGAATTTTGTTGTGACCTTTCCCTTGCCGGTTTTGGCTGCAATTATTAGTCTTATGACTATGTAAAGGGATTTCCTCCGGGTCTGTTCGGCACGTGGTGCGGCCAGTCGCGGATCGGCTGCAACCGTCTGCTGCTGGCCGCCGGGCCTCAATTCGCGGGGCCTTTTGGAAATCCCGAATTTATGATTCGCGCAATTTGCTATTGAGGCCGTGGACGAAGGGCTCTAAAGACTAAAACATGCTGTATCTATTATACTAAAAACTACGCGTTGGTATGGTTTCCTTAAAAGTTGCTTCGCCGTTGCTTGTGCAAACGGTCAAATGACCGTTCGTGGTAGACTAGACATGCTATGAATTTTTTTCGGAAAGTAAACAATAAAGAAAGTTATGAATATTTAAAAATGGGTTGTATGTATATTATAGGAAAAGTCAATAAGCTACATGGTGATACAGTAACGTTGTATACGAGAAATTCTAAACGAAATTTCAAAAACGGTCACTTGACCGCGCATGGTAGATTTAGTGTTAAATTGATGGTATCGAATGGAACATAGATATTTCTATGGATACAAGGAAAAACGCCGCATGTCACAACTTCAAACAACTCAAGTTTATGCATTATTTGAACTACAGAATATAGGATTTACGTATTTATCAGAAAACAAATCTTAAAAACAAATTTGATAGGCTCGGAAAATGTTGTAATTTGAAATCGTACTAATACGAAGAATTAGTGATCAGAAGTTTGAACGATAATATCTCGAAAGTGAAAAGATGTGACATGCAATGCTCTTCTTTGCAATCACAGATTTATGAATAGAATTTTAGAATATTTATGAATTAAAGAGAATAATAATAGCATAATTTTTTCAATTATTATATTAGGTCGTTCGGAAAGTTGTTTCATTTTCTCGAAACAATTTCGTTTTGTAAGGATGTTAATAAAAGCACTTGATTCAGTATTTTTCCAATAAAAAAGAGGATTTATTGATAACGATTCATTGTACCCGTTTCATTTCAGCAAATAAATTGAAGACCTAACCAATATTTAGATTAATATCTAAAAAAAGATAACGAACGGTTTTATTGTTCTCCAAAGAAACGCCTATTCAGATGTAGTAAACGAGAAATTAATCAGTAGTATCAATAACTCGTAAAACCTTTCCAAATATTTGACTTTTTCTGTCGTCTATTACTGTTATGCTTGATACGATCACGATTTGTAATTAGCTGCAAATGCAAAAACATAAATGTCCTCTATAAAGCAGACAAACAAAACAATAAGCTCGACTAATTCTCTAATTTTCAGGATATTTACAATGTTCTTTCTAATCCTCTATACGCATTTTTATACGCTTTTATTTAACTCGAATCAAAATATTGACATCGATTTTTGCAGTACGTCCTGATAAGTAACCAGATCTTTATGCGAAATGAAAATTGTCGGCTTTATTTCTTTTACGCTTATGATTTATACTCCGGTCAAGATTTAAAAAAGGTTGTCATTGGAAGTTCTTGTTTAAAAAAAACGCTCTTGTATTTAAAATGGTTTATTTTGGAAGTTTTTTTACTGTAAAATATTTATACATTACAAAATTATGGTTAATTCTCATTTCGCTGACGTATACTAAGACTATTCGGTACTCACTACAAACTTAAAAGATCGTTCAGATTATTGTAGTATATTACATTATCTAGCTTTTGAATGAAGGACGTTTCGAAATATTTATAACTTTACTTATTATATTTAAAACTTTACTATTACTTCGTATTGCATCATGAAGTTTAAATATTTTTCATTGATTACAATTTGAAAATCTTCCCAGCTAGATTTGACGAATTTTTACCTTTTACCTCTAGGATGGCAATCTGCGTATTTCTTGATGCTTGTAATCGAAGAAGCCAGGACTTTTCTTTATAGGTCTTGGAAAAAGAGTGTTTGAGGAATCGTTTGCGTTTCCAACTTTTAAATATTGCCCAACTTCTTAACTTTCATATTAAGGGTTTCAAATTTCATTAAAAAAGGCTTCTTTTGATCTCTCTTGGTTATGAAACCACTCTTGAATTTTTCTTATATCTTTCCAATGAAGCAATTTACACATTGGATGTATAAGAATCATTTATTTTACTATGCTGTCCTAGATACAAGGTTATATGTATATACCGTTCATTTCGAAAATGGTGTAAGTTCATTTTTTTCTTAAATGATATAATATATTACATAATTTGTGATGAATTTGGTGTAAACTTTTTATTTATATCTAGTTAATATTTAATAAAATGCCAATGCTTTGTTCAATTTAAAATTGATCAACAAAAGAAATTACGTACCGATTAATTATGAAAGTGGTGTAAGTCCAATGTCCATACACATAGGTAGCGGGCATTATGAAGAAAGAATTTCTTGTACACACCACAGAATTATTATGATGTTATAAAATGATGTAGAAAAAATAGTAAGTTTATTTTACAGGAAATGAAACCAGAAAATTTCGTTTGAACAGAAAATCTACAAAACGCAATTCAAAAACGGGTAAAAAAAATACTAACGGAGAAAAGATAAACTGACTGAAAATATGTTGGATGAGGCTTTACAAAAGTACTTTACCGTATACTATTTGATATATAAAATATCGATAGAAGACATAGAACTTAAGACGTTAGATTTTGGCGCCTTTGTACAATGATACCAGACGTATTATATGTATATGGAAAATATAAGGATATGGAGCAGTTATTACCTTATATATGTTACGTATAAATTCTAAAGCATGTATTGTATTAGCTTTAGTGGTTCTTTGCAGAGGAAAAGCTTCCTCTTTCGAGGTTCTTATTTTTTTTATAAAGCATCCGCTGAGCAAGGATAAATATTTTATTGTTCGCAAGTATTTATGTGAAGATGTCTTTTCATGCAAATGGTTGGTGGAACTCTAACTACACACATTTTAAATTTTGAAAAAATATGTATAATAAAGATCAGCTGAAAAATATTCGATTAAAGCGACTCAAATTACCGGGTTCTAATGGTAGTAAATATAGGGACCCAAGAAGTCTATTGAAATACTTGAATAGGTATAAGAGAAGCAAAAACTGTACACAACGAATGTAATATGGATGAATTTTTGTCGACGAGCGAAGAAGAAAAATTAGTTAACCTACAGAAAAGTTGTTCAAGAAAATTCAGTAACTTCTTTCTTTTTGTACGTACATATTTTGTTTTATTTTCAAAGTAATGTGTTGAATAACTTTGTAATAAATTGCCAAATAAAAGTGAATAGAAATACGACTTTTTCATGATTTTATCTCATTTATGAAAGAAGAATACATAAACCAATATATTGTGTATATTTAAATAGCAGAATTTAATATGTTTTACTCGATAAATATAAAGTTAATTATGCCCGAAAACAAACTAGAGGCATAGCAATCCGAATATTTTTTTATGTTACGAAAAATCATGTACATAATAGTATACGTGCAGGCAGTGTGAAACTTTAAAATTTCCACTTGAGAATCGAAACGAATTGCATCAAAAATATTGTCAGCTATCTAAAACTCAAACTTGGCATGACCTCCAGTGTTCGTTAACTGGATGAAAAAGTTTTGGCACTAGTCCCTCGTAAATCAATGACGCTAATGCCTGGATTACGGCGGTCTCGACTTGTTGGGTGTTAATGCAACGGTTGTTACAATATATATATATGCAATAGAAGTGCAGCGAACCGCTTACGGAGAACTTAACCTGTACTGTTTTCGATTTGCATGCATATACAAGCATCCCTTTTCCATGTTCATTTTCACCTCGTATTCGTGCGTCATTAGTCATGCGCATACAGCTGAAAAATTCAGACGATTGCGATTAAATTTTATAAAATTTCTGTTTCTTTTATTTATGGTGACGTTAAACTGATCGAAATTATGGATCAGAACTTTGTCCGTTTCATATTACAGAAATGTGTGTAAATCTTGTAATTTATTGCATGTTTAATAGATTTTATCGAGCTTTCAATAGATTTTTCGATCTTTTCCTTATTAATAAATTTTGTATTTTCATGAGAATTTAATTTTTGTGGATATACATATTTATATACTTCAAAATTCGACTTGAATTCCATTATTGAAAAGTCTAATATACGAACTAGACATTTCATATGCAACCCTCTGGTACAAAATAATAATTCATAATAATCAAGTATAATTGTCTAACGTTTTAGGGTTGTAACATAAATAATAGAAATCGATATAGTGTGTTGGCAATGGAGTACGAGAGGCAGATAGAAGAAGAAGAAGAAAGGAAATGGAAGTCAGTATTTTTTACAAAAAACAAATATGTATACTTTCTGGGATATCTTGTTTTGCTTTTATCAACAAGTTTATTGATAGTTTATTGATTATAGGTTTTACTCTCAAAATTAATCTTTCTGTTGATTACATTTACCCTTTTGCATTCATAGTTAAACCTACTGTAGATCACATTCATCTTTTTGTACTTAAAAGTAGTCGCCATGTAAATCATATTCACGTTCTTTGTGAGTAAATCATATTCATAAATTATAAATAAAAGTTATAAATCATATTCAATTTCCTTCTTTATATTTATTTGTGATAAAGTTCATATGTAATTTATAGATTTAATGACATTTGATCAATAATTAGTGAAGCTTAATGGGGATCAATTATTTGTAGTGAAATTTGTATTATTTTATAAATGACTACATAAATTCATGTTAAATATAAAAATTTAATAAAAGGTGGTCTATCTGGATCTCTGAAAGACTTAATTTTATTTGTAAAAAACTATATTTGATTTGGAAATTTAAATTTGAATATGATCTAGAAAAGAATTATTTTAGAATACAAAGGGTTGAATATGATCTACAAAAGAATTAATTTTAAGTAAAATATGTATAAGTAAAAAAATATAAGTACATAATATAAGTACAAAATGCATTACATTTTTCGAGAAATGTCATTGATACTTCTTCGTTTTAGCACTTTGAATAAACGCCTGGCACTAAAAAGATCGCGATGAAACAACGTTTTCTATCTAAACAATCCTTTACATTCTTCGATATTGCGCGTGTCTATTTTGTCAGAAATATTATAGGTCAGTTATTTAAAATTGTTTATTTAAGAGTAATCTTTGAGCAACGAAAAGCAGTATTTTTCATATAGCAGAATCCGAAAACTTTTTCCCCAGAGCAATTTAGTGTTTCGATAAATCCTGAGGATTTTATTTGGAGGGTAAAAAATTTCTCGGAAAATCCATTTGTCAATGCACGGGGATCAATCTAGTCGGCATGGTTCACCATTCTTTGATTCTCACCTAGCTCTGGTTGATCCGTCAAGAGGTGGAAAAGTCGTTCCTCGCGGTGCAAGAATTTAATCCAAATTGAAGAATAATATCATCAGATAATCCTGACCCGAGGAACTAGATTCGCCGAAAGAAGGCCGCGGCAACGTCGACAGGAAATCAAAGCAGTTCAGGATTTAAATATTTCGTACGGCGGGTAGACGTTTCATGCTGCAAGACAAGCTAATGTAAGAAGCAACATTGTTCCGGTCTCGATTCCGATCATTTCTTCTGCTACAGTAGCACCTCGCCTATGCGAACGGCCGATGTGATAATACACACGGCCGTTAGGCCGGCCCGCTCATACATACAAAAGTCTATGCGGATTTCTTGCCGCCTGATATCAGCAACTGTGCACGAGGACCTTTATAACATATTTCAAAGCCATTGAAATCGGAGGCTGTGCGAGCTTTCGACAACTATACATGTGAGTATGCCAAAACCTCGCTCGTAGACTAATGACAAGACATCATCCAGAAGAAATACGTACCAAATACAGGGTGAGTCTTTTAAATTGGACATGCAATTTAAAAGTTATATGGGCTGTGCAAGTTATATGTCTCACCCTGTATACAAACGAGAGCACTACTGTATTGATCATAAGAAGCAGAATAAAGCATGAACGTTATTAAGCGGTTGCCTATGCACAAATCTAGTTTATTCATAATTTGAGTTTAACTAAACTTTTGTGCGAATATCGTGGAAACGAAGCTCAAGTAACGGTAACGTATATAGGGAAAAGTTGTTTAGAATGATGACCTTGATAACACATTTCAAGATGATCAACATCGGCGAGGAGGATCCTTTCCAAAATAATTACATATCTCATTATTTTAACATTGGAATTAGCGAGCATAAAAACAAATGGTTTGCATTTCCTTTGAAAAAGATAATAGGATTGTCGTTTTAGTATGAAATACATCTGAATAAATAGATGTACTCAGAAACTATACACAAAAGCATTTTTACAACTTTAAAAATATCTGGTAGTTTTAGTGTGAACAAGTTAAGTGCCGAATATTGACCCCAAAATTTCGCACAATATCAAACTCATGTAATTATTAAAACTGAATCTAGACAGATAAGATTTACCGCGGTAATCATTATTTTAACTAGTTTTGCATTGTAAAAATCTTAGTAACATTCAGGTTGTCCAAATATGTGGCAATAAAAATAAAGTTCAGAAGCTAGTTAAAAATTAGAGTCATCCATGTGTAACCGACGCAGCACTCAAAACAAACCATACAAAACAGTGGTCTTGGTTAGAAGACGTAATAGCGTAAGAAATTGTTTATGTATTATATACATCAAACTCCTTCACATAAGTAGACATTAAATTAATAAATAAAATAGTTTATCTTTTGTAAAATATTTTTAAAGTCTCCACGTTCTCCATGCTGTGGTAAATGATATTAACGCTATTCGCTTGAATATTAAAAAAAATCTGGACATGATAGTAAGCACAATAACTAGACAGCGATGTATAAATAGTATCGAGATAATGGAAAGGCATTCTAATTTGCTGTGTCGTAAGTTAAATTTGGGAAATTCCGATTCCATTTAGTGTGTATCTCATTACTGATTGCACTACGTATTATTGAAATAACATGTAAATGCAATCACGAGGAATCTTCATTAATCATGCATAGAGATTAACATGAAATTGTGGGCGCAAAACTTTCCTTGCAGATTAGCGAGAATTTCGACAAAACAATACTAGATCTATTTGTTAGAAATGTAGAAAATTGTATAAATAAGAAAAGATTATTTTAAAAATAAGTATGTATCTTTGCAAACAAGACATTTCGGTTCTCGAACGAAATAGGCTAGAGGAGCCAATTATTGTACCCTGTTGCCGAACTTCAGTAATTTTCGCTACTTAATTACTTACTTTCGCAAAAGTAACATAATTACAATAACTTAAGTACAAATTAATTACTTACCCTCACAATTTAATTGACATTTTTTATCGATGTAAATTTTCCCATGAAACAAATATTAAATCTTCTGAAGTTAGTTACTGTGCATTTATAATCTATAAAGATCAGTTACTGTGCCCCCATGCCTGAATACTGAGCTAGAATAAAAGTGTACAATAAAAATTTAATATTTAACATCACTAAATAAATTTTATTTTCTATAAACATAATGTAATATCATAAGAAATTATTTGAAAGTTCACGTTATAGATGATTGCTTCGATAAAATACTATACAATATTTATATACTTCTCTTCTGTTTAAAAATAATATATGATATGAAATGAGATTTAAGGTTATATTGGCCTATCCCGTGAGAGAAAAATAGGTTCAGTTACTGTGCACAGTAAATAAACTAGTGAAATTCAAATTAAAAACAAAAATTCAAGTAAATAATCAGTGTTTTATTTTTCCGTAATCTTAATACGTTTCACCAATGCAATTGACATTGTGAATTACGCGACTTTCAAATTAAAAAATTGAAATAATTTTTATGGTATTTCAAAAGTTTCCGTTGTTACATGTTTAATTTTAACAAATAAATAATTAATTGATTTTATATAATTATTTTATAAATACAAAGTTAATTATGCTTGCAAAATAAACTAAAAACACAGTAATTGGCTTCCCCATAGTAACTGTCTCTACTACTTTATTATATTTTTGTTTAATTCATTTGTGATAGAGTGTATTCTATATCTCTACATTTTTCATTTTCGCAATGATGTGAAATCACATTTGTGCAGTTTCATATGGAAAAAGACTCGAGCAACGAAAATACTAACAACGGCTCTTCCAGTATCGGAGAACGTAACGATCGAAACTGAATTGCAGAAACGACTTTTTGTACAAATTTTACGGGAACGAGGAATAACGATTTACTCCCCAAACTGTTCCGCCGGTATACTTGCATCGATTCTACGGATAAAGAAATAAATTACGCTGGTACGATCGCAACGCGTTTAAATCAAAACGAGATGTTACATGTTTTTACGTTACGGTTATATAAACAATTATTACTTGTATTATAACTGCCTTCATAACGCGAAAAAGGTTAAATAAACGTACTAAAATCAAAATTGTTAATTACCTGATTCCCATACACTATTTGACTTAAATAATCGAGTGTACTATGTGCATTACTTTAATCGGTTATGTTCTGCAGAATTTTGTGGATTTTTCTTGTAAATCTTAAATCCTTTCTCTCTAAAAAGAGTACACGGAAGTCATCTGTTTTATCAGTCCGTTAAGACAACGCTGATTAATGTGTGAAATCTTGTGGTTTTAAAAAGAATTTTTCTTAGTCACCTGCTCGATTTGATCCTTTGTGATTATTTTCTGTTATGTAGACCTCAATTTTCAAATTGGGTTATATGAAACAGTATTATAATAATTACTTCTGATGACTTGTTAAAAAAGCTTGACCTTTATCACTTATTTTAATCACTAATGCTTGGTATTAGTAGTGCTACAAATTGCATAATTTTTGCGAGCTTATCGAATTTGATTTCGTAATTTCTTTCCACAGATCAATTAATACATTAACTGAAATTTTGTGAAATTTTGACTTGCGGAATTTTTCCTTATAGCCACAGAATTATGCACACCACTGTACGTACTCAATGTTTTACTAATGTTTCGTACGTTGCTCAATTTCATCATAATTTTATTTATGCACTGGCAAAGTTAAAATCTCAGTCAATCATCTGAAATGATATGAACACCTTTCTTACAATTAAATGAAATTTTCTAAGTAAAAGCAATTTTCGGTAGGCATAAAATTTACGTATTCTTTGATCGATTATTTAACGTTGGAAAAGATGCCAACCCCTTTCGATAATTCGGTATTTGCTAAATTAAATATCAAGTTTTAAGGTCAAAACAGAAAAGTAAAATCCCCAGGGACCGGTGTTAGACTTTCCGTTCCGGCCGACCGGTCCTCAGACTATATATAGGTTCATGATTGTGGGACTAAATATTTTGCTTAGGCGACATCGGTTTTTGTTCAGACAAAGCTTAAGAGAAAGAATACAGTATTTAAAAACGGTTAATGCAAAATATTAAAACAGGATAAACAAAAGTGTTTGTTTCTATCGACGCTAGCCCACTTGACGGTTGAGTCTGGGCCTGAACGGAACGGCAAACGAAACAGTCTGGGCGCTTAATGTGTTAAATATTAACTAAGAAAAATAAAAAGCTGAAGTCATAACGTTCATAACAGTCATAATCATTACAGTCGTATAAAGCGTGCATAAATATTTTGTGTAATAATTATAAATAGTTTGCTGACTCGTAAAGTCATTGCTTCGAAAAATTGCCAGTTACATGCTTTGCGATTCTACAAAGCTTTCTTTTTCTACTTTTAACGTTACTTTAATATTTACGATCATTGGCAACATTGTACAATATGGCTTAGCTACATCTTAAATATAGCAGCAGCTAATAAGCTGATATAAATCATCGATTGAAGAATTTTCACATGATGAGTCGATTCTTTCAGAACGATTCAAGCATATCTGCTTTTTATTTAAATATGTAGTAAACACCACATATCTACGATAGAAAAACGCAGTTGTTCAAAATACTTTATTTGGATAACAAAATATTCTAAGAATCGTAATCAGTAATAATCATTTGTTACGCCTAAAAATGATGATTGTGCAAAATTGTTTGATCAGTTGTAACAATGTTTATAGTTTAATATTCAATAAGTTGCTAAATTAATAAATTACTAAGTTACTATATTTAATAAGTTACTAAAATATTATTATCGACAGTGACCTGATAACCCCAGAAATCATTGTTGCAGTTTTAATAGTGAGCCTGTTCACTCACGAGCACGAGCATATGAATAATAGCTGTATTCAATGAGATATGAGATTTGTATGATAAAGCGTATCGGATTGAGAATTGTTTCACGGTTAAGTTACAGTATGTGATGCTATTATACTCGACATTATTATTCTTCGCTGAGCTGTTCATCCAGTTCCGTGTCCAACTATAAGTACAGGTAACTACTAAACAAGTTAGGGGGCACAGTTCGAGAGTCGACCGCAAATTACCAACTCGATCCCAAATGTCAAGCTAGCCGAGTTGCCTTCTACCTGTTGTTTTCGTATAAACGACGTTTGACAATTTGATGGCAATTTAAATTTCAATGAATTTCGTTAAGTCATGAAATCGATATTGCTTGATTGAAAGTTGTCGTAAACTTATCATTCTCTTTTTCAGATTTAGATTCTCCATGCGTAAGAAAGACATCATAAACGAGAATTTATTCCACTTGTGTTCACAGACGCTCATAGCATATCTGTGATAAAAATTTGTTAGTAATCTGTGTTTTAATAGAGGGTTTAGTCCGTTAAGGTGGTCAAAAGCGCCCCTAAGTCGATTTAAACGGCTGATGTGCCAATCGATGTATCAGGACTCGGATTTATCGAGCACGCAACATCCACATCGCAAAGTTATGCTTCCTGACTTCTGCACCGTAACTCGCTCCTCGTGGTCACCTAAATCAGGGATCGGAATTAACCAGCACGCAGCATGAGGATCGCGAGGGCTACGCCTCCTGAGTCCCGTCGCGCGTCTCGCTTCCCAGTGATTGCCTAAATGAAACACACACATGCGCGCACACACGCGCACACACACGCCCACACACACATAAAGCAACAACCGCTCGCGCCTGAGATGTTCCGTTAGAAACCACTTCGTGTAAATTTTTAATGCTCTGTGAGGATTGATGACTACACTCTTTGTTAGTAATAAGGTGTTATCACTAAACGCAACTTTTTGCATTTTAGACATGTATGTTGTTTATAATCGTAAAATATTTAATATTAAGTAATATCTTTAGGCAATGAAAAATAAAGAGTATAATTTTAGCATAGGTTGCTTTTTCGGGCAAAAATGTCAAGTGCATTTTGATTCATTCTCTACTTAATCGATCGTGTTGAAAACGAAGTATGATGGAGTACATGTAATAGTTCATGAAAATTTCGTACTTTTTATTTTTTCGTATTTTTAATTTAGGTGCATAAATAGTACTTACAAATTTTTATCGTGGCAACTATTTGTTAATACGACTTATCCTAGTTACTTTAGTGTAAAACTTTTAATTTACTAGAATAATACTGTTCAAATTAAAAATTTATTTTGTCATATTGCTAATGATAAAATAAATTTCGTTATATACATTTTTTAAAAATAAGTCTATTTAAGGCAGACTAGAACAGAATATTAATCTTTTTCCAAAATACATTTAAAAATCAAGTTAACCTAATCTCGCTTGCAATGTAGCATACAAAAGAAGTATTTACAATAAACAAAACCTAGTGTAAAACAACTTTTACACTAAGGATTTGTTTATATTCTATCGTTTCCAGAGAAATGAAACAGGTATTACCGAAACTGTCTTGAAGTATTTACAACAAATACAGCAAAAGGGAGTAATAATGACATTATTCAGGATATGAAGGACTATAATGTGTAGACTATAATGTGTAGACATAAAATCTTCATGAAAAATGAACATTTTCCAAGGCGATTGCAATATACAGGAATTAGACAAAAATGAAATTCGTCTTTTAATAATTTTGAAAATAGTGTAACAATATTATTAAATTCTTCTTACATCTTTTCAATTTTAATTTGAGCTAATCACTGCTGGTATAAATGCATAAAATCTGCAATTTAATGATATGTGCTCAACATTCAGGTGTAAATAGCAGAGCTTAAGACGCGTAACCAGCAAATGAGCCGTTCATGTGCAAAGCTTTGCTTAAAATTGGCTAGCCGATGAAAGTGAGACTTTCCGACGGTACATCATTAATGATCGAAATTACATCGGTAAATAGTTTGACAATGGTGTGGATCGACGCTTTTCAAGTTCCCGGTTAGGAACAATGAGGTGGCTGGGTCAAGCGTGCCATTGCGAGTGAGAGTTATCGATTCCTGAAAAACTCCCTCGAATCGATTCGAGGCAATGAAAACGACTTCCAAGCCATAAAAAATGCAACAATCTGCTCTTAACTCATATCGCTTTCTTTTGTTTCTCAATTGTGGTTTCTAAATAAATCGATGTGGCCACTCCGTGGCTACTCATTTCACAATGATTTACGAAAGTATTCGAATATCTTTTAAAACGGAATGATTTTTATCGAATTCGATCAAACGAACTGAATTTCTTTGAGATGTTAGAGGGATCAGTTTACTAAACAATATTTACAGATTTGTTTGTCAAAGTTACAATTAATTAGAATCTGATGGAAGAAATAAAAATACTCACGTTTTTAAAGGGAAGAGAATTTTTCAGACACTGTTGAGTAAATCAGACCTCCTGACGTCTCAAAACAGATTCAGGTCATGTGACCTAATTTGAAAAAGTTATTCTGCTTTTAAAGTTGATTGGATACTTTCGCGAGCCACTGTACGCGCCAGTTAATTTGAACTTCAATAACTTAATTGATCTAGAGTTTTATTAAAAAATGTTGCTGATAATCGAGTAGGAGTATTAAAAGTATTCGATTATCAACATTAAGTAATCGAAATTGATTTATATATTCAATATTTTTTTATTATAAATATACATGACTTCAACATCATTGTCAGCCAATTGATTTTAATGTACAATATGTTGGATTTCATAATTCATCAATAAAATATAATGCTTTTAATGAATGAATTGAAATAATTAATTTAGATTTAAAAATTCATTATTTAAAATACAAATTAAAATATATAATGCTAATTATAGCGAAATTATAAAAAAATTAAATTGTCAGCAAAAGGAGAATTAGGATCTTGGAATGATGTGGGAAGCGGTAGAATGAAAATGGTGATTGTGCGGAGTATAGTCTTTTTATTTTTTTTTAATATTCACAGGAGCCGCGATTTTATCTAAAGACGTATTCGCGCTTACTAACCTTTTTCGACTCCTCCAGCGGCATATTTTATATCCGCTTGCTTGCACTGGTAATATTCGAAAATAATCCTGATTGGTTAACCCCTAATTTGGGTCCTTCCAATCCGGACTGTTCTTTTGCGTCACCGCCTATTCCTTACGCCCTTGGCGTGCTTATCTTCGGAACGGCGTGGTGAACGGAGGTGATGAATATGTCGTGGGACTTTTCCTTCGGGCCATCCGCGTTTGACGCACGTGTCGACAGGCCGATGGGTCCGCGTCAAGTGCCCTTCAGAAGATCCCCTAATTTACGACGGTCTCAGTTTGCTATTGAGAATTTTTAGAAACTAAACTTTACTTTATGCGAAACCTAAACTCTGGAAAATGTCCACTTAAAAATAGCCTCGTCTTACGAGAGTCATAAATTGTGTTGGCCGTTTGCACGAAAGAACAATGTCCCTTTTTGTGCGTACGACCGGACGCTACAATACTATGTTTCATGTTGTAATTTTTTATATAATTAAAATTTATGAAAATTAAGATTCAATTTATCTTATATTTTAATAATGTTCGAAATGTTCGAAATATATTTCCCATAACGACGTCGAATACAATGGTCTTCGTATTCTTCTACATGTTTATAGAATAAAAAAATTGAACAATAAGTTGTATGTATAAATAATTTACTATTTAACGCTTTACTCTACGATTAAACCGTTCCCGTTAATAATCATTAATTCGAAGGAAAGGAATATTTATATTGGTTGTAAGCCTGTATTTATTTCAATAGTGAAATACTGATAACAAGATATTAAAGATTTTATATTAATTTGAAAGTAATAGATAAAATCCATATTTACTGTTTACTGGATTTCGTTCAAAGTTTTTGCTAAGAATTCGAGTCGATATTATGAACCAAAGGGTTAAGGAAGGATTTACTTTTGAGGCAATTAAGTGCCTGTGCTGCTTCAGCGAGTAAACTCTATTATTTCAACGTCTTTATTAGCAGAAATGGGAGGGTTAAGAGGCATAGCAAATTAAAATTATGTTATTAAGTCGTCGGGGAAGATAAATTATTAAATGCTTATGCGTACATCGTTCCTATAAACCAGCAAAACTTGAAAGTTGGTACTGCAATTGAAAATTTCGTAAAACATTTTGATATTTCTGAAGTAACTGGTATGGTTTGTTGATTATAAATCTTTTTATCTTAACACAAGGTTATTTAAGAGAATTGAATGCATACGAGACACTTATGAAGAGTAAAATAATTTTAATATCTTTGAAATAAATGGTATGGTTTGCTGATTATAAACAGGTTAATCGTAACAGAAGTTTATTTAAGAGACCTAATTACATACTAGACATTTTGATAGAGTAAACTGTAACTGGATGAATGTTATTCATAAAGTCAATTATAGTAGGAAAATTGTAAAGGTGCGAAGAAAATTGTAGACTAAGCGTTGTACCAAACTGAAATAAAATCAAGTGTTTCTCATTATTAGAAACATTCAAAATTGAATAATTTCAATATTTAACATTAACGTCAGTGAATATAAAAATTTCCAGTGTATAACTAACTGATATTTTAACTGCTAATTCAATGATGAGTTATTTTCGTGCACAAGCTCTACGAAAACGACATTTCCTGGCGGTGGAATAATTTGTCTGTCAGTGTTATTTCCATCGGTTTTTATTATGCGTACTGCGAAAACGGTTTTTCTTTCCCAGACTCCGATTCCGTATCACATATTGCACAAAACTGCTTCCCACGCCGCTGCGTCTGGCCCTGAAGCAGCCGGAAGTAAGAAAACCCGGCGATAATTTGTCGCGGGATCTGTGCAAGATCTCTTTTTGCCATTCTTCTTTTCTTACAATTTTAAATGCTCCGTGGATATCCCTTTTTTCCGTCGCTCCAACCGACTAGCGCAATAAAAACACAAAGCATCGACTTAAGGGGTTAGGACACTTTGTCGCGTTCAAAACATACTCATATTTTAAAACAAGAGCAAAAAAAAAGTAAACATTCCATCGATCTAAGTTTTTGTGGCTTGTTTTGCAATGGTATGAAATGTAGAAAAACAGCGTGAATATAGTTTTAAATACTATATACAGGGAGCCACAAGGGAGTTCGTAAACCTGTTAAAATGCAATAACTTTTTTAAAACTGAACTCAATTTCATGAATCTTTTTTTAGGTGATAAAGATACTAATCTACTAGACAATGAATAAAACATTTTTTTAATTTCAACATTTTTTTAAACTCGTTTTTTATTTTTTTAACTCAGCCTATACCGAATATTTAAAAATAAATATTTACACTCGGACGATAGATATTT
The DNA here is from genome assembly GCA_028455555.1 of Augochlorella aurata. Lineage (NCBI taxonomy): Eukaryota > Metazoa > Arthropoda > Insecta > Hymenoptera > Halictidae > Augochlorella > Augochlorella aurata. The sequence continues at coordinate 1,224,787 of CM052151.1, read as the reverse complement.
TTGACTACAATATAACTTATTATGCTTAGGATCATACATAATATAATTTAACAATTTTTAGTCGACATATATTTTAAGGTACTCCTTCTAGTCACGATAACTTCTCTGTAGATAAACATGCGAAAATTTAAATTAATTGTTAAAAACTCGATAGTAAAGTATAAATATTTCTGCTCTGTGTCCGAATGGACCCGAGCTCAGCCACCCAAGTATTAAGAAGAAAGTTAACGAAAAGTGTTTTTATATAATTTATTGTTTACTTATTGATTTACCCTGAATGAAATTCAAATTTTAAACAAGGTGACACCTTTAAAGAAATCTTAACTACGAGGCAACTGTGCATTTTACATTTATAAATTGTGTATTATTATATTATTATTATAAATGTTTGTCTTCTTGCTTACGTTGTTGTTATTACATTATGACATATCCTCTTTCACGGTCTTATTGTGTACTGGCAGCGTCATATTTTGTCAAAAAGGATTTTTCAAAACTCTGCATTTTTGTCACTTATTTTTAGTTTTTTATGCTTATGAATTCTGCAGATACTCGTGTAATTTCTTTATAAGCCGAGTTTATTCATCCGAAACACCAGAACTTCTTTAAAAATGCATTTATGCATTAGAAACTCGTTGACAAAAGCGTATAGGAGCGAATGTTTGTATTTCGAATAAATAAACATCTTTCGATAAAAGATGTGATGTTTTTATGATTCATTTAAAATACAACATTTCATATGCACCAAAATAATAGCTCAATTCTTTTCAAAAGATGCCCAACTATTTTAATGTAAATGTTTTAATACTAATAACAATATTTATATTTGCGGTCCATATTGATCAAAGCCCCACCATCCGAGTGTTAAGAAGGCGATGACACCCTATGCTAGTACTAACAGGAATACTCTAGGTTTCGTTTTATTTCATTATGCTCACCTTTGGCAAGACTTAACCGCGGTTAAAACACCGTTTTCGTTGAACGTTCGAGGCTGTGGAAATTCGGTACGATGAACGACAAAGCATGACGCCGGGACGTGATGCGTTCTCAACGAGTTTACTTTCTAACTAACGTAAATGGATCTTTGCTCAGATTTTCCCACGTAACGCCGAGATATTATCAGAACGTGGAGAAATTTGATTAAATTGGCGGTTTGCCGATGGAAAAATCTTTCCACCGAGTTCCTATCGAATTACACACTTAAAACTTTCCCATCGGAATTCGTTAAAATGAAATAACCGTCCGTGAACAAATTTTGTCAAAACCTGACATTTATTTAATAAATTATCTCATAAGTGACTGAACCTGAAATATTACTCTCTTGCAGAATTCTTATTTAGTATTAATTAATTTAATTTATTGAATGCATTTAGAGAACAGTATCTCCTACACAACAAATTATATCATCATGAGGATGAAATGTGGAAATTTCATATAGAAAATACGAAATATAATATATGTATGTGTAAGCCATTGGTATGTGTGTTGTGTGTGCGTGCGTGTGAACGAGAGACGACGCCTGCCTTCGATGGAAACATTGGAGGCGCGTATTCTAAACACTTGAGAGGGTAAACGTTTGGACCATGCGATGTAAACGTTTGGTCCATATGAAATAATTTCAACCGACTCATCTTACATATGGTATGTAATAAAATGTATAACGTATACAATGTACAGCGTATTTAATATACAACGTGTGTAATGTATAACGTATACAGAGTGGACCACGGAACGTGACCAGTTTAATTTATTCTGCTGCTAGTGGTTCGACTGAAATTGCCAAATTTTTGGTCATCGCATTTTTTCCGGAGTTATTAAAGTCACCTTCAGTTTTTTGCAGGTTGGCCTACAATATTTTTACAATTTTTAATACGGGGAACATCGCAACATATAGTTTCCCTCGAATCTAAAAAAAAGAGAAAATTGTAGGTTTACCTACAAAAAAAACCGTGATGACTCCAGAAAAACGGGATTGACAACAAATTTGGTACAATCATCTTAAAGCTGTCCTTAAACCATATTATTTTAGCTCAAAAAAATTTCTAATCAAATCACAGAATAAATTAAGTTTCACGTTTCCGTTGTCCGCTCTATGTAACGTATAACGTGTATAAAGCATAATGAGTACAATATATGACAGGCATAATCTATGACGTGTATAACGTGTACTCTATATGTATAGTATATTATATATACTATGTATTATATAATGTGCGATATATGTAGTATATTAATGCGTAGTATAACGTAGTTGCATAAAATATTTTTTAAAAAAGAAATACGAATTTCATGATGTCAATAAAGAAGTACTAAAAATGCAAATACTTTCAACTCAGTTATTATTTCGTTAATTTCATTTAACCTACAATAAGAAGTCATTAGAAAAAGATTATAATAGTAAATTCATATACATGTTATAAATAATAACACATAAATTAATGTGATAAGAATTTTTATAAAATTGTTTCACAGATACGCGCAGTTATTTACTAATTGAAGAAACGCTGGACAACTATTTCGGGTAGGAAACTCACTCGGATGAAGACATATGCACGTATATTATGACGTCGCTTTGCAGTCACACTCTATTTCGTGCCCAACCATGAGGAAAATGAGGGTCCGTGCCAAAATTCATACTTACATACATCGCGCATTTGAGATGCGTCAATCTAACGCTCCGCTTTCAAGATTCTACAAAACAACCCGAAATGAAGACAAATTGAAAAATTACTTCGGTGTATTATGTATCATTGTTATTCCTATAATCGTTCACACGTTTAACAATTTTTCTTTCATTTTTTCGTTCAAGTGGACTCCCGGGAATGAATAAGTCGTAAAAATGATATTGACTCGTGCACAAAGAACTATCTTTACTAATAAAATTTTACGAGAGTTCTGACGCGATCGAAGGGAAGTTATCTGTTCTTGTAAAATTTTGACTCCGGCTCCATAAGAGCGTTTTTAGAGTCTTGGCACGGGTTTACGAAAGTGTCAAAGAAATCAGTTTAGTTTGGGCATTTATTAAGGTTCTTATCTCCCAAGAAGAGGAAGCAGAATAATTTATGATAGCTTAGGCGAAGAGTTGACACAGTTGTCTTTACCTTCCCTTGATTTGCGTGCTCCTCGCTGATTTTCATTACAAGAGAAAGTTGTGCGTTTCTTAATTTACTTCTCGTATCAGCTACATAGCTACACCGATAGTTAGTGTGGATAATATAAATATGGTACCCAAATAATATAAATATTGTTACGGCCACTTGTTCAAATCAAGTCACTCTAATGTAATACTGCCCTGTGGTGGACAACTCCTAAGGAAATAATAAAAGAAAGAGGTTGTCACATAACTGTTGTATCGACGACATATAATTGCATGTTCATGTAATCCTTAAAACAAGACTATGTCAATTTATTCTCTGTATTCTTAGTATGCACAACAATGTGCATGCTGCTAATAACTCAGTAGCGGGTTTTACAGCATAATAACAAAAATGTTGGTGTGATGAAGAAGTGACATTTACTTTCGGATGTATTAGGTTAAACAATTTTATATACGTTATACGTAATATGTTAACTCAGCGTTTTCTTGAATGCATATGGTAAAGCAAATAAATCTCTGAGAAAATCGGGCAAATAAAAAAGAAAAATGAATTAAATAACTTCTTTGGTATTATTTAAAACGTTTGATAAACGAAATAATAGAAACATAGAGAACAATGGATATCGTGTAGCTGATTAAAGAAAATAATAGCTCCATAGACAACTGATATACTTGTGCATCTACAAATATTAATGATATTACTTTATCGTGAATCCGATCACCGTAGTTCTCAAAGCAGTAACAATTTTTAAACAAAAATCGTATCTGTAACCCTTCCAATTAATGTTATTATCAGCGACAATGGAAGCTTGTAGTCGAAGATGGAACATTCGCACATCCTCCTCTCTCCATTAACAAGTCCACGAACGAGAACGCTAATATTACTCATTAACCTAGCGACGAATAACTTGATTTAAATTTTAACAAGCTTGACATGCTCGTGGACGCGGTGCTAAATTAATTGCAGAGTTCATCGGGAGGAAAATTCTATTAATATCTGTCGACCGCTTGGCATGCATCTGTTTGTAAAAAGGGAAGACATTGATATTGGTATGAATGGCTTCGAGAAATTCGTGAATGCGAAATTCTGGCGTTTTCATCGATCGCCGGACACTTCTCGCAAAAAGTGACCACGTCTTCTCCTCGTTCACTGAAAACGTCGAGTGATTAAAAACTAGAAATGTACGAATGAGTTAAAAAAAAATGGAATTATATAAATTTATACTTTACCAGCTAGCTATAATTTTAATTTCGTTGTGTCTTCATTAAGATACAAGAATAATTCTTCGTTGTTGGAAGGGAATTGATTTCATAAAATTAGAGATATTGCATTTTTTATAGCTTTCTGTTCCAATAATTGTACGATGAAAATAATCCCAAAAATTTGGGAAAAATGTGAAATATCGAAGATCCTCTTATTGTAAGGAATAGAACGATATGCAAATGTGATAATTGTGCGCGGGCATTTTTGATACAGAAAATTGACAAGAATACATGCGGCGAATTTATTTTAGTTCTATAGATGATTAAAATTACATCGAAATCGATTGATGCACGAAGGAATGACATTGAAAAATGCAAAAGGCTTTAGATCTGTTATAGTTCAGTGGGTTACAATCATAACGGGAATGACAATGACATTTTGCAACATCATCTATGTATTTCGTTGGCAGTCCTTAACAAATTTTTTAAATTCTTGTTTCTCCGCCGTAAACGCTACGTTACCAGAATGTGAGAGAGGAGAGCACAACAAAATCAGAGTACTTTACTTTTTAATGATGAGTTTACGCAAATTCTGACAATTTCCGATCTAATTTGTAAAAAAAATTATGTATACGCATGTAGTATGCAGAACATGCAACTCCTATGCAAAATATGTAAACAATCTGTAATACCCAAAATATGCAAGAAAAAAATATATTTTTCACATCCTCCATTAATGAAACATATTTCAGTTTTAAAATTTTATTTGTTTAGTTCATTCTTCTAAAATATGCATTTGCATAAACTTCTGCAGTCTATTCATAATGTGGAGCTAGTTACATCAAGTTATGATTAAGTATGATACACTCATACTTAAATACCTAAATATATGACACAGTGTTTTGTATGTTACAAGTGGTTTGTACGTCTGTGATGTCGAATGCTTTTTAAGCTGAATATGACCTGAGCCCCTGAGTGTGCGACGTGTTGGCATTGGTATTGTTGGTAACGTGTAGAAATGGTTGTTACAAAACTAGGTTGCTAGTTTAAAGAGGTATCTTTGTCTATGCCATATTATGTGCGTGTTATACGCAGCTATTTAGGCAGTTTGACCATGTTTAAAACGCTTTGATGGTTGTTCCGACCCACAGCTACCTGATTCATATCGTAATAATTTTAGCATGCAAGCAAAGGGTTACGTGATTTGTGAATTAACCATCTTGAATGTTTGAAAGTCGGGTGCATTCCGAGGCTCCAGTTATAAGGAGTTCTTGAATGTAAAAACTGTTCAATTAGTTGCTTCAATTAGTTCAATTAGTTTGTTGGTGCTGATGGTAAAGTGTATGGGATGATGATAAAAGAAAACAACGATCAGCTATTTAGATCGTTCGACCCTGTTTGCGTTAGGTCCCACGACCGAAGAACCTACCGACAGCACACGACTGGGACCCATGTGTGACCTAATCGAATATTCGACTCGTCTCACAGCCACAACAGTGTCATGCGCCTGTCGTTTATATAAGATGCCTTCAACAAGTCCAAGCACCTCCCGCGCTACTTCCTGACGCGGCGTCAGCCGTTCCAGCAGTAAACTGCTGTGGTATGGGACATTTTTGTTTTCTCGGCAAACGGGAATTCCTCTCCCCGGTGGCATGGTTCGGTCGCGTTTATTCTCCGGCGTGCTCTCGCAGGACGGGAAACTCGTGCGCGCGAATCCACGGGAATTATCGTAGCGACGATAAATGGCGGCGCGTCTTGCTTTTCCTCGAGCGGCGAGGTGCAAGTGTATCTCGTAAGTGATTTACATCGTTCCCCAATTTCGGGTCTTTGCAGTAAGTACACTTAGGGGCGTTATTCTATCTCTCCCTCTCTGCTGAGCCGCTTCATACTGGCGTGGAGGCGGCGGCCTTGCATTCTGCAGGCTGGTGTTTCGCAAGGACGCCGGGCGGCGGAAGGTGGAAGGTGGTAAGGTGGTAAGGTGGTAGGTGGAAGGCGAGCGTGATAACGCCGTGGAGAACGTGGAATGGGGCACGCGGGAGGGGAACGCTCGGAGGGTTGTTGGGTGGTAGATTGCTCCCACCGCCGTTGGGTTTCTTGTAAGCCGGTAATCTTCGGTAAGTAACAAAACACGCGGCTGAGCTTAGACCCATCCACCCCCTCTCCCTCCTCCCGACACTCCAGAAATTCTCCTGGCAACTCTATGCATGTGCATCGGTCTGTCGTAATGCAGTATTCAACATCATTCTCGCATAAGGATTTGCGAATCTTTGCGATTTACTTTGTCCCGCTTATGCACGGAGCCTTCGGTTCTTGCGGCTTGTTTCCAGAAGTCGCGCGACCATCTTCCGCGGCTGGCTGATTTTAATCACGTCACTGTTTAGAGCGAGATCTATCAAATGGAACGGTACTGGCGGACTGCAGGTCTAATAGAGGGCAATCGAGAGACCAAATACGCAGACTGGCTTGATACAGTTTTGTATTTACTGTTCTATAAACAAAGGAGACTTCGCTACAAGGAGTGCTCTAAGTAGGGAAGTTTTGGGGCAAAAACGGTGATAAGTTGTATCACAAAATTGTCTATAAAACAGGGTGATGTGTTCTTTCCATCTACGAAAGATCTTTTTAGAGCTTATCGAAAACAGATGTTAGTGGTCTGAGAAACTTGACGCTTTGCACTCGATGGTATTTTGACTCTAAACTCAAAATAGGTTTTTTACCTACATTTTCCATGTTATATGATTCGTTGCATTTTATGAATATGAAATTGAACCTTGTGACCTATAAATCTGACTTTGGACTGTCGACTCGAAGTCAAATTGATTCCGTATCAATTAATGGCAACTCGGCGTCAAATTGACTTCATATCGCTAACGGTACCGCTACTGATATGGAGTTAGTTTGATTTCAAGACATCATTAGGGATAGGGAGTCAGTTTGAAGCCACATTACCACTAGTGATATTAGAATAGTAGTCACCACTTGGATAATAATATTATATCCTACACTATATGTACAATTCAAATGTTATTGCTTTCAATTAACAACTGATGTCATTAGAATCGTTTGAAAGTAAGCGAATAGGAAACAGATGTTACCAAAACCATCTCCATCGCAGACTTTGCCATCAGATCTGATCTATCATTACCAATTTTTATAATTTTTATCAATTAAAAATTATTATCTGAATGTAATAACTTCGAACAAAAGCTCTTGTACAGTTAAGTAATTCTTGGTTTTCCTGCATGAAATCCTGTTTATTGAAATCTGGTAATTTCACGTGCGTTATGTATGGTTTCGTTTTATTATAGCATACGCCGGGGTACGAATTTCAAGCGAAAAATATTTCTCTCCATGGAAAGTTGCCGAGCTCAAACTTTCGTGTTCCGTCGACATTAAATTGGAAAGGATTGTCCAATAAACAATGAACTTCCGATCATTTGTGTTTTTCGAGTGACTGTTGTGTTCACGAAAATACAACCGATAATAATGCATAGCGTTGTTCTGTTTATACAAAAGTAATGTTTCGGTTTGCTAATTAAACTGGAAAACTATTCATCATCATATTCGATATTATTTATTTCATTAATTGAAGCAAGAACAGAAATTTGATTCGCAGACATATTCGCAGCCGTGAAAAAAATTGTAAACGCTACATTCGCTACCGGTTTTCCAAACAATCAAACCGGAACAGAATTTCTGCCAGTGTAATTTCGCTCGGAAAGACTTTTCATTTCCTTTTTCATTTCCTGTTGGCATAATGCGTAAGCAAACATTTTCATATTTATGTTGTTCTATATCGATTCGGTACCGCACGCGAAATGAAATTCAACCAGATGTACAGTTTTCATAACATTTAATAATTTCGCAATATTCATTGGTTGTATGAAACGCGTCAGTGAACCTTTGTCAAGACGTTATCATGGGAATTAAAAAATGGACGATACTGAAACAACGAAATGGAGTATTAAGTGTTGTATTCTGTTCTTTTATGCAACGGAACAGTGAAAACTTTTATAAAAATTACAAGAAAAATGTTTCCATTCGTTACGTTTATTTTGTCTTTTTATAACTTGTAGTTTCATACATTTACATCAATTTATACTTGATAAATTTATTTATTTAATGTTACAATTGTTTTTATATTTTATACTTCCTTAGAATCGAGTACAGTTTTGTAATAGTTATTATATTTTTTGCCTAACATACATCGTCAAGAAGGTTTACATGCATATGCACATATTTAAAGAAAATAATTTCTCACAAAAACAAGTGTCTGAAGAGATTAAAATAATAGAAACATTAAATTAATGTAAAAAGATATCTAGCTACCAACTCATTGGAAATATTTTGTTTTCTTAGATTTTTTAGAATATTACAACCAATCTTCAAATAGAATGTTCAGTAATTCTAGCATGTAACTATAACGTAAAAGGTATTTTATGGTGAAAATGCGCTATTAAAATGATTAACGAAAGGAAGAAATAAAGTTTTCTTTGTTCACGCTGCATTTGTTTCTATTGCACTACCAACAGTTTTTGTCAGAAAAATTGCTAAACATCGGTTGCATTTAGCGGACACGAGAATCTCCGCTCAAATTCCGAGGAATTGTAAATATTAACGTTTTCTACAGTGCACCTGGTAAATAACTGCATGAATGGTGCATGACGACACGGTTGCTCTCCGTGAACCACTTATAATGTGCGAGGGGATTGATGCTGCTGGCGTAAAGGCAAGATAGGTGATCGTGGTTGGTACAGCAGTAAACGCGACGGATTACCCAGACCATTGCTTAGTAAATCTAGTAGATCCTAGCAAATCGTGCTCGTTTCTCGAATTCGGTGTACACCGCCTGATATTTAAACGGGACAAGCGATCCGGCAACGTGAGCAAGATTCCACGTATAAACAGTAACGAGTCGCTTAATGAGGACGGTCGTTAATCAAATATCCGTTAACTATACCATTGTATTCGTGCCCCGCCGCTGAAAACTCAACGAGACCCGTTCCTTCAACGAAATTCTTATCGGGGACAATAGTTTCGCTTGCGATTCTACTTTCTCTGGTGTTTACAATATCATTAAATGTCATATCATTTTACTCGAAGATTTTTCTGCGGAAATCTAGAGGTTAGAAAATTGTCGTGGATGCTTTTGCGGAACTGTTGTGTAGGGTAAATGTATCAATTACTGCAGTATCGTGCTTTAAGCGTACTTTATTTTAATATTTCACCTAATTTATCATGAAATAGTATACTTGAAAAATGATATGTTCTGGATAAAAATCAAAATTCATGGCCGTCAAAACCTAATACCATATAACAAGATATTAAGAAATAAACACGATTGTTTTGAAGCACGATTTGAACGTTCAAAAATAATCTTTAATTGTACTCAGTATAATTCCACATTTCATTTAGATTTATAAAATGCTTTTTAGGCAGGTAAGACGAGTGGATAACGTAGATGGGATCTAAATAAAGTAAATAAATACAAAATAACGCAATTTTTCATTTATTATGAAAAGGAAATCACAGAGAAAACAAAATGATATATGGAAAAAAGTTTCCGATTAGTACAAATGCTGGAAAAAAGTTCCCGATCATGGTTCAAATAACTAGCTTTATGAATGCTCAAGCGGAGGAAGCAAGCAAGAAAAAAATTCGTACTTGCGAAAATATAAACAAATGCTTTCACCGTTGAGGCATCTGAAATACAAAACACTTCAGTCAGTGGTTAAGTAAGACGGACGTATGCAATATGTCATCGCATAAGTTGTATTCAAACAATTAAAAGTTAAGAGAAATCAAACTTCTCAAGCAAGGAGATAGACGAAGAAAAGTCGCAGAAATTATGGGATGCAGTCACAGTACGCTAAGTGACATAAAAAACAAGTATAATGGAACAGACAATGCATCTAACCTTAAGAAAAGTGGTCGTCCTCGTGCATTTCGGAAGGTGAAAACAAAACCTTTACTCACAAAGGAACACAAGGAGAAACGCTTAAAGTGTTCTAAAGTGCACGCAAATTGGACTGTGGAGGACTGGTACAAAATAGTATTTGGTGAGGAGTGTAGTGTTAGTCTTGTAACAAGGGGTGACGAAGGAAAATTTGTTTGACGGAAGTCTAACGAAAAATTTAATGAAGATTGCGTGAATTATAAACAAGAAGATCCGCAAACTTATATGATATGGAGTTGTATGACAGGAAAAGGAGTGGGAAAACTGTGCATTGTATGCAAGAACGTGAACGCAGAAACATATATTAATATTCTAGAAGATTTCTTAATTCCAAGCAGAGAGGAGTGGTTTGGAGATTCTTAAAATTTCATCTTCCAAGATGACAGCGCTAGCAGCACTGCAGCAAATTAGTAAAAGACTATTGAGAGCAATATCATATTAATACATTGAAGTGACCTGCGAGCAATCCCGATTTGAACCCAATCGAGAACATGTAGACGAAATTAAAAAAATGTATTCACGAAAAAAACTAAAAACTACGCATTAAAAGTGTCATACGATCATGTGGTAATATAACAAAATATTAATAGCTCAATGATCGGAAACTTTTCCCAACATTTATACTGATCGGAAACTTTTTTCCATATAACATTTTGTTTTCTCTGTGGTTTCTTTTTGATAATAAATGAAAAATTGCGTTATTTTGTATGTATTTACTTTATTTAGACCCCATCTACGTTCTTCATTCTTACTTCCATAGAAGAACATTTTATAACTCTAAAACGCGAACATTCTTCGTAAATTTTGTATAAGTGATCGGAAACTTTTTGCCAGCGGTTGTACTGTAAAATAATCCAATATCTAAATAAATAAATAGATTCTTGTAATAAATATTTAATTAAGTAATATATACTATTTTAAGCTGTGAACTCTATTTTCTTGTTCAATTCGCCTTTCTTTTTATTTCTTAAAAACTCCATCCCTTTTAGTTTCTTATTTTGTTTTCAAAGCTTCTCGTTCTCTTTTGTATGTATATATATCAATAATATTAAAAATAATTATTCAATTAAAATAGATATAAATAATTCTTCACACTTGAATTGAATCGAACTCCGGTACCGTGTTCTATCCATGCATGTACCTGGATTACCTAACCTAAAAAGTTTAAGTGAACCTTGTTTCTAATTGAAGTTACAATTCATACCTCAGCATTAGGGATATTTCTAGAAATATTTGTGCCGCAGTAATGAGCTCCTCGTTCGTTTTAATGTACATAATGCTGAGAGCTCAATTTTTGTATTAAAAAGACCAAAAATGCATTTTTTACTTTTATTACAACAAAGTAGGTATTTGAACAATAAAAAAATATGCCATATTCAATATAAAGCAGTATAAAATATGTAATATATTAAACCATTTTAACGGTACCATGTATTTTTCTTGTGTACCGTGCTCTATTACGTATAATAAAATTTGATATTTCTTGTTAAATTCGTATAGAGATGCGTGTGTAGTCGAAAACTTATTGCCAAAGGTAGTACAATCGAAAATTGGTTTCATCAAGTTCAAATAGAACACCTAAGCAATCCTTGCAGTTTCTGTGTCTCTAGAATATTTAATATTGTTCAGATACTCTTATCTTTTGATATGTAAGTAATAGAGCGAATATTTCAGACATAAAAGCAATTTAGAACACATAAAGGATTAGAGTGTGCTTACATATAACTTTATGTTTTTTATAAGATGTATAATGTTTGATATTTTGCTTGCTACTTCAGTCAATTGCTGTCCAATGAAGATTAAAAAAATACCAGAACTTCGGCTGTTTCGGAGTCAGTAACGAAGAAAACAGTTTAAAATTTCAAAATTTATGCAAACAAGTTTTTTTTAATAACATAACATTTGAAATAAAAATGTTAAAGGATCTACTTTTCGCACAGCTCATTGAAAACGTATAATTACAATATGTATGCATGTGGGAATGAAAACAGTGACATGACGATCCAGCGTAGTAGATTTGTATGTGTCGTGTGTGCTGCCGAGAATGAAAAATGAAGATCGCAGAAGACGAGCGATCAAACGGACGACGCGATCGAGGACAGTCCTATGGGAATCGTCGAGCACAACGTTATATAATTTTCGTTCTTCATTACACTTATATTAATTCTCATTGTGGTTTCATTATTAAATTTCATTTTAAGCTAACACGTGTTATTCATTTCCAGAGTCCCCTGATAACTCGTCCTACATGTATAAAATCATTATAGAAGTAATATGGCTTCATAAAGCGAACTTCTAATGCAAAATATTAAAACTTAGAATAATTTTTAATTTGCGTGCACTATTCAAGTTTATTTGATTCATGAAGCGTGTCCTGTTTTCAAATATATATGTCCTATTTATGTATGTATATTGTCAAATTAAAAAGAAAGTTCGCTTGCTCTTGTGAAAAATGTTTAACGTGGATCTTATTGCATTAAATTGTATATTACACATATTAATTCATTAAAATTTATTCATGTATCATAGTGTCAACAAATTACGTTAACCAAAATAAAATTCGAATGTAACAATGTACTAGAGTTTAATAATCATGTTTGTTGCAAGATTCTTGTTAAACTTCATGACTTATCTTTTACCAATAAAGATTTTTTACCTTTATAATTTAAATATTACATTAACCGAAAAATAAATATTTTCAAAATTGGATACAAACCTTTGAAGACATGAGATTTCATTTTGTATCTGTAACCTTGGAGTTATATCTTTAATTCCATGACATTTTCAATGGAGCTTACAAAATTGATAAAGATAGCTATACATATATAATCATTATGTAAATAAAAGCATATCATTTTAAGATGCATATCATAAAATATGTTCTTCCTTTTAAAAGACCATGAAAATTCACCTTGCTTCTATGTGTTTCGGAAGTAATGAATGACCGCTTAATCGGTGCAAAATTCAGTAATGCTAAATCCAAAAATTCGCATTATATAAGTTCTTTTAATGCCAAAATAATAAAAGATGTTTAAATAATACATTAATAAATTATCTAAGAGATTACAGTATCGATAATTAAAATTGAATGCACGTAAAATGGAATTTTTTGACTCGTGTGATTAGTATTACGAGCCAATACGTGTGCTCACTTGTGTCATCCTGATTTTCTTCCGGTTCAGTCTCTTATCCTCGCGAAGCACTCCCCAAAATCATTCAGAACCTTCGACTACGTGTACGAGGGGTGTTTGCATGCCCGAATCAATTGCATTAGAGATTACCGCGTTTGATTCAATTTCCAGTTCTGGCTGAGCTTAATTTATTATCGTTCTGCCTAACGCTCGAACTGTTTGGCCATGGACTTTGGTCTCGCCACCGGTTATACGTGTTTCTGTGTATAGGTACATGCTCGTGAGGATATACGTGCAATTTATATGCGAGTAAAGCGTGTTAGTACCTTTGGAGGACATGCGTTAGAATTTCACACGGCGATTGTTTAAATGAGGAAACACGCTAATCCTTGAAACCCCATTGGCAACGATTGGCTTTAACCCCTAATGTCCAGGATAATGTCATTTTTTTGCTGTTGTTTTCACTCCGTGTGATTCGTCATTGCTCAGACGACACACAGTTAGGGGAGCACTGCCATGAATTGGACACTTTTATTTAGAACAAGGTAACAAAAGTACAGGACGACCTATCTAATTCTGGTTTGAAACATTCGAAAGGTCAATAAGTTCATCCTACATTTACTTGCTTTGTCTTTCATCGATTAGTTGCTTTGAATGGACAGACGTATTTATGAATGAGACAGTATAACAAACTAAATTAATGTTGCTATTAATCTTACAAGTATTCTCTTTTTATTTATTATAAACAGGTACATATTGTTATATGTACTTACTTTTGAAATTAGCATATAAAGCATTATATAAATTACATATATCCTCTTTGCATCTTTATTAAATATCACAGATTAGTATGTTAGGTCAAAAAATAATCCTTTTAATAAAAAGAAACAAGGAAAAATTCACAAAAAACTCTGAATAAAAATATTTTAAAAATTAATGACATTATAAGCAAGAAAAGGTTTCAATATGTGTCCTATTCATGGTAGTTTTCTAATACTATAGACTAAAATATTCGGCTATCCGTCACATAGAAAGAACTTTTTAAAAATTGGAATAAATCACTTGAAGTTTTTTTTAGTTGTTGGATAACAATTTTTACAAGTATTGAAATTGATTGGAATAACAATAAAGATCCCTTTTCTCCGAGGCTATAATAAAAATTTAAACAATACATTTTTCGGATTTCAGTGATTTACATAGATGTTGCTTAAAATTTTTAACGAAATTGGCTGATATGGTTGTGAGTTATAAGCAATTAAATTTTAAAATTAAATTAAATTTTCGATGAATAACTAAGAAATCTTGAGATTTCTACATCTTTCAATGCACCTAGTTTGTAATAACATTAATCGATTTCGATAAAATTTTTAGCGTACATGTAAATTACTGTGATATCATGCTTACGAAATTTTGTTAATGTATCAACTGTATATATATACAACTTTCATAAAAGTTTAGAAATTGTACAGCAAACCAGCCCTTGTAACATCTCAAAAAAATTCAAATGATTTAATCAAATTTTGGAAAAGTTATTCGGATTTAAAAGGTGCTTGAACATTGTCGTGAGCCACTGTATGTGGTATTCTCGAAACTTTACAAACAATAATAAAATACCACATCAAAAGTTCATTACGTAAAATGATCTATAGTCGTATAGTGGTTCGTAATGGCAGTCTACAACTTTTTCAATAAATATGATTTTTAATAATGTTAATATCTTTTGCAATGTCAATTCTGATACTTAAATTATAGTCTTAGATTACTCCTTTTAAGTACTTTAATTCTGACTGATAATTTTCAAAAATTTTCAAATATTTCTATTATACATCGCTTTCACCTGGAGATTCAACATACAAGTTAGTATATTTATTTTTCATATCGTGACTTATATAATGTCTGAATAAATAAATGTAACAATAGTTATGGTTGTATTATAAATACCTGTATGCATGAAAGTATTAAAGACTCCTCAAATTAGGTATTCGAATTAGTTCGAGAACGTTATAAAAGAAAGTAAATAACGCGATATCAGTTAATATAAAAATGGAAACTATTTATCAATATAAATAGTAATATTTTATGATGCAGTAAATTAAACTCGAAATGAATAAGAATGTTTGACTTATAATCGGATCTTAATGAAAATGGAATATTAAAGTACCTTGAGGGCATAATGGATTCAAATGATATGTTGATGAGACGTGTTATTACTTCAAAGTTTCATTAAGTTGCTACATACAAAATGTTAAAAAGTAGAAGTAGAAAATTCTCTACCCTTACAAATTGTCATAGATATTGTATTTTATCGAAATTTTATAATATTCTGTTTCTTAACGTTTAATCATACTATTTAATATTTTATATTCAATAAAAATGGTATGAACATTGAGAGGTTATTTCAATTTAATAAGAAAATGAAAAATGAGATGGTTTACGTAATAAAGATGCATCGAATTACTATTATAGAAATAATAAAACTGTATATAATTTTTATATAGTTAATTAGAAAAATTATTCTAACAATATGATAAGATCTATTAAGCAGTTCTGAAAATACTTTTACGATTATTTAAAACTCGAGCTATGCTTTAGTTGTCAATTAATTACTTTAGAAATTAGTATTATCCCTCTAAAACTGCCAGAAATACAATTGGCCCAAAAGAAAGTAACAGTAGATGAACAATACCCAAATTGTGTATTCTTCATAAAATAATTTAAAAACTTAAAAATCAAAGAAAATTTAATTTCTTTCTCCAGTAGCCTCTGTCTCAATTAGTCAAAAATAAAATGAAACAGCAATAACTTTAAACGAGTTTTGTATTTTACAAGTTTTCGGATATTTTAATAGTTTAAAACGTAATAACTATAAATATGATGGAAAATAGTATAACTCTTTAAAAAATATACTGTTACCATTACGTGATCTGAGACTGTGACGTTTCTGACACCACTTCGATAAATAAAGTATTTCGTAGCATCGCGTAACTAAAAAATAGAAAACATATTTCAATTTTAAAAGTGGAGTATTCGCAGTTATAATATACACAATAATGAAAAGTTAATAGTATTTCTGCACAGCAAATTAGTTAAATATTTTTGTGATTAAAGTTACTTTAATATTTACTTTTGACATATTACTAAACATATAATATATTAACTAAAAAATTATCTTCAAAACTTGAAACTTGTTGGCACGATAAAAGAATTAAAAAATAATTTGCATTATTATTATAAATATAACTTTTATTTATTCTGTATTCTTATGGTACATAGATTATTTAGTGACAAATTGAAACTAATTTTTACATTTTTATGAATGTAATCCTCATTTAATAAAATAATCAGCTATTTGCCGACGGACAAAAATAAGTGGACACATGATAAATTACACGATAAATAAAATAAACACCAGAATTTAATACTATGTATTGGCACCTTTTGCTTACATTACGGCTTCTAACCGACTAGAAATGCTGGTTATTAGATTTCCAATGCAAACTTTTGTGATAGTTTGAAATTCTGACTGCAAATATCTGAAAAATTCGGTTTTATTGGTTTTCTTATCCAATGGTACTTTGGCGTCCAGTAAATTTCATAGGTTTTCTATTAGATTTAGGCTAGGACTTTGTGGAGGTCATTCGAATCCTTAAAAAAATTCTTAATTTTGTTGATAGTGTGCTCCAGGACCTTGACTTGTAACATCCGATGTCGAGGTTCTATCATGACTTCTGTCACTACAAAATTTTCATTTATAATATTGATGTGTCTATACGCAGTCATTATGCCGTCAATTTACACCACTGCCCCAACATCGTACCAAGAAAAACATCCCCACGTGCAGGGTTCTCAAACAAATAAGTCATTGAAGGATTTGGGATAGATGATGCTACGCCGAGAGTTTTGTGGCGTGTATATCGTGTGAACATTACAGTGTGTCCCAAAAGTCACTCCCATACGGCAAATGGGGGGTTTCGCGGCTTTGTTTAGAAGTTATTAACGAAAAACATTGATCCATAACAGTCGAAATTAGCTGGCGTGAGGCGGTCAGACCAATGGGCAGAACTGGGCTTTGTCCGTTCGTTGGCTTCCGCCTTGCTTATTGGCCATTGTTTTTCGTTAATAACTCGTAAACAAAGCCGCGGACTGCATTTACGCTAAGGAAAAAATTACTCAGGTACCCCTCATCAGTTACACCCTGTATGATTATGAACTGTTTGGGATTGTTAAATGTGAACATGACCAATTTTTAAAGATCGTTTTACATTGCATGCCTTGCGACAGCCTCGTTGCTAGGTGTCCACTTAATTTTGTCTCTCGACAAATTGCTCATTATTTCGTTAAATCTCGACTGCGTACACAAAAATGTAAATATTAGTTTGAATTTTGCATTAAATAATATATATACTATAAGGATACAGAATAAATAAAAGTTAAATTCATAATAAAAATGTTCAAATTTTATTGATATCTTTTCTTCCTACCTGTCCACTTATTTTTATCCTCGACTGCACTTCCTCTTGTTCTTCATCGACGTTCCGAGCTATTCCGTAGGCTCCGCAAGTATTTCCTTTACACGTTTCTACGGGCTTCCTTTGAAGAAAAGCTTTCACGTGCACGCATTTTTCATTTTTTACCTCAGCAATTTCTACAAAAATTTCAAAAAAGATAGTCTTGATTTTTCGCGTACTGATATAGGATAACTCGGACTTTGCCTGTGCCTTTTTGGAATAGAAGTGAACAAAATGTAAATTACATAAAGAGGAGAGCTATGGAGAACATTTGATGGAGTTAGACTAAAAATATAAATTCTGCACTCAGAGGGATTATGATGAACACTGTAAGGGAGAACTACCATGAATGGGATACATATTAAATGGGACATTACCGTTATCTCAAAAATGATCAATTTTTTTGTAATAAAATTATACTTATAAAAAGATTGATAATTTTTGATATAATGGTAATGTCCCATTCAATATGTGCCTATTTATAGTAGTAGCACATATGTACATACAGTTACAAAACAATAAAATTATACTTGTTTTATAACTATATTATATATATATCCAATGACACGTAATTTGAAGCTGCTACCAGTTAATATGTAATTATGACATGATCTGGCGCAAATGATTAATTTTATTCAACGGTATTCAATTAAGCCATTTGTTTAATAAGGGTTCAAGATCAATTTTTAATAAATCGTTCACTAACTGATTAGATCATGAATTATTGTTTGATCATTTAAATTTTGAACATTCATCAGCATTTTCTAGGCAGAATCAATTGATTGAACATTCTCAATTAATTTTCAATTAAAATAATTAGTTAAGGTAGGTAAAGGTATAGTAATTAGTTTCAAATAAAATTCTCCGCCACTGACGTACCTAAAATACCATTTTCAAATTTTTATTTTCGTTTTTTTTATTTTTATTTTATTTTATTTTCGTACCACCATTTGATTTGTTTTTTTAAACCATTACAAGAAAATATTTCTGTTTGTACTGTCAATTTTAAGTTTATTTTATTACAACGCTAATAATGCTCATATATTTTTTACGCGTAGTAAAAATAATGTTTCCCTTTCCACAATAACATGTACATTTTTGTCATGTTGTTATAACCATACGAAAGTTTTCTACCAAAGATTGAAAATATTCCATGTGTACAAGGAATAAAATGTATCATTGATTGAGCAAAACTAAGCTTGATGATTTTCTCAGTCCATTTCTCCCTCTAGGCAACTGTTGGAACAGATATGAAAAACGGTCATAGAATAACAATGATTTATTTGATCAAAATATATTTTCTTAGAAATTATGATTGCGACTAACGAACAAATCGTTTACTTTATCGATGAGGGCTTACAACAGTTATTTCTAACCAATACGATTAACATTTGAAATCCTTTAGTTATATGATTTGTTGAAAAAATTTCGTCTGAGTTTGTGTATAAAAATTAGTTCAATAATTCTTAGGTTTGATCTGGAATTTTCAAAGTTTATATGTTTGAATTTAAACTTCATGAAATGCAAATTACGAGATGTTTTATTGAACACAAAACGTCAGAATTATTGTGACTGTGAAATTAATTGAAAAATATTGATTGACTAGTATTTCTTTTATTTTTTGCAGTTTTCAACATGGCACAGATATTCCAGTACTCGTTATAAGAGCTTTCGCCGTAAAATCCGCAATTTCTGCGTACATGACAGATTATCAATTTAATAATTTAATTATGCGGTACCACTGGTTACCGCATTTGTGGGAAGGTGGACATATTTACGACGAAACAAATCGAACGTTTCCTAAAATTTAACTCGTTTTCCAACCGAGATAGGGGATGATTTCATGTCCATCGTTCCGTTTCGAACTGATGAAAAGCGGAAGTTCTTCGTGTAGCGTTCAGCGGAATAGGGCGAGCCGAGAGGTTGACGCGAAGTCCAAGCAATTAACACGAACGTTTAATTAAGCATCCCTCGGCTAGGTGCACGTAGACGCTGTTATTCTCACATACCTAAAGCTGAGATATATCGTTACTACTAACAATTATTCTAGTCCAGCTAGGTGGAAACGGGGTAGGTCTGTCTTAGGGGTGTCGGAATTAATAGCGGGCGCACGTTCCATTCCGCTTTCTATGTACCCTAACTTTGGTTCTTATAAGCGGACATACCATCCTCTCGACTAGACTCTAATGATCGATCAAAAGATTGCGACCTGAAGTGTTAGATAATAATATATAACCGTTGTGCATCGTCTCAGTTAAATATTTTCGAATTTGATTTCTTCTTGACTTTATGACTGCGAATTTTATGCATTTATGGTCAACTGAGTAGGTACAATTTAAAATAGTGTGCAGATTAAAAGAAACCAAGAATGTTGATGCATTAATTTAAAGTTATTAAAAAAATTCACGGAAGAAAAAAGAACAATGCTTGGCTCATACGTTCTGCAAATGATGCAGACAATTTTTATTTCGTATAGAAATCCACAGTTCATTTATGACCATTCCTGAGGCCATCATTGTTATAATTAATACGAAAAAAATGGATTGCATAGTAATTATTATTCTGATTCAAATGTTCTTACTTATAAACAATAATTGTGTGCGAATGAAATTTTTTTTTATGTCGTTTATAATTATTGTCGTTGAGAAAAATTTGTTTGAGTTAATCATAAGAATTATCGTTGAGCGGAACTTTATTTCAGTTGTTTATAACTAGACGGTGAATCTTTATGCAAAGTTATTTCGTATGTTTGTAAATTTATGAAGAACTTTCTTGTGTTAACAAAATTCAGTACCGTGGAAAAAAGAGAGTGTTCGTTTTAAATTGTTTCAACACTAGCAACGTATATGTGTTAACATAATATTGTTGTGTTCCTTCTTATAGTCTTGTTTTATAGAACAACAAAAATGCAAAACGGTTCGATACGATATTATAAAATACAATTTTTTTTATAGATAACTTTGATGACCGATCAAAATGAATCGTTCTAATCGATAACTGTTATTGGTGTTCAAGATCAAGTTTCAGTCTTTGATAACCATTATTAGTGACCAAAACAGAATTCCCCTAATCGATAACTGGAATAAATTTCCTGTATCAAAATTATAATGAGATACATAGAATTTTGCATAATAATAATGATTATTGGCTGAGAACAAAATTTTCGATTAATTGTAATTGCTATTTGTAACGAAACATTTTAATCTTTTAATCGTATGGTTTTTGAACAATTCCTTTTTACGTTTTGCTTTCACAAATATTTTTCATATAACTCTTATTTTGGGTGATTGTACCATGCAGTGAAAAAGTACATGCAAATCTTTTCTATTTTCTCGTATTCTTATTTATGTATTTGTAGCTTAAGGAGTATTCAAGATATTGTTAAAAATAGGATTGTATAGAAACAGTTATGATTTTATTTTACGTTTAATTTATTGGAGTAATTAACAAATAATTTAAGAAGAATTGCATTTGATTTCTCCTAACTATCTGCTCGTAACTTTTGAATGATCAAAGTTAGGTGGTCTGCTATTGTTAGTCTGTGTGTATTTCAAGTCCACCCTTTCGGAAAGGAGAGTATAGTACCCTTCATACATGAGCAGTCAAACTGATAGTCGCTCATTAGAGTACCACAGCTACCCAGATGTTCCCTATGATGCCATCAGAACGCTAAAAGGAGTCACCATCTTCTATAACATTAGGGTTTCAATGGCTGAAGATTAACTTTTATGGTTGTAAGAATTTCTTAGCTAAATGGATTATTATCGGGGGTTACGTTAGTTGCGCCAACTGCATACTGTAGTCGTCAATGTCTGCTGTGGGTCTTTATGCAAAATACGACATTTCTGCATATATTGCAAAATGCTGCTGTTGCTATCGAATACAAAGCTTTCTCCTCTAATAATGTTAATAAAATGATAATCTTTAATTCTTTTAATCTATCTACACTTTTAAATTTCATCCTCTCAATTTCGTCATAAATCTACGGAAAATGAGGCATAACATGTACTAACAAAAAATCCAACTGTACATGTTATTTGACAGAATAGCGATAGGAAGTAACGAATAGAATTACAATATGCACAACGACCAAAAATAACATAAACTACAATTACGGAACACGTATAATTGCAATGAGATTTGAACAACGATTGACGGGAGCAAATGGTATAAAATATTAGTGTCTATGATGAAAGTTTGAAGACACTACATTCAACCTGATTCCCGGATAGCATAGCTCCATAAACAATATAACGGGTAAGGATTCCATTTGTACAAGATAAATAACAATTTTGTTGGAATATTTCAAGTTCAACATAAATTTTCAAGGTTAAAAAGTGTTCATACTACGTTTTCTATGTTTTTGAAACGTAAACGAGATCGTTGCTTTATCTCATTTCTATCAAAAGTTCTACGATTTTGGCACATAAAAACACGGAACATATTTACTTCGCACAAAATTAATTATGTGTTTCACTGAGTCCATTTTAACGAATCACCTATTAATAAGAAAAAAAACTACGTAAAACTCGATGTAATATCACAAAAATTCCAAGACGAATCATATATATTCCTCAAATAATAATAAACTTACGGACTTACTTGATATTTTAATTCTAAAATGTTTAAAAAATTGAATTTCACGACGTATTATAAGATATGTAATTCCTTATAGCAACAATTTTCCATCGATTTTCTTTCCTTTCAAGAAATTTGTTATAAACTCTTTGTGCAGACTGTACAACCAAACTTTCATCTTAACTGATTGCCGTACTGTGACGAAAATGACACGTGATAAAGATGTGTAGTGATAACTTCTTCGGTAGGAATATTATTCCATTCTTTTTGATTCGAAATAAAATTCTGTTATAACCATGCAGTTAATGCGACGTGAAACCTTTAATTAAAAAGAAAAAGGAAAAACGATTCTGGTCTTTTGTCATCGATATTGAAGAATTCAAGAATATATAGGCACACAAAAATTATAAATTCTCTGTTTCGTCCAAGGAATTATAACAATCGAAAAACATCGTAATCATCGTAATTGTGAAAAATATGGTACAACAAGGGGTTAATGAAAGCTTATAAAAACCTCAAGTGAACAGAAGACGTATAACAAGAATCCGCCGCTATTGCGGTGTATTAACAGAAAAATCATTTTTATTATCATTATTATTATTATTATTATGCTGCGAATTTTTATGCAAAGTAAAGCTTGTGCTTTTGTCTGTATATGTAACAGGCACATTTTTTAAAAAGTGTTAAATCGCATGAACTTTGTTTTTGAAACTATGTTTAATTTTATGTACAAAAAGTTTTCTGACATGTGTGTTGAATGACGTCAATGTTCTGTATGCAATCATGTGAAAACAAGTTTAAAAATTGTTTTATAGTTCTAGAATGGCACGTAGTAGATGAAAATTGTTTTGCGTTAAAAGATTAACCCTTTATATATTCACGTGAAAGTGGCATTTCTTGTTATTTATTTATTTCTTATTATTTTTTGTTTCATACTATAAGGTAATCATGTAAAATACGTAAATAAAAACACAAAATGTTTCATTTATTAATTTCTATACAATCTCACAGTAGCATAATGATTTTCACTTCATTCGACTTTGTGTAGCGAAATCATCATTTTTGAAAATTTTGTCAGAAAAATCTTTCCTGTGCTAAGGGTTAAATCCTTTTGTTGATTTAAATTTGTTTTTCATAAAATCCGCCACATACTTGTTACCAAATTTTTCTTGTGATGTCTACACAGAACATGTAGGACACGTTGACGACGTTGTTTGACTAAGAAAATCTGGAACCACCATCTATAATGGACTTTTAACGAATTTTTTAGACAGGGGCGCATTTAGATGTTAGCGTTAGGGAATAACACGTAGAGGGAGAATGCAGCTCCGATTCAGCATTTCGATCCCCTTGATCCTGGCCGATCCTTCATTCAGATACACAGCTCTGATACGGTCGGATATCCTGTGCGCGTTATGGACAGGCTGATCCTGACACACGATGCGCATTACGCAGGGAACAGTTACTGTGCCTTGTACAAGCGACGATGGCCATTCACTGCACGGTCTCAATGAAACCGGCCATTGTGAAGTTTGGCACGAGATCGTCAGCTTGTTCAAAGATTTCGCTCGGCGGATTAAAAAATCTTCGTCCGGCCGACAAAGTGTCCAAGCAGAATGCACTGGATTAAAGCCGGCTTCAGACGGGCGCTTTTCGGCAGTTTTTCAGCCGCGTTCTCGCGTTTATAAATGTTTTGCAACCGTTCCCTGTAATACACGATTCATTTCAAGCTCTGAAATGGATGCGAGAAAACGTCAACAAAAAAAGAAGAAATGTGTTCTCTTTGTATGTGTTATTCAGTAGTATACAATAAAATTATAAGTAGAAAATATTAGATTAATCTCTTTACTGCTGTAAGATGTCTGAAAGAAGCATTTTTATCCACTTTCATTGATTTGACAGACGAAATACAATTTTTTAATTATTTGCGCACGAGTGAAAAATTTTACGATGAATTGGAAAATTTTCTGAAAAGTTGCAAAGTAAAGACACTGTAAAAATAGTAGCTATTCCTGGAATAGAAATAAGTGCGGTAACACTGAAGTATGTATTGTATATGTATTTAAATTTTATGAATGTAATTTACAATTGAGAACAAATAAACATACAAACGTACGAACAACTAAGTACACAAAGACATAAAAAGATAAAGCATAATAAATACAGTATTGTATTTTCGACGGAATATTGTCGCGGCTGCAAAGCGCCGCCAACTGTTCGTCCGAAGTCAGCCTAAATGCTGCGCCGATGCAGCGACGATAGCGACGTTAAACACTCGTTCATTACGACACTGGATTTCTCGCGATTAACCCTCGGACAGCTAACCTTTCGCAGGAATGCAGACGACCATTGGGTCATATGTGATTCATATTATATGCTGTTAGCCAGTATGCTCACAATTAATTTCTCTGTCAAGATTACGTACTATGATGGATTATTGAGTGACAATCATGTACAAACGGTGAAGAAAAGATAATAGATTTTGAAAGAGTAAATAATCATTCTTTATTTACGAATTTGGTAATTGTGTAACATAGAATTACGTCCTCTTCATCAATTCTTTTGCGCCTTTGCTTTATTGTATTGTTTGATGTGTGGATTAAGAATCTGAAATGAAAAATTGTCGCTCTCTTTTCGTTTTTGAGATATAACTTTTTGTTTCAGGAGGTATAACAGCATTGAAAGAACGAGAAATCAATCTCCTAATCTTCGATTTTCAAAGCCCCATTATCAATAGTCTCCGGATTTTTATGCACCCCATATTTCGTTATACTATTACCATTTTGCGTTTTAAAAGTCACCGCTATTTTTTACATGTCTTCAAGTTAATGGATAATAGTTTGAACATATATTGTAAAATAAATAAATTACAATAAATATTATACATGGGAAATGAAAATTTGTTAATTCTTTTGACGACCTTTAAATTATATTGATATTTCTCTCAAGATTATGATATCATAGGCCGTTAAATTCGTCTTGATGTGAACTACAATGCTGTTAACAATATGTCAAAAAATGGCGGTGACCTACAAAATTTGGGAAAAAAATTTATTTGAGAGAAAAAACACACGAATCAGAATATTCTTAGTCTCGAATCAAATTTTGTTTTGACAGAGTATTTCGTATCAGCGAAGGCAACGAAGATATTTCAATGTGTAGTATATGTTTTGTACATTTGAGTCAGAAAACATATCCACATATACCCCTATGTATGTCAAATATTGCTTACACAGACAGCATCTCACTGTGAAATGAAAACAAATTAATGTGACTATCTGATAGTTGAAAACGTAAGACGAAATAATTTCGTAATCTGAGAGTAACTGTCTGACAATGAGAGTTGATGAAGTATGGCATCTGCGAAAAATGAATGATCAAAAGATCAAATATTTGCGTTAATTACGTATTATAAAAAATATCAATTTCTGTGAGATACAAAATATCCGCAGTACAGAAATTCGTCAGATATTCGTCCATTATATCCAACATTTACATAGATGGATTTATATTTTACATTTGAACTTGCATTGTAGTTTGCTTTCCATATATAGCACCCAAACAGCGAGGGTTTCGTCGACCACAAAATGATTCGGTATATTTAACATTTTTTTACCTGACTAAATTATCTCCATCAGTTTCCGTGATATTTGAGAAGATGTTTTTGAATGTAACGACATTTTAAAAAATGTGGAGCAGCTAAAAATGGCGAAAACGAATCTGGAAAAAACTTCTTAATTAAAGCACTAAGTTCTCCGGCATCCATAATTACGATCTAATTTCCACTGTAGCTTAAATGGTACTGACACGAGAAAAGGTGGTAGAAAGTGAACGTAGATCTATCTTCAGTGGATACGGAGACAGTAATCCAGTAGGGGGAGGTCGTCTATTACCGGACAGTAGCTATAATCATAAAGTCGCAAACAGTTACAAAACAATGATATCGCGCAAATTGGGATTGGGATAAAACAAACAACATGCAGAAATCGGCAGGTGTCAACTTCGTAAATATAGCGAAAAAAGTGAATTGATTACTGCATTCGATTGCAAGTAAGTGTATCACGCAAAATTATAGAGCAATATATGTGTTAAAATTTTGCGAATAAAAATATATAAGAGGCTTTATTATATATTTTGGTAAGTACTCTAC
This sequence comes from Augochlorella aurata, assembly GCA_028455555.1. Taxonomy (NCBI): domain Eukaryota; kingdom Metazoa; phylum Arthropoda; class Insecta; order Hymenoptera; family Halictidae; genus Augochlorella; species Augochlorella aurata. The sequence goes on along the minus strand of CM052151.1, from coordinate 1,198,167 downwards.
CAATTACGTTATATTCAGTCGATTAATTCCCTTGAATGTAGGATAACTGTCCCCCAATTTCGGACAGCAGATCTTTCCATACCATGAGACAAGAAATATGCTTATCGAAGACAAGAAGAATGAAAAAAATATTACAAAAAATATTTAAAAAAATTGAGGAGGAAAGTTGGAAAGTCAAGCCCACCAAAAAAAAAAAATAAAGGAAACTAGAGCATTGGTACCGAAAAACACAAAGAAGACAACGACTAGCGTAGTTTCTTTAGAGACTTATGGTACAAATGTACAAATTGTACAAATCGCAAAACATTGGTTCATGAAGCGTGTGCAGATATGCCAGAGTGTTCGGAAAACTACATATGTAACCATTTCAAATTACTTTAAATTTTTCATAAGTTATATCATGAATCTTTGTTGTGTCCGGTAATAGTAACAACTTAAAAATAATTTAAGTTGACATTATGACAATGTTGCTTATTTCGTTTATTTTATTTTAAGTTCTAATAATACTAATTTAAAGTTAAGACAAAATAAAATGAGTGAAACAACATCTTTTTTAATTATCTAGAGAAAACCTTATGTGTCCGGTAATAGGCGAACTCCCCCTAACTATCGGAAAATAAAAACTCTTGAAGTTGCTCACAAATAGACACGCAATGTGAGAGTACTGCCGAGAGCAATTGTCGGTTAAAACTCTCAAACGAACATGTACCATATTTTTACATAAAACTACAGAATTTGCAATCGTTGGAATTCATACTGCTAGGCATGTATTCCAACAAATATCAGTTATTCAAAATTGAATATACATTAAAGCAGATTTGCAGATAATACCAATTACGATAAATCCATTGGAATCTGTCGGTTTATAACGGACAAATTCAGAAAAGAGTCGTTAAAAACGTAGTTATGAGAAAGAATCCGTTTTTGTTTAAAATATGTAAAATCGAAAATATATTAAGTGATAGTATTGAGAAAGAGCCATGTTATGTACATTGGTGCAAATAGAAATGTACATTCATCGCTTGCCGCCATACGGAACGTTCATTTTTGGTGTATCAGATAATATTGATTGACAAATATGAACATTTAAACCTCAAAAGTATGGAAAAATTATTTGCGATTTGCTCTAATGTCAATTATGGCGATTCATCGCAAATAATTTCTTAATTGATTTAAAATTGTTAAATACCCATTACACCAATTCTGACAATATTACAAGGAATAAATCAATAATTATAATAATATTCGAATAGATGTAAGACTAAACTAAATGGACTAAATTATCATATTCCAAATATGATAACTAGGCTATGCAAAATCAAAAGATGCAATCGAATTCAATGAAATTTTCAGTACGCATATAATGTACCGAGATCTACGAAACGCAGTTTCCAAAATTTCGTTACAGGCTCGGATAAAACGGTTGACAAAAGGTGTTTTCTTCATTTTGGGATTATCCTATCAATTCTCTAAAAAAATTAGTCAGTCTAACATCTCAGAAACATTTTCACACACTCAAAATATGTTAACATACTTTTCGACGCGGTTGTATATATCATATGACGCAGCTGTGCTCGAAACTAACGACGAACATATTAGTTTTGACAATGTGGATATTCCGGATGCTACGAAACGCATAATTGTTTGCACATTCTACTGCAGTTATTAGTTTCTGCAATTCCAAGTATATTCCGGATTGTAATTTCGATTAATTGTACAGAAATGTATACTATAATGCAATATAGTAATGATTTCGCGTTCGTAATGTAATGAAACGAAATATGCATGACAATTTAACATTTTCGGCATAACGATAAAACATTTAAAATGCAAATATTATTAGTATTGCGTAATTATTATTATTAGTATTACGCTTTTCTAAATACTCATTAATCATTTAAAAATATTATAATGCTTTAAATGGTTAGAAACGATACTGTATTATTTAAAAAATAATCTAATATTTTTTATTTCATTTTTAAATAATTAAACGTTTAAAACAATGAAGGGAGGTTGTAGATGCATCCCAAAATCCTCGAAATGTATAATTTGGAAAGTAGTATCCATCGAAGTGTATATTTCACTATCTTTTTTACGATATTAATAAAAGAAAAAAAGATTACGTTAAATTTACAAATATCAAACAACTTTACAGATGTAGATAGTTGTATTCTACCTGATATTTACACAATCTACACATGAAATAGTATATCTTCACTTAAGTACCACTAGGATCTTATCAATCGGTTAGCTACCGATGAACAATGCTAATGAAATTGCTTAAGAACAATGAAATATAAAATTACGAAGAATGCATATTATTTAATGATGTAAGTAACTAAATAATAGTACAAGTTCAATTACCATTGAATAGTTAGTAATTGTTACTACCATTACCACTACAGAATTAAATGGAAACATTAATTTAGAAGTTAAATAAACAGTATCGTATGCTTATACGTATTATTAAGTACTATTGTAAGTATTAACCTGTTTTAATTGATTTCCCTATTTTGTCCGTGATAACTCGCGCCAAATAGTTTTCAAAAATAATTATAAGAATAATTGCCGAAAGGAAGTCTCAGCGATAATGGTTAATCTATTTTACTTTTAAAATGTATTTGTTCGTTGGTATTATTAGAGGACATTGCCACTGTTTCTATGATTCAATCGGATATTCTAATTCGAAAATGAATTTGGACTTCGATTCGGAGGTTTGATTGCCAAGCTCGCGGAACAGTTAGATACGTGTATCGATTTCAATCGCTATCTACCATTTTAATGTTATTAATGTGGTAGCGTTATATGTAACGTCATCCTACGCGGTGATGCTTGCGTATAACGTATTAATACGGTAATCGTATTATTGCAGCGATGTGATTAATGCGGCGTTGATTAAGATTTATTAGGTGCGTGCAACACCGAATGGGAAAATTATTACGAGGTACTCCCATTCGTTGGCCGCTTTCCATCTATTCAGAGTGTAAGTGTTTTCGATTGTTCTTATTTCTACATAAAACATATTTGCGAATACAACCAGTATTTATAATTCAGACTGCAGATTTATGGATTTATAACGAAAATGTGCAAGTGAAATTTGGTACAAGGAAAATGACAAACGAATTTGTGGTTATTGTTACAATACTTTTAACGTGCCACAATTAATTAATCAAAAATAAGTACACTTTCGTTTAATTTCTCCTTCGCGTGATCGATGTAAAAAATAGTTTTCTTTTTTCATCAAGATGCGCAATCCTTAGATAATCTAAAATAAATTACTTTTCATGCAACTCATAACATATTGTTTATGGATAGTTCAAGTAATAGAAAAGAAAAAATTTAGAGAAGAAAAAACATTAAATTGGTTAAGAGTAGCTAAAATCTACATTTTGGACAAAACGATTTTAGTGAAATCATTCCCACTTTTATATTTCCATTTAGTTAATATAAATTAAGTGAAAATACATTTAGTCAATATAAATTATTATTGAATCAAATAGTGGTAATTAATGGAATGATTTATTAAATTTGATCAACCTTTCAGCAATCGATTATACAGCATTTCGTAAAATAAATGGGATATTATTAGAAGCACATGTAATAAATAATGGAAACATCATGTCACTTTATGTAAAAATACATACAGCCGAATTGTATAAAACGTTAATAAAAATATTGAAACTAAAGTTATGCAGGAAGATTGTTGCGGATATATTTACACAATTGTTACTGTGTCATATATTCAAAAACAAAAGTTTCAGTCTTTATATTTCTTTCCCAACATAATCTTCCTCACAAATATACTGAACTAAAGTAGATGATTTTGCGACCGTAATAAGATGAGCTGCTTTTGTCCTTAAGGAAGCGCAAGATGTGTCACAGCTAATAATAAAGCAATAATGAACTAAGAAGCTTTATAGTTCTACCAGTCTTCGCCATTTCAACGTGTCGGAAAAACATACCAAGGAGACTGAATGTTAAAAAAAATATTTCCTGAATGTACATAATATTCATTGTATCATTGCAATTTTAATAATACAAATAATAATTATTTTTATATCAAATATAAGAATACAATGTTGTCGAAACATATATTTGAGTTAGATTATTATTGATTTTCGAGATATCAACCACTAAAATCATTTTACTTTCATATAGGAGCTATTTAACCAAGTTCTTCCAAAGAATGTAAGTAGTGTTAAAACACAGTTGCAAAGATTATTACAATTTTCTAATTTATTAAACTTAAACGCAATAAGAAATTTATTTTCCATGAGTTTCAATTATTAATTTCAATTTTCTAATTTATTAAAGCTAAACGCAAACATATACACAACAAAAGGAAACTTTAATTACTAATTTCACTAATTCTTTCCTGAACTTTATTAAATATATACAATAAGTACAATTTTATTTCGCTATCCGTTGCATTCCATTCTATTTGTGCTTGCAGTTAATTTGTTGCTGAGATCACAATTTCCATTTACGAGGATTTTCTTAGTGAACATGCAGCGCCGTAGAAAAATACAAAATAAATAAAAAAACTTGAAGCGGAGATTCAAATATTGCTTAGAGCGATAGGCGGGAAGCTCAGGTAGAACCAAGAAGCAACGTATAAAATCGTCCTCTTTATTTTCACCTTTAGCCAACGTTACCCAGCCCTTGTGCTCTCCCATATACGCTTTCTGTTCTTTTCTTGAATTTCCGCTTTTTCCTGTCGTTATACTTCTCGAGCGAGTCGAGTTAGCCTAGAACTTGAAACGGAATGGAGTTCCGCTTTGAAAACGAGTCGGCGAAATCCTCCAAACGAAGGAAAATATCGTAAGCACCCTTTTTTTATTTCTGGTCCTGCTCTAACCTTTCAATTATCACGTCCCGCCACTATTTTTTTCTCCCGTTTGAACTGGGTTTCTCCTGAAATTGTTTCTCCGTGAACATGTATCCGTTTGATATATAATATCGGGATCGGAGATATATCGGCACGCATGACCTATTGCTACATGTTGTCGAAACACATCGGCGAAGACAAAATTTCGCAACGATCGGTTCTGCGCGTTCTTTCTTCCCGGAACGATTGCTTTTTCGGACCCTCTCGATATTAAATTCGTAACGAGTCCGGGGAGACGCCGTCCTAAACCCCTCGTAAAATATCCTTTATTGTTCGCTTATTGCTGTTTAGACCGAAAAAGCGATAATCCGTATTCGTATCACGTCGATCGAAGGCCTAGCATCGCATTACCTTTCCTTTCGGTCGCAGCCGTTTCTTGGTGCTATGAAATACAGTAGTGCCGAACCAAAGCATTACCTCAGCGTGATTGATAAATACACATGGGGTGGATAATAAAACTTGATCACTTCCAATGTCACCTTTGAATTACCTTTGCAGCATTATTTCGAGCAAATAATTTCGCGAATCACATCTAAATAGTTGAAATGATATTATTTGAACTATTATTTCAATGAATTTAAACAATTATTGTCCTGTTAGTGAACAATTTTGAAGTATTATATTGATATAATGGCAAAATTTAATACTTAGTCACAATGGTCCTGTTGTACTAAAATGTAGATACCGAAAGTTAAAATGTTTATTTCCTGAGCCAGGACTCGGAGCTAGAAGATATCGGTAACACGACACCTAAAGGCCATGTGTTAGTTTTCAGATAAAACGAAGGGCCGTTGGTCCCGATTGATGTGGGTTTCCTTCTTCCCGTTGCAGTCGGTTAGTTAGTCGATCTTGAAGAGGCTAAGAGAACACTTGCACTAGTGAATTTTTAAATAACGCGTTTTTCTTTTAAAATCCTAGACCCTGCTTCCCAGAAAACCAACATATTATTTTAAAGAATACAAGTAAGATAAAATAAATAAATAAAATAAATAAATAAATAAAATAAATAAATAAACCAGACAAAGATCTGCTAAGGATGAACTTTTTCAAGACACAGTATTGCTCAAAGCTAATTGCTGTAAAGAATTTTAAAATAAATACTTTCCGTTGCATATTATTTCAAGCATTATGTCTTCATGAAAATAAACTTTGCTTAATGCAAATTGATGGAAACATTTCTTAAAGAATAATCTTTTCGTTGCGTATTATTTTGAAGTCTATTTCTTTTGTAATATTTAAAATACAAAAAAGTAATAATATACTATTACTAATTAAATACAATTAAATACAATTAAATACAATTAAATACAATTAAATACAATAATTTATTATTGGAAATTGTTCATATTTCAAATGGATCGATATTACTTTTATTTTCAAATAACAGCATTAAAAATGACGATACCGACGAAATGTGCCATGTGCGAAATAACAGCATCTTTATTCTTCTTTATATTACTGTATCGATTCATCTTAAAGACGTCCTGACTGTCGTACACCACACGTCTTAAATACGTTCTTGTTCCATCTGGGATTAACCATAGGTCCGTTGACTCTACTATAATTCATATTTCGATAAAAGTAAAGCTGTAATACATATTACATAATAACATATTATTATAATAGGTAGAGAATGTGTCCATAGTTTCCTTCAAAACATTTTAGCGTTTATTTATCTGTGTAATTGTAAGAAGGTTGACAACCTTGACAAACGGTTGACAACATTGATATTTAACGTTTTATATATGTGTAAACTGGTTTTGCATTAAAAATTAATCCTTTCGTCGATCGTATTCACCTTCTAGCAAATCAAACAACACTTTTGGAGGGGATGCTCATCTTATTGCAAATCAAATTCATCTGTATACAAATAAAAGTAACCCTATCGCAGATTAAAATTGGTTGTCACTCAATGAATTTTTTAATTTGATATGAATTTATACACTTATTTATAAAATCATACAAATTTCATTAGGAATAAATAATCTTCATTAATCTTCAGTAATTATTTATGAAATGTCATTCATTTGTTAAATTTTATATGAATAATTCTAGTAAATCGATAATACATTGCTGATCCGTGCACAAAATAACAATGTTTTATTTCAACTGTAAGAAATCAAAATAAAATAAAATGTATTCCATTTTTTAATCATTTTAATAACATAAGGAAAGAAGAGAGCAAAGTACTTAAATTTGTTACCGTATTTAAACTTTGCATTTTATCCAATCATTTTTACTAAAATTGCTTAAAATCCACAGTGTAATAGCAAAAGTGCTGTATGCTCGATTTTGTACATTCGACAAATTTTCATGTGACATAATTATTTTCTTCGATATTCACACACAACATTGTAAAAATATATCTCACTGCCATAATGATTCTTGGGGTTTCTTGTAAGAAAAGAGATGGTCGAACCATTTCATTCTTACTTTTGTACGTTCTCGCTGATCTTATTTGAAGTTCTGTGCAAGATACAGAAAGAATCCTTCGAGTTTAGATAGAACGATGTGAAAGAGATTGAACTGGGGATAAAAGGTGGTCTATTTTGTTAGTTAGCCACGTTAGACATGTCAAAGAGTCGCAAGGTGAACCACGAGGAGCTCGATTGGATGGTAAGGAGGCGTCGGTATGAGGAAAAGAATGCAAAGGGTAATCGATGGGTGGCAAAGAGATCCAACATAAAAGGAAGAACCAGATAAGCTGGTAGGTGGGAGGAAATGAATTTTATAGGGAAAAAGAGTCGTGCATTAGTTCCGCGACATTGGGCTAAAGATAGCCTCTACTCCGTCTATAATCGGTATAATAATATCAAACGTTCTACTCTTGAGAAAATCTAACAAAGATACGTTTATACAACATTACCACGTATCCTTATCTTTCAGTAAATGTAGTAGATTTTATTACCTACATCTGTTCACTTGCTTCAGGCAAATAAAAATGGTTATTGCAAAACGGATGTAGCACATTGTGAAGCAGATATTTTTCCAATTATGGTATAAGTTTAATGACCAAATTTGAGTGATTTCGTTTTATGTAAACAACATTAACAGGGTTTGCACATAAAATGAATTTTTATGTAGATAATGTTCAACTTTTTGAACACCAAATTATTCCTCTTGTTAATCATAGTCACCTTTTTGCATATCAAATAAACTCTTTTGCAAGTTTCATTCATTCTTTTGCAAATGAAATTTAGTCATTTGGAATTACTTGTAATAAAATTCATATTAAATTTAACAATTGAATAACATTTCATGTTAATAACAATTGAATAACATTACATGTTGAATAACATTACTAAAGATTAATGAAGATTAATTATTTCCAATGAAATTTATATCATTTTATAAATAAGTGTATAAATCCATATTAAATTAAAAAATTCAATGGGAGACTATCAATTTTGATCCGTTATAAGGTTATTTTTATTTATATAAAGATAAATTTGATTTGCAAAAGAATGAACAAACCCACCAAAAGGGTTATTTCATTTTCATGAAGATGAATATGATCTACAAAAGGATTAACTTTTAATGCAAAACCAGTATACACATATTTAAAATGTTAAATATCAATGTTGTCAACCTTTAGATTAGCATTTGTGTAATTATTCAGTTAAATAAACGCTACAACGTTTTAAAGGAAACTATGGGGACATTTTCTACGTATTATGATAATATGTTAAACAATTATATTGGCATCAGTTACAAACAGATATTTGTATGTTACTGACATTATAGCTCTACTTTTTAAATGCACTGTGTCAAGAGTTTAGTTAGAATACTCTATCATTTTTTTTATAAATTTACAGTTCTCGGATAAGAATTTGCTATTGTTGTTTTAAATTAATTGCAAGAAAATTTGTAATTGAAACAACAAATTATGAATCAGTTTGTAATTATTTTTTGTTAGGAACTGTTCTGAATCATGTTTGTACTTTACGTTTGTGAATCTAGTTAATTGTGTCATCCCTAATACACAACACATGTTCACTTCAAGTAACGATATTTGATACACCAAAATAATAACTGGAAGTTACTACAAGCAGACAGTAAAATAAATAAGCAAAACTTTTTTTATATCTGCAACTAATTATATGAAATTAAATGTTTAGCTATTTATAATTAATTATTACCCTATTCCCAAAAATAAAATGTCAACTAAATCGTATATATATTTGACATGACTTTATTTAAAATGATAAAGTCTTCACTTTCGTATCATCGAACTCAGTTTTCTCACAGACTTTTCTTTCTCTTTTGACAGGTCATTCTATACGAGACCCCCTCACCTTCTTATAAGGTCACACTGAAAAGAATGTGGAAAAACTTGTTTAAACTCCGTAGCGCCTTGCGAATCTGTAAAATTTCGAAGAAAAAGCAACTTCACTTCCTCGCTTCGTTTTATAACAAAAAGGCGTCTATGAAGAAACTATGTTCAAGGGTGTGAAGTCGGAAACTTGACCTCCTAAAACTTTTTTCGGATATAATTCAGTGACTTTTTAACTTCGTGGAGTAATGTAATATCATTGCAAACATATACAGTAAATGAAAGCACATTCACTAAAAACAATTTTAATTCGTGAATATTTCAATTCATATATTATGCGAAATAACTAGCAGACGTAAAATGCTGGACATCATACAATAGTTTCTAGAGCTTCCCAACAAATATAATAAAAAACTTTTTTAAATGTCAATTCTTTCTATAATGTGATATAAACATAACACAGTGTCATCTAGCAAACACATACATTCACCTTGCATAATTGTAATAATTTACGATGGTGTTTAATTAACCCTTTGCACTCAAGAAGTGACTTTAAGTTACTAGTAAAAATTGTTTCATCACGTTCCGAAATAATTTTCAAATCACCAAAATTGTTTATATTTATAAAGTTGTTGACAATGTTGTATGTGACGGAAGACTGAATTTCATTTGTATAGAATGCACTAATGTAAATACTGCAGTTCAGAAAAACTATTTTGGATTTAGAATTTAAATGTTTCCGAGTGCAAAAGGTTAATATGTTGCAATCTATGATCTAAACTAGTATAAATATATCTTTCCTTAAAAGAATTTTGTAGACAATATATACAACAATTCTATATGTATAAATTTATATGTTATATAATTTTATTAGTCCATGAGTTTATATTACAATCTACGATCTCTAATCCAGCATAAACATAATTTTATCTTAGCCAGCTTGATAAATTCACCACGGTTTTCAATGTATCGTAAATTTCCAATCGAACCTAAAGTAAACATAACTTCATTTTACACAAGTGATATCTCATTATAATAAGACTTTTAATTTAAATTTACGATTTAATCTGATACAAACACAATTTTATTAGTTGTCGATGGTGTTTAACATATTTCACTCAACATTCTAGCGTAACGCAAACGCAATTTTATCAGGCACAAATGTTATCTTACACGATTTAATCAATTTTCGGTGATGTTTAATATACTATCCGATGGGGTTCTCCAAGTTTAAAGACTCTTTTTACGTCCGGCGTCGGACACTATCATTTCTATCGAGAATCCAGCCGCAAGTGAAATTCTTGCCAGAATGTAGCCGCGCCGGAAGTGTACTTTAGGCAGACGAATATAAAGTCGAAACAATTGCTTTTTACGAGGGACGCGTTTCTGGAATATCGGAGTGGTACAAGCTTGTTGCCCTTCCGTAATGCTTGCGTATCTGTTCCGGCTTCATTATCCATTCTTTTTTAAAACCTCCGAGTGTTCTTTTGAATTCATGCTTACTCCACCCACGTATTTACGACGTCACGCGCCTATGATTAATTTAACGATGCAGTCTCGAGGACGCTTTGTGAATGTTTTAGCTCGTGGCAACTGGAATTGTTTCGTTCTAGCGTATTCCTCTCGAGTGTTTAACGTTACTACGACGATGCAGTTCAATGGAAGAAACTGGAGAAAGTAGTTTACGTTCATAGTTTGTCGCGGTTTATTTTCGTAGTACGAGTATTATGAGCACGATGCGGATTTCATGCATTCATGACGAAAGTGGATAAACGGTACGTAAAACTGTGAAAATGTTGGAAGAGGTAACAAGCACTCTAATGTTATTTTGAATTCGTCAGACGTGTTAATAAGTCGAGAGCTGAATACCAACTCCAAAAATTTAGTGTCATTCATATATTGTATGCCGTCTTAACGTGTTAACCTCTTAGGTACTGCTGAGTTTTGCGCGTAACTGTTTCTTCATACAGCAGAGTATGATATTATAATTTAATAATTTACATTATAATTTTTCCTGAAGGTATAATGCATGTATTGTAACTTTAATTATTTATTTTAATAATTGTTAATACAATTCAGTGTGGCGCGTCGCAATATGACGTCTGCGCAAGCCACCATAGTGGCGCGTCGTTCCTAAAAGCTTAAGGACAGACGTACATTGTTACTAAACCCTGCTTCTTCTAATCGATGCAGAAAATATTTTATTTTGCATACATGTCTACAGTCGTATTATAAGGGACACTGTATCACGGTTGGAATAATAAATGTCATATGGTAGATTTCAAGCTACAAAAAATTCGGTAGCTTCTATAATAATGAAAGAGAAAACAAAGGTGTAATAATTATTTTTTTTAATTATCCTCTTACTTGTATACTAAAATCATTTATTTTTATTAAATTTACTATGAATGCTTTTCTAGTTTTCTTTAAGTACGCTACATTTTTCTGAAAGTTTTGACATTTTAGATGTCCTGTTTTTCAGTTATTTTAAAAATCTATGAACTCCATATTTTTAATACAAATTTGATGTCTCGTATAAGATTTTACAATAATGATTTATGCCTGTTTTCTAACAAACTTTTCGTGATCAGGCTAGATTTGATAATCTAATTTGGAATATAATTAGCTACTTATAAATGTACCAAGTATATCTAGTGGATGTTATTCTTTCCGAAAATGTAGATCGCAGTTAGAACACGTTTCATATTATATGTGTAACTTCTTTATATCACTATTTTCAATCCTGAAGGGCGTATTTAACTATGTCGGAAACTGCCGTGGAAGAATTTCATTTTCTCGAGGTTCTATCAAAACGCCATTTGTCGAGGAAACGTTACTTGAATCACATTTTAGAACCATATTATTGTCTTCATACACATTAAATGGAAAAGATATTGCATATGGTACATACATTTTAAAGATACAGTACCTTCAGCAGTCTGCGTTTTAAGTTATTTATACACTACAATTAAATTGTTTTGTATGAAGTTTAGTTTTGAAGAAGCATAATTACATTTGTTCAGATTTTAAATATTATACTATATAATAGTGTAATAATGTAAATTGATGAAAGTATTCTAGTTTTAATATCTCAATTTACGGCATGTTGTTACGAAAACGACGTTACACCATAGTTAAAATTATTGTTGAAACAACAGAAAAATTCAGAATAAGCCGAATTCAATCGTTGGTATAAAATAAATGGTTAGTATAATTTAGGGCCATGCATTGATATTACGTTACACATTGTATGCATATTTATACACAAAGAATTAACTCGAGTTTCATTGAAGTGTATCACTTATCAATAATTATAACATCTAACTAAACATTTCTTATCAGCTGTACGAAATATTTCTCACATACATTTGTTAACTAAATAAAACATTATTTAACGTACCAAAACTGCGAATCTTAATAGAAATTTCCAGATTCGTAGATGCTTCAAAGCTCCTACGGAGGTCATTTTACACAAATGGTATCCTAATCAGACACACTCGATTAAAATACTACCTGCATATCCGTGAGAACTTTAAGCTTGTTATAAGAAATGACATATTAATTAATATAAAAATAGAAGACCAAGTAAACATTTATTTGTAGAATTATTGGAATAAATACTGAATGATATAGATATGGATACTACTGCCCTGCCACTGGTTACCGATATCTAGGTAATATTTCCTTTCCATGGTCAATGACAGTTTCCAGAAGGATGCATGTGTGGCCCACTCGATGACGATGTAAAGAGCGGGAAGACATCGCGCTAATTGGTGTCCAAAGACCTCGCATGATTTCCTGCTGAATTGATGCAGGAGAATTCGTCGTAGTGAAGACAGTAAATCGCCTGAAACTTATCTCGAGCCGTATATGCTGCTGTCCTAACATGACCGGTTTGAAAAAATCGTGAAAAGTCAAAGTCCCGAAGATATGTCCTCCACGAGAAGTAACGTTGCAGAAAAGAACTCAAATGTCCCAGGCGTCTGCAGCAGATCGACGGCGGCGACCACGCTAAGGGAGGCATTACGTAAGTCTCGGCTGTGTAAATTGAAAGATGTAATCCATCCTCTCGGTGTTGCTTCGTGCTCCTGTTAGCTTCCAGGTATAGTCTTCAAAGTTGCGTTGTAGTTGGTTGTCGTCAGAGCGCTGTGTATGACGGAAAAGTGGAAAAAGAAAGGGAGCGTTTCGTCCTAGTCCCGCTAGAGGACTCATGAGTAAGGCTATCTAGCGGGTCCTGCCTTCAACACAGGCATATCGGAGTCACGAATCAGGTAGTTGCGGGAGAGCTATCCATCTGTTGGCGAACACCAGAGGTAGCCGCCACAGTAGAATAGATAATAAAATGTCATAGAATGTCACAGGGTATCCCACGCGACTGTTACCACGATTTTTCGAGCAAAAAAAGTATACATTCATCATAACTCTAAGCATACGTAACAAGTTCCAACACGTAGAGTTCATACAATAAAACAATTTGCAACGAAAACAACCATTCATTGATTTCCCTTTTTTTTTATGCCAGGGCCATCGGAAGGTTATAGTTTAACAACTTCTTGAATTCGCCTTGACTCGAGCTACGATAATGTGAACTATAAAATATACAATGCCATTTACATTTAAACATTTTTTCCTAAAATTTCTTATATTGCAATGTAGCTGACCAAGAATATTTGTTAGGAAAATTTTGTTGTAAGTATATCGGAAGTGCTTGAAGAATCGTGGCGACAGGTACGTGGAATACTCTGTATAATAAATCGAATCTTGGATGTTTAATATAAAACTTTTTTAGAATAGGAAGAATACATATTTACAATGATGAATGTAGTAGAAATGTTGTAAATAGATTTCAGATTTTATGTATTGCAGGCAAAAATGACCACGGCGGAAGAAAGATTCCAGAGACACGAGAAGAATTTGAGAATATTTTTATATCATGTGCGATTTATAAAAATGATTAAAAGAGGTAAGACATTTTCATGAGATTTACGTTTCCTTACCAATTTATACAATTTTTATTTTGCATACAAATCCGCAATTCAATTATAAACGTTCTTTCGAGCGTGAAAGATTTAAGTTTGCAGTTTAACTATAAATTACGCTTTTGTCGCGTATTTTTTCGTTGTCCATAGGACACAAGGCCGTTGTATTAGTTGCGCGGGAGAAAAATCAGATCGCCGTCGAGTCTGTCCGAAAAAAGCCTGGAATAATCGGGAAGCCGGTTGAACATAGTACAGGGTGCCGGAAAAACATTATCAATGGCGGCGGTGGCGGCCGGCAAACTGAAAAGACGATAAGCAGTTAATCCATTACCGGTTGAACTGAATGTAAAGTATCTTCAGTCCGCTTCATCGTAGAATCCGCAAAGGTACAGACTCGGGGAGCCGGAGTTAATTTATAAAACAAAGAGTAACTATAATTATTATCGCTGCGCCCAAGCCGGGGAAGGGCTGCGGCGAAACTGTGGCTAGAGGAAGGGCGAAAGTAAAATGGTAGTAGGTCGCCGCGCTGTCTGCCAATTAAAACTTACGAACTCGAGGCAGTTTCTAGCTATTTCCCTCCCTTCCCCTTCGCCAATCCCGCGCTCTTCTCTCTTTCTCGTTTTCTAATCGTTTTCGGGTCTCACGCTACGATCTAGCGCCCAGCCTATCGATGTCTCGTTATAGTAGTTTAACTTTAATTGCGCCCCTTCGCCGTACAGTGGCGGCTTATAGCCGGATGTCGCTTCGAATGTACACTTCTGCCGCGCCGTTTCGAAAAGAGAACAGTCTAACTTCCCTGCACTGTGCTACTCGATTCAACACGAATCGAAAATTTGCTGAGAACCATTCCATGCGCTCGAACGATTCATAAATAAGTATGACGCTCGAATATTTATATCGATTTAAGATCTGACACTTTCACCATATTGTAAAATATCGATATTCTACCTACTCTTCTACACAAAATGTAAATTAATTATTATATTCATAAATACACTACGGATTTTTATGCTTTATAAATATGCAAAACGTGTAAATATGCTCTCCATTAAGTATACACCTAAATATCTCCACCAATAATGATAATATCAGGAGACAAATACGATGCAAAAAGTATTTTTTTCAGGAACTTTCAAGGTTACCGATGTTGATTTGCATATGAGTGCATATTTCTTTTTTATTCTATCGTACAGCATTGGAAGTGATTTGTCTCTAATCTTGGGAAAGTGACAGACAGTAATTTCATGTTTCGTTTTCGTGCTTCGAATTACAGGTGATTTCAAGGTCTAGTCATTATACATGTCCGAATGTATTTTAGCGTCAGCTATTCAATTCAATAAAAAAAGAAATGCACTCTGAATAAAACGATCTTGAAAAAAAGCGTGTCAAGAAATGTTTTGCAGTTACTTTGATGGATTATACTTCGAATTTTGATGTATTACAAGCATTATTTCTAAACTTCATGGCATTAGTAGTTTAAACATTAATTTATACGCTGAAAATGACCGTCCTACGTTGCATGATGTTATCGATGCATGTTTAAATTTACTCAAGCCAAGTTGCGACACATGCATCGAACTAACTGTAATTTTCGATAGTACATTACACTGTCATTGCATGCTTGACAATAAATATTTTTTTCATTATCGTACTAAGAAACTCGTACGATATTGGTAACTACCCCCTACTAGGTGTCATTGGCATATCTATTTTCTATACAAATATGCATTTGCATAAACATCTTTGCATACATGACGATTAGGAGGATTTATAAAGTTAAGTTCAAAAGTTATAAAAATAAGCTGTTTTTAAATTTTTATTACTAGTTTTTTACTTCTACTGTTTAACAATATATTCCAAGAAGTTTGAAATTTTTTACATTATTGCTTATTTACGATCGACCTCTCTTTATATTATATCTATATTTTACATGATTTTCTGATTAATTTATAGTATGTATTTTTTTTTGTTGCAGCTTGTATGACTGAATTCACTTTATGGGGATAAACAGTCATGCACAAGACACTTGTAAATATAATTTGTTATTTTAATTTGTTAATCTGTCTGAAGAAATTTGTAAAATTAGAATACATTTTTGGTCCATTTACACGCAAATATTGATTTAATATGAGAAAAATCATTCTCGTTATCGACAATTGCTGATTGTAACAGAAAATATGTTTCATCATCTGTAATGGTTATTGGTAACCAAAAAGTTCTAGTCATTCATAATCGTTAATGAGTAACCAAAATCATTTTATGCAAAAATTTAATGATTATACTTGAATTTGTTCTCGTTTTGGTTATAACAGTTATGGTCTGTGAATATGAAAAATAAATGGAAATTTTAAAAATCGAGTGTACAAAAATTTTGCCCGATGTTCTTAAGCGCGAAGAGCGTTGGCGTGCATTTAGCTGGCACTGCAGAAAGTCAAGGATATGTTACGATGAATAAAATAGGATGCACTTCCCAAATGTTGCGGACCCACGAAACACCGACATAAACGTTTCAATCGTAAAACAGTGCGTTGACCAAGGCTGCTGTGTAGTTTGAACCGTGGGTTCGGCCAGCTGTATCGTCCTCTTTAAAGAGTCCCTTCGCTCGTATCGAGAATCGAGAATTGAATGGCATAGCTGTTCGAGTTATGACCCACCTCCACGCGGGACCCACTCTTTTTCCCGAGCTTTTCTACCTTTGGTAAGAACTTTTATACTTGACCTCATTGCCTGCGTCTTCTCTTTTTTTTCTTCTTCTTCTTCTTCTTCTGTTTCCGGCGGAGACGAAAGCGTGAAATCGCGTGAAAGAAAAAAGCCCGACGGAGAAACGAAAAGAATGGAGCAGGAAGTCGAGAGCTCGCAGGAAACGATGGAAAACGGAGCTTCCGATGGAAACTAAAAATGAAGGAAATCGTCGAAGTATTTCTGTGGAGAAATGCTTTGCTCTGTTTAGATACTTGACGGTCGACCGGGGCTCGATAAAAACGAGGCAAAGTAGTTTAAATTAATGCTCGCAGCCGCCAATTCTGTCGGACGTTTTAGCTTAGGCCTCGCCTATCTGTACACTGATTATGTGTACTACTCAATGACAATGGTCCTGAACAACTAAAAACATATATTTTTATTGTTTTTAATTGAATTATAACATTTGACCGATCAATCAATGCAACTCAGAATGTTGCAAAATAAATTTCGATAGTTCAAGTTATTTATTTGTTACGAGTTTTATAATTAATATTGAAAATCAATATTTGAGTATTTATTTGTTAATACTTTAAACCAGATGGTTTACTTAACAACTACAGGATTGTTACATGTTCGATGTTATTATTAGTTTCTAAATTCTAATTGAACTTGATTTAAGTCTTTTTCCATTTACAGCTTTAAAGGTTAACAAGTACAGTGAATTTGTATAAATATTAATAGCAGAATATTTTGAACAAAATAAACCATCGCTGAATATCATTTTCATTGATCAACAAAAATTATAATTGATTGTTTTTCAGTTATTAATATTTGAAAATTATTATATTCTTCAATTTAATTGGTATGAACTAATAGTTGAAGAACAACGAAATTCAGAAGAACAACAAAAAGCGGAGTTTTATTAGAAGTTACTGAAAATAGTAAAGGCAAATAATAGTCAGACATGAAAAAAAATTTACTTTAATTTTCAGTGATGTCATTCTAGTAACTCACAGTTTAACTTACTCTATATCGTAATAACTTTTATGCTTATATTAATATTTATATTAATATAAGTTATAATATTATAAATATTATATAATAATGACATTATTTATATAGGTATGTGTATATATAATTAATGTTATAACAATCCAGTCCATTTAATATTTTACATTTATTTGTTGCAAGTATTTTTCGACTTATTAATTGTTTCATAAAAATTGATAAATTACAATATTGTTCAACATTTCAAACTACATATTGCAGTACAGATCTTATAATTACTTAATAATAAAGTTATCAACTAAGTTATTCATAATGAATATCACTCGAAATATTTCAACTC
>CM052151.1:1154518-1179897 GCA_028455555.1 Augochlorella aurata | reverse complement strand
AAAAATTGGTTTAAATCAATTAAAAAATCTATTGAAATACGTTTTACAAATAAATCTCGAAATTATTTTGCTAGACCACATTTTTGTTGCAAAAAATTGATTTTATGGAATTATATAATATTATTACTCTAAAAATGTTCTGTTTACACGCGATATATAAATCGGAATGATGGAAGAGGTGGACAGATAAGGATAAGGATTTTTGGCTCCAGCTAACTAATAAATTGACAAGGTGAAACATGAATATTTTTATGCATCAGATGTTTTTAAAATTCTGATAAGAACCTTCTTTATACAAGTCATAAATTTCATATGTTTAAAGCGATTAACTGTTACGTTATTTTATTAATATTTACACATATTTCATTGCGTAACTAAAAACAAACATATCTATTTGAAAAATAATATTTAAGTTTTAAAAGTTCCAAGAATCACCCGCAATTGGGAAATGAAATGTTCCTTAGGTCATTTGTAGTAACTTTTTCCTTCACAAAAGTTTTCTCCGAGGCGTCGTTAATGAGTTATTAACTAAAAACACTGACCAATGAGAGGCGAGCTCAGCTGGCGCGAGGCGGCCGAGCCAACGAGCGGACGAAGCCCGGTTCCGCCGATTGGCTAGATCGCCTCGCACCAACCGAGCTGGTCTCTCATTGATCAGTGTTTTTCGTTAATAACTCATTAACGACGCCTCGAAGGAAGTTTTTGTACAGAGAAAAGTTACGTCAAATGACCTCAGAAATCTCTCATTTCCTGATTGTGGAGAGATTTTTGGGACACTCTGTATATACATACAGTAATACAATTTTTGTTAAGTCAAATTGGCTCAGTCCGTAAATCTAGCGTTAAGTAACGTGTAATAAATCACTTTTGTGAATAGAAAATAAGCAGAAATTTTATTAATTATTGTAAGGAATAAATGTATAAAGACCAGCTGTATTTTCTTTAAAAAGCTAGACGAATAAAAAGATTTAAATCAGAACTGGTGAGAACATCGTAAATGGGGCACATGTTTATGCAATCGTCATTGCTCTTCCTTAAAATGGACTTAAACGGTTTTTTTAAAAATCCTTTTGACAATTGAAAATAAAGTTGCAATTCATCAGGATATTAACTTTCATTTCGCCAATCGGAAAGATTGATTCGAGACTGTCGTTAATTCCTATACAGGCGAATATCGACTGTAAATAAAAAAAACATCGAGCTTCGACTTCTCTCCTCAATTTCTTCTTGCGACCGGTTTCTGTCCCCGTTTCAGTTGTGTCCCAGGATCCATCGTCGGCAGGAAGCAATTCGTAGTTTTCCAATCAGAGAACAAAACAGCCACGCTCATTTTCCGGGGAGTACGCGGCTTGCATTATATTCCGAAAACGGAAGCGGTCGATCAACGAAGACCGCCGCTACACTGCTTCAAGACTCGGGAAAAGCCCCGCATGTTCTTCCTTTCCGTTTTGGATCCCCCACGGGGACGCTCCTCTTGATATTGTCTTCATTGTTCCTTTAATAGAGAAAATCAAGTATCTCGGGTGAACGGTATTTACAAACGGAGCGATGAATTACCTCTGTTAGCTGTTTAATTCGCGAGTGCGTCAGAGGTGTGCTTATCAATTATAGTTAACTGTTACGTCAATAACCAAAATCGTCGACGTTCTTCTATAACAGGAATATCCAGGTACCTATTGGTGAGATCCCATATTTATTTTCTATTTTATATAATTACATAAAATATATAATTATATCTAAAATATCTCCGTTCCAATTACTGATACAGGTTTTGCATTAAATATTAATCTTTTTGCAGATCATATTCACTTCCTTTCACTTCAAACTGCAACAAATTCACGTATACTTGCATATTTCATATTTTTGAAAATCAAATTAATATTTCTTGCAGGCCTTATTTACCTTTTTTCAAATGAAATTCACTTATTTGTAATAGTTTAGAATATAATTCATATTCAATTTAGAAATTAAATGACATTTTATAAATAATTATTGAAGGTTTATGAACATCAATCGTTTGTAATGAAATTTCTATTCTTTTATAAATAAGTATATAAATACACATTAAATGTAAGGGGACAAAATTCGGAGTGTATCTACAAAGAACTGTATCAAAAAGAAAACAGGATTGATTTACAGGATTCCTCAAGCCACGATTACCGAAATTTCTAGATCATCATTGTTTCAAACGGTATGACGTATTTTGATTTGTATAACATTATAGCTAATGAAAACACGAATTCAATGATGTATTTCATGTTGACCTCGAATTTTTGGATTGGTTATAATATATAATACGTTGACTTTAGATTTTAAAATTTAGAAAGATGCACATTGCTTAAATTGAAATATGTTCCTTGTTAAGTAATAATTGATAAAAATCATTTTCAATTACTGTCCAATATGAGTTCTTTTCTTCAGAAAAACATTTGGTACAATGATTACTGAAAGTAACCTGTATGGTAGAGATTCGCTGAACGTGGGAATTCAATATCCAGTTATTTCGATAACAGTCTTGCAATACGTGTTACAATTTTCTCTGACGTACATCGAGTTCCACGTTACTATACAGGAACGTTGTTTTTGATTTTATTCTCCTAGCTCCGTTGGAATGTTTGAAGTCTTTAGAAATTGCCGTGACTCCTCCATTGGGTTTTCCTGCAAGTTTTCTGACACATTGACGTGCGCTTACGTCAGTTAGACCTTCGAATTTTCATTTTAGATTTTCTTCCATCCAACTCCTCATTTAAAGCGGAAGCTTCATTTTCATTGTCAGATCAGTGAAAATATGACAGAACTAGGTATTCGAATGCATTTTTTCGCGTTCATTATCGGAGTTTCACTTGTACGTATGACACAATTATATTTTTTAATAGAAATATTAATTCCGATGCCGGTATGCTATGTGCGACAGATTTTGTTAAATTATCGAATTATAATAACCGTTTAAAGCATTTAATGATCTCAAAAAATTGTGAAATTCGCAATTTAATAACTTCTAATGTAATTACATTTTTCTTTACATTTTCATTGAAGCAAGAAGAAACATTTGTTTCGTCCCGAAGACACGAACATGTGGAGTTTCTGCCGATGGCGTTTATGGCACGGACGCGACGAAGGTTATTTTTCAGAACAGATCTTTTTCGGTTTATTTAGCAAGCAATTAGCATTCGAATTTCAGTTTTATCTGCCTCAATAACCGTGACGTGTTCTAAGAGAACTTCCTAATAGTATTTTGAAAAAGCCTACAGCCGGGACATGTCGTAAATCGGTCATCCTAGTCGAGTACGCGACGGTATCGAAACCGTCGGAGGTTGACCTGCACACGGACGAGCTACAGACAAGACATCCTCATGGCGCGACAAGAGGGTGTCGACAATTTTAAGACTCTGATTTACCAATCATTACCATGCATAGTACCCTATGCAGCATTATGCAAAAACCAATCAGTGCCCTTCTCTTATATTGAAATGGAAGTTTTCGAGGAAACCCCCAAAAGCAGAAACGTCTACAACCCCAGACGAATTTTCGAGTTCGACCAAACGATCGCGGTCGAAACAGACTTCTGCAAAAAATCTCGGTTCTCCTTACGCTTACAACGAACGTCTCACAACGGAGATTACGAAAAAAGCACTCAAGGAACAAATGCGGAATTACAGTCGAGACGATTTTCGTATTTCCTCACTAATTTGACGAAATACCGCGTCGCGTCTTGCCGTTCATCCACATCGGGATAGCTTCGCCGACTTACAACCGCGAAGACGAAAATTTCGTGCGGAAACCACGCGACCGAAAAGATCGAGGACAACGACACGAAAACCCTCGGTCGACAACACATTACTAACGAAGAATAGATGGCAATTTGTTACATATGTACCTAAACTACTGTGTCTGTTTCCTAGATTGCGGATTTTGTGCATTCATAAAAAAAATAAGTAAACGAAATTCAAAACAGCAGATACATTTAAAAAATTTGAAAAGACTACTGCATTCTTTTCAACACAATAAAATAATTAACGAAAGATATAGATATCTTCTTAACTTCTACATCTTGCAATTAATGCAAACAATTTTTCATCATAAAAATCCGCAAAAATAATATTAAACACATACATTTTCGAATAAATCTTACTGCTTATATCGCGTATTAATCTTAAATAATTGCTTATAATGCGAGTCTAAAACTATTCTTGCAATGTTCAATTATTTATTTTTTTATAACTGTAAATTTAAAATTTCAGATACATCAGAGTATATATTTAGACGTCAGCATTGTTTGCACGGTGATAAAAAGGAAACAGTACACAAGCTGACAGGTTAGATAATCATTGAAACTCAACAACTATGCGAAAACTTCACAGTGAATCAATGAACTAATGGCAGGTAATGATGCTCGACGGAGTTCGGCCTTCCGCCCCTATAGCTATCAGCGTTCCTGCCCAACAACGACCATTCCCTATTGATTTCACCATGAAATCCACTTTAACGCTATTTCTGAGGTTAAGTGCCATCCTTGATTTAACGCCCAAGATGCTTGGTAATTCTGACGAAGTAACCTCGACAATTCTTGCGGAGTTGAAAATTGAAAAATAGATAATTCATATTTTACTAAATTTTTTAACATCATTTTGTGAAATTTTGTTTCGTTGCTATGATTAGTATATTCTTTAGAAATGAAAAGTTGTAGTTTCTTTTCAAAATTAATTTCAAAAAATGATTATATTTGTATTTCAATATAGGTATAAAATCTTTCTGATATTAGTTATACTGGGTATAAATTCTTTTATTTGAAATTACTCTTCATAAAAAAAACATTAATTTATTAAGTATGGTATTAAAATATGAATACTTTCTACACTAATTTCGCACATAGTATTCTAACACACAACAATTTGAATCGTCTCTCACATCTTTCAATTATTCAAGTATACCAGCTTAATAAAAATAACTCCAGAGGTACCTTGTAATAGTATAGTACAATTAAAATTCACTTTTATTATTAGCCAAAAAATTACAGATTTCAAATATTCATTATGCTTTCATCGAATCTCAAAATTGCACTGTATCATTTAACATTTTCGATGATAGTTATATTAGTACTAACATATATTTTTTTTTATTTCTGAATTTACTTTAATGCATTCGTAGTCAGCTTTTATCATCCACGGATGAGAAATTTATTAAACACATTATTTAATAAAACATTTTGTACTGCATCGGAGTATACACCTCGCTCTACAAATATTCTGCGACGAATGTGACGCTATTATTTGTTCAGTTGAATTTTTGTCCAAAAGGAAGCTGTCAAGAATAGAATTAGTGTTCAGAGCAGTCAATCAGTGAGAACGAAGGGAAGAGTAAATGGAGTTAGCAGAACGAAACACTGTGAATACAAGGTGATCCTGACGATATGAAATACCGTAACAAAGATAAGATACACATCGCGTGTACGGAGATAGCTTCGGTAGCGTGTATGAAATATGGATTACAGAGAGTAATAGAATATACTGCAACACTTTCACGAACTCGTACTAATGTGTGTTAATAGTAATGTTGAAGCAATAAAGCTTTTACAATTGAATGTATACATTAGGTGAAGATGGCTGTTCGGATACGTTAAGATATCATATTTAATACAACTTGATTTACAATTTGCGGGACCAGATTGAACAATCTTTTAGCTAGAACATTACATTAAATCTTATTTTAATAACGTGCATTAAATTTCATTTTAATAACAATATAGAATTACTACTTCACAAAGTTTCGTATAAAAAAGTTTGGATAATTTGAAGAAAAGTATGAGTGAAAATATAATTTGTATCCAAATGTTTCTAGCATTTAGCAAGTTAAAAACGATCTCTACAGTGATAAAATTTTGGTTTAAAATTTCTGTGTGCAAACGTTCTGACAAATTGGCTTAAAATGTATCATGTCGTCTTTTAACATTAAAACCTACTACAGCTTATCGAGTGACCAACTTCAATTTTTTATTTTAGAATTATTTCAATTACACAATTATGACTAATTAGAAGATTGCAACTAGAATTATACGTAATACAGATACATTCAATTTTATAACGTAAGGTAACACGTATCAGTTACTTGTAATGCTCTTTAATGTCAGAAAGAAATAATTTGTGAACATTGATATGATTCCATTCTTGCCCGTTGGCAGAATTAACGAAACGAGAATTATTTAAATTACGCAAATAGGTTAAGTCGTATAGAATATCTCCCTTGCGTGAATAATTTTATTGTTTTATGCTGCAGAATTAACCCCTGACATATTATTCAATTGTTGCGTGACAATACATCGAACAGTGTTTTGTTATCTTGCTAATAAAATTCGGCAATATTTACCCACGTGTTTAAACCTCCCTAATGATTTAGAATGTAAAAAATTGTCCTTTATAATTTCATACAATAAGTTATGTCGTAAATTAGGTCTAATTGTAACAATTACACGATATGCAATATAATACAACATAATATTATCTATTACGACTATTAATCGCAATCAAAAAAATATTTAATCGATAATCAGAAAGTACAGAAAATAATTGAATCGATTAAGTTGAGTGAACATTATTTCAATGGTTTAAATTAGATTATACAATTAGTATTCAATGCGTGTCGATACTTTGAAACCGTCGAACGATATAGTATCACTCTCTTGGATCGATCAAGAGCCTTAATACGCCATAAAATAAATGCTGCGTTTCAGACTGTCTCTTTTACGATACTGTTTTCTCGGTACCAGCAGCAAAATATGGTGGAAAAGTTTTCCACTTTTAAAACACCTTCGATATGAAGATGGAACACCCGGCTATCGGTACGTTAGGCAGAAGCAATTGGAATCTAAAGTGTTTCATCCGAGTTCACATACCGAACGGCCATAACCTCGTTCTCGTGTATAATGTGTGGTTTGCTTTCGACTATCCTTGAAACTGTCGTATATCCTGTTTTACCCTCCTGGTCGTTTCTCGACTAACCATTGTCGGCAATTCGCAGCGTACGCGGAATTTCTTAATACGTAAACCGTATACGGCTTATTCATCCTTTAACCACCGGATGACGGGTGGTGGGTCCTTTTCGACCCATAAACGTTTGATTGAAATTCTACTCAGTTAACAGCAAACATAATGGGTGTAGGAAGCCAGTACAGTGTCATTACACTCACTTACTGTGTCTTCACTTACTTTTCAAGCATAATTAACATTATACTTATCGAATAAAACATTAAGTTTTTCTATTTAAAATCAATTCATCGTTTCTTTTTACAAATAAACATGTAAAAGACATGTTAAAATACCACAAAACTGATTTCTAACTTCTTTAGTACTGAATTCGCGAAATGTTCTGTAAAGCTTATGGAAAAGTTTAAAACAAGGCTGAAAGAGTGAAAATCAATATTCAATCGAATAAATTGTTCTAGGTGACAAGATGGGATTTAATTAAAGTTGGTACGATTTCTTAATAAAAATCTTATAAATGCTTGTTCCGTTCGTCGAAGCAGACATTATTTTATTACTGCTGTTCCGTTCGATGGCGGGAAATAAACTTTAACATCGACTTGCCAGATGTGGAAACAATTATACATTCCGAAATTTCCGTGGACCGTCATTCCCAAAGTCTTTCCACATCTGGCAAATTTCATCTCTGAAGGCCTTAATAAAGGCCTTAATAAATAGCCTTCTAAGCCAATAAACCTTCAAAGAGTGCTCGCAGTCGGTAACGGCATGGCATAAACGGTCAACCGTGGTTGGATTATCGAGGGTTGTCGCCGACTCGTGGGAAAATATGGCCATTTCTCTCGTTCGTAAAACACTCGTGCGGACTCGCGACGCTAATTCGGGATACCTTTTCTTCCTTCTCTATTTTCCGCGACTCTCGACTTGGGGCAGAGTCTTGCTTCATCACGGTTACCGAAAAAACCCCTCCCTTTAGAAGTCGGTTAACGCCCACGACTGTGCATGGAAGAGGTACGCAGGGAGGAAGGAACAGGAAGCAGTCTTACAGAAACAGTCGCACAAATCGGTCGAGCAAATCCAGTCGTACGGAATCAGTGATCGAGAAACTGTTATACAAATTCGGTCGAACAGAAACAATCATTCAGAATAAGTCGCCCAGAAACGGTCATGCAGAGCCGGATCGCGTTGGATTCGGCGGATCTACGGACATACAGTAAAAACTCTAACTCGGGTGTGATTAGTTTGTGATAATTAACAATGTGGTCGATCCAATGACGAAGATTGGGACACCTGTTTGGTGGACACAGACCGTATCTTGCAACATGGGGCGTTTTAGTTAAAGCGATCGCTGAGCAGCCTTCTTGCAGTGGACATCGGAGTCGACGGCATCGTTCGGACCGGAGACATCACCACCAACGCAAGGCATCGCATCTTTACGTGACTCCTAAATTTTCCTTCCTTCGTACCACAATGGCAACGGAAAGTGCTAACCCGGTCGTGACGGACAACTGCGATCCACTCATACATTCCTTGAAAAATAAGCGCCACTCGTTCAAGGCGCAACTCACATTTCTAACGAATTATTTAGAGACATACCAAGACTCCAACAGGGGACGTGTTAAACTTGGCGAATGCACACAGCGAATTCGAAAACAGTTCGAGGAATTCAACGATATTTAAGACGAATTGAGTCTCATAGAAGACTTTGATGTTACCAAAAATGAACGAAACACGGTGACCGATCAATTTTATAACGTCAAAGCTGCCGCGGCCACTACACTAGAACGGTCCGAACAACCAAACATCCGCATGCAAACGCCTGCATCGTCCGAGTCGTCAGTTGCATTGTCGGTCAAGTTACCGAAAATCGACTTTCGGAAATTCGATGGCCACTTTCAAAGACGCAAAACCACGATGATCCATTCTCATCCCGGGTTGAACAATATCCAAAAGCTAAACTATTTACGTCGGTTACTCTCCGAAAAAGCAGCGTCTACCATAGAGGCATACACGATCAGTGAAGAAAACTATGAACCCACGTGGAACCACTTGATCGAAATCTATGACAACAAGTGGGCTTTCTGTCATGCCGCGTTTCTTCGAGAAATGCCAGCGATGCCGAACGAATCGTCCGAATCCCTTCACGATTTAGCAAATTATATGCAACTGCATATAATACGTTCGTTGCAAGCTCTTGGTCAGATATGGGAGCAAATTGCGAATGATTTGCCAACGAGCATTGTGTTGTCGCGCATGGAAAAGGATACACGAAAAACCTGGGAGCGCGGTTTAACGGACACCGAAATGT
Source organism: Augochlorella aurata (assembly GCA_028455555.1). Taxonomy (NCBI): domain Eukaryota; kingdom Metazoa; phylum Arthropoda; class Insecta; order Hymenoptera; family Halictidae; genus Augochlorella; species Augochlorella aurata. The sequence goes on along the minus strand of CM052151.1, from coordinate 1,170,615 downwards.
CCAAAGTTGAAGATATATTTAAATTTTTACATATCGCTACTCAATCCGCACTGCATTAATCAGTAGTCCCAATCTGAGACATCGCGGAAAAAAAACAAACCGCTTCCCTCTCGGACACAAAATACATAGTCGGTGTTATACGCATTTGTCGCAGGTTGGATAACGTCAGGCGTTCGTTACGAATCAAAGGGTCAAATGCCAAATTTGCAACGTAGACGTACATGCCGCATACTAATGCAGAAAGTTTCTGGGAATGACAGTTGAGACACGCATCGAAACCGCGAATAAAATGAAGCTTTGTTTAAATTGTTTGAGATCCAATCACCGTACCGAAGATTGTAAGGCCGGAAAATGCAGAGTTTGTAATAAATTGCACAACACCAAACTACATCGGGATTCAGCGATTTCTACGGAACCATCTGCATGACAAACGACGTCACGGAAGAGGTCAAGAGATCGTAGGGATCGCATTCGAACCGCCGAGAGACCGACCAACGGATTAATGACCACTGCGATTGTCGAAGTCTTAGATCGCGATCAAAAACCAATCGAATGCAGGACATTGGTGGATACGTGTGCAAACGCAAATTTTGTCACAGAGGAGCCGCGAAACTCCGGCTTCCCGTAACAAAATTGCCCGTAGCCGTCGAAACACTAAACGTCGTGCATACAGTGACGAATAAAATCGTGATGACTACCATTAAATCGCGTTTGTTAAATTATGAACGAGATTTGACATTTTTTGTAATGCCACGTATATCGGGATTCATACCAGATGTTGATCGGAAATGACTACAAATTCTGGATAACATTCGATTGGCTGATCCACAATTTCATCGTCCAGCTCCCGTGGACATGTTTATCGGTAGCAGCCCTTCACTTGCCTCATTCAGCATAGGGCAAATTAATTAGGATGGGTTATCGAGGGGAGCGTACCCTCGAAAGCATTAAACAAGACACGTAAGACCTTCTTAATGCAACTGAATTTCGATCTGAAAAGTTTCTAGGAGTTGGAAAAGGGCCGTCCATGCGGCACATTTCGTCCAAAGAGAAGAGATGCGAGGATCATTTCGCCAAGCATATTCGACGGAACGAATCAGGTCGATACGTCGCTGCACTACCGTTTAACGAAAAAAGGGAAACAATCGGAGAATCGTGTACCGGCTCGCTCAACAGATTTCTTTCGTTAGAACGAAAATTCTTACGCGATTCAGAACTAAAGAGAGAGTATTCTGCCGTCATTGAAGAATATCTATCACTCCGTCATTTAACCCAGGTGCAAACCGACGAGTCGGAAGGTTTTTACCTGCCACACCATGCAGTTATAAAACCTTCGAGTGCGGCAACAAAAGTGCGGGTTGTATTCTATGGCTCCACCAAGTCGAGCAGTGGGCTATCTCTTAACGACGCATTGATGATAGAACCTATTATTCAAGACGATACATTTCCGTTGCTCTTACGATTTCGCATGCACACTTACGTGTTGACATACGACTTGAACACTGTAACGTTCGGGTTGTCTTCAGCTCCATTTCTCGCAGTTAGGTGCATACACCATCTCACGAACGACGAAGAAGTGCAATTTCCCACGGCCTCGAACATTTTGAAAAGGGACTTATACGTAGACGACCTCCTCTCCGGTGCCATATACTTGAAGAAGCACAAACCTTGCGCGACGAAGTCATCAATTTGTTGATGAAGGGAGGACTGTATATCTGGCAGCGGACGTCAACAGAGCTCAAGTTTTTTACCGGACTCTCAGAGCAACAAGTTCATTCGAAATTTTTCGGCGATTCAACCACTGTGAAAATCCTCGGCATCATGTGGAATATGCATCAAGACACGGTGAACTACACCGTAGACCCGCACGTTGACAAAAAGTTGCGACATCATCGCAAAAATTATTATGCAAGAATTGTGGCAATTGAAAATCGATTGGGATGAATTACTGCCGATTAATTTGCATACCGAATAGTCTACATTCGTAGAAGACCTTATTCATCTCAACGACATTTCTTTCTATCGTCACGTTATGCAGCCTAATCATCACTAGTTTGAGCTGAATGGGTTTTATGATGCCAGCGAACGAGTATACGGAGCATGCATCTATGTTCGATCGGTTATCACGACCAGAGAAATACAAGTACATCTGCTCTGCGAAATTCTCGTGTTCCGCCGTTAAAAAAGATTTCGCTCGCACGACTTGAACTTTGCGGTGCTTCTCTTTTGGCTACATTATTGACCACCGTCAATAATGCTGGACCGATTCTATTGTGCTAAATTGGCTTCACAAGGAGCCCAGCAGTCTCAAAACTTTCGGCGCGAACCGCGTGGCTGACATATAAACAAAGACGAGCATCAACGCTTGGCAACACATCAGATCAAATGACAATCTGGACAATGATAATAGATCTGACAGATCTATTATCCCGCGGTCAATCAAGGCCGCGTGGCCTGAATCAAAATTCGAATTCTGCGAAGAAATTACAGAAAGTAAACGAATGACGTATTTTGGCGTAACCGTAAACAGTGGCGAAATCTTGAACCGGTATTCGAGTCTTACACGGCTAAAAAGGATTATCGCATATTGTTTACGATTCAAAGGACCGCATTTTGCAAGCATCAGCCTTTGCATCAGATATTCATGCATTAACATTTGGAACAGAGCTAAATGGAAGAATAATCTTCTTCTGTAAACATCCATTGCTCGATCAACATGGACTTCTACGCGTCGGAGGTCGTCTAAGAAACTCGACGCTCTCGTACGACCAGAAGCATCCAATCCTTTTGCTGAAAGGACACCACGTTACAGATCTCATTATTCGCAATGCGCACCTAACTAACCATCATACAGGAATTACGATAACCCTATACGCCGTCCGTCAAGCTTATTGGCCAATTGACGGAAAAAATGCAACGCGAAAGGTCGTGAGACAATGCGTCAGGTGTTTTCGGGTAAATCCACCTGCTAGCGACTATACAATGGGAAGTTTACCTGCGGCGTCGATTATTGTGGCCCGTTCTATGTAAAGGAACGTCTAATTCTTTCGTCTGATTTATGATTTAATTCTCAAACCATAAAATCGTGTTTTTTTATCGAATAACAAAACTTATTGAACAACCTAGTAATTTCGTCGGTGCGAACAGCAAATTGGCAGAGCTTTTTACTGCGAAACAAATATCGTGGCACTTCACACCAGCGTTATCCTCTAACTTTAGCGGCCGTAAAATCTTTTAAACATCACGTAAAGCGCGTGGTAGGAGAAGAACTGTTCACGTTTGAGTAGTTCAACACCTTTGTCATTGAGGTCGAATGTATCGTCCATTCCCGAACATTGACTCCTCTGTCTTCTGACCCCAACGATCCCATAGCTCTTACTTCTGGTCATTTTTTGATTGGTGATTCTTTGACGAGTTTGCCTGAAACCGATTTTAGCCAAACATCGAGCAAGCGATTGTCGAACTGCCAAGACATTGAAAGGGCCAAGCAGGACTTTTGGACCCGATGGTGCAAAGAATACATCAACCAACTCAATGTTCGCCAAAGCTGGACCAAGGGGTCTCACAGCATCACTAAGGCCACCGTCATAGTTCTGAAAGAATACCACCTTCCGCTTCTACAGTGATGCATCGACCGCATCGAAGAGGTTCATCCGGGCAAAAACGACATCGTCAGAGCTGTCACAGTGCGTACTATCAAGGAGATCTACAAGCGCAACGTGAGGCAACTGGAGCCTCTACGACAGCAGTACATAGAGACACTTAGAATTTACACGTGTGCATATCTAAACATTTGCTTCATCCGCAGCATTAAGTTTAGAATAATATCATTCATTTCTTTCGTTTTAGTTCGTCGTAGAGCCATCGTATCTCGATTTCATTGACCGACCCGATCTTTTAACGAGGGTAGCATGTTCCGTTCGTTGAAGCAGAGATTATTTTATTACTTCTGTTCCGTTCGATGGTGGGGAATAAACTTTAACATCGGCTTGCCAGATGTGGAAACAATTATACATTCCGAAATTTCCGTGGACCGTCAGTCCCAAAGTTTTTCCACATCTGGCAAATTTCATCTCTGGAGGCTTTAATAAAGGCTTTAATAAATAGCCTTCTAAGCCAATAAACCTTCAAAGAGTGCTCGCAGTTGGTAACGGCATGGCATAAACGGTCAACCGTTGTTGGGTTATCGAGGGTTGTTGCCGACTCGTGGGACAATATGGCCATTTTTCTCGCCCGTAAAACACTCGTGCGGACTCGCGACGCTAATTCGGTATACCTTTTCCTCCTTCCCTATTTTCCGCGACTCTCGACTTGGGGCAGAGGCTTCCTCCATCACGGCTACCGAAAAAACTCCATCCTTTCGATATTTTTCGGAAAAACGAAGTCGGTTAACGCCCACGATTGTGCGTGGGAGGGGTACGCATGGAGGCAGGAACAGGACTCCGGAGGAATCATCGTGAAGCAGTCTTACAGAAACAGTCGCACAAATTGGTCGAACAGATCCAGTCGTACGGAATTAGTCATCGAGGAACTGTTATACAAAATCGGTCGAATAAAAGCAATCATTCAGAATCAGTCGCCCAGAAACGGTCATGCAGAGAGTCTTCACATTATAATATCAGAATAGTAAAAGAAAAACTTAAAAACCAGTCACTTTGACTAGGTTAATAGTTCTAATGTTGAAATAATAATATGAGAAAATTTTTAATATATTAATATATTTGATATATCAATACATTAATGTTTAATATCTTTACTTTCATGACAATGAAGCGCTATTAACAATTATTATGCCATAATTCGAAACAATTTTCACATCATCAAAGTTTACATTGAATAATGCGTTGTATGAAGAAATATGATTGTAATAGAGTTTTTATTGTTTATTTATCGCATAATGTTTCTCTGTTTCGCTTTCTGGCGGATACTGATCTATATACACTCCCCTCTAAAAGTATTAGGGCACTCACCGAAAATTAAATAAATTTGAGAAGTCGATAGGAAATTGTTATAATTTCTTCAATTTATTTCAAAGTTATTTCAAAGTCCACCGCGTGTTTTAATTACCTCTGGGACTAACTTCGGCATCCGTTTTATTACTTTGCCTACACTTTCTGATCCTACTTAGTTTCATGAATGTTCGTAGTATGTTCCAGATATTTCAAAAACTTATCGTATGAGATAATCTCAACGTACATTTTGACTGAACAGAATGCAATAAATGTCCAAACTAATTGAATAAGTAACAAACACTTCTAATTTAACGTGTACTTCCGACAATACGATGCCATGAAACTTAATACTAAACATAAAACATTACTTAAACTGAATGAGAAATTACAACTTATACTAAATCATCAGGTGTTCTGAAACTTTGACTGGGTGGTGTGCGTGCAGAAAGCTACGTTATAACAAAATTGACACTATACTAAACCGGCACTGCGGTTTGGCACATAAGATTATAAACGACCTATTCTCCGGAAATTAAAGCAAAAGAAAGAAAGAGGTAAGTACGAATAATGAAAGGAAAGATAACTAGATAGCTAAAGATGAAGAAGAAGAGAAATAAGCAAAACGGAGAAAGAAGGACAGCACGCTATGAACACCCATTGTTGTCAAACTTCAAACGCAATAGGCTGTTCTGTCATGAAATAATATTTTTATTATTTGAAATGTTTCTGTGGAATAATATTGTTAGCAATAAGGTCTGTCTTTGCAACGAGATTGTGTTTGTTTTAATAATGTGAGCTATTAGACAATATTGGCATCATGATCCAGAAATATAAGTAAATATTGTAGGAACTATGATCGTCATGAAATATTGTTATTCTTTTAAAGCTTGTAAACAAATTTACACCATTAGAATAAAAAGTCTATTACTAGAATTATATTTTTAATTCTATTCTTGATGAAGCTTCAAATGAGTGATAAGAATTTGATTAGGTACTTTGGAAGTACTCATAATAATTTGATCGCACTCTATACATAAGTACAGTGCGTTTCAAACTCGATGGGGATCTGCTAAAAAGGGACCACAAAATAGTGTTTGACCTTGAAAATCAAGGTTAAAGGGTCAAATTTTGTTATTGTAGAATAAAGTACCCAGCGAGAGTAACAAACGTCTAAAATGAACCATGACTCTCAAGTCACCCTTGACATTAAAAAACAATGTTAGAACGACATATAAAAATTATATGTCACAACCTCAACACTCAAAAATCGTGGTACAACAGGTCGGTTAGTGTTCGTGTATGCAAAAATAAGTCGAAAAGAACTGTAATATTTTTTCATTTAAGTTAAAATTTGAGTTACCTCTAGTATCACAAGAAGTAGAATTGGTATGCGACAGCTAGACGTGCCACTTGATACCTATTCAATAGTATTATTTTTTCAACATAATCTTTCTCGAAAATGGAGCCTTAAATGGAAACATGTTATTCCCTCTTTTTCACGTATTTTTGCATATAGAATCATTACCAGGCCCGTTGTACCATAATTTTGGGGACACCGTATATAGTTTTTATAACTCATTTTTAATATTGTTTTTTTATGTAAAAGACTGGCTTGAGACCCATGGTTCTTATAACGCTTTGGTTCTTCTTGACAAGTATTATACGTTGCAATAAAAAAAGACCTATACATATGTTTACATTTGTATTTTGCGAAAGTGCTGATTTCATGAGCTACTTGAAATATTTCAATTAAAACTTCTGAACGATAGAGGTGAGATTAACAACGTAATTCACATAAGAGTAACAGTTTCGAAATGGAGTGCACTACTTCCTGTTTCGTACTCTATGCGATAACGTTATCGTTGAATTTAATAGAATGCACATAATGAAATTTTCGAGGAATTGGTCATGCACAAAAACCGCTTCTCGTTAGTTTCTTGTAGCATTGAAATAATCGACGAAAATAATGAAAATAAATAAATTGACAAAAAGCAATGAGAGAATAAAACATTAATGTTATATCTAATCTTTCCATTCAGGCTTACATTGTAGTAAAAATAACAACAAATCTAGATACGTTCAATCTCGTCATCCTCATAAAGCAACCAGTGTTGGGCATCAAGTGATTAAAATGTTTGATTTGGTTAAATGATTGATGAAAACGAAAAAGTCAATGGTTGAATTAATCGATCGATGAATCTAATCGTCAGTCGTTCATTAAAGGAATTGAGCATCGAAAAACCGACGATTGAATTAATCGATTGATGAATTTAGTCGTCAATTGTGGATTGAAAGAGACAATTAAAAATTCTTGACGTTTGAATGGAATTGGAAGAATAATTTGATTTAATTCCGTTAATAATTTATCATGTTTATTAGTATATTATATCTTCGTATTGGAAGGTGGGAGCGATTAACATTTAAGCGTAATATTTCAATCGTCAATTGCGATTAATGATTCAAATGAATGTAATGGTTAATCACGATTGACGATTAACAATAGTAATTCAATCGTTAGTCGTCGATTAATCGTTTGATACGCGTTACTCGCTTTTCGCGTTCGGTAGGTTTAGCATTGAGTTTAATAATAATGACACATAAAATAACATGACGCATAGACTACATTGTTTTAGCTTTTGTTTCGGAAATGTTCTATAAAATTACTATCAATTAGATATTACTAACTTTAGCACAATTAAACAAGAGTATATTGATTCATAATGTTCTAAACTCTGCTTTATGCTGTTAAATACTATTTGTTACAATTTTTATAACAAATATTTAATTATAATCGCATAAATAATTTTCTGTAGTATTGATATTAATACGTCGAGTGACAAATTTCGGTTAATTTTCAAAATTCGTTTTCATTGTAATATATTCGAGCCAACTGAAATTTATCTTGATGTTTAGGACATAAGAAAGTTAAAATCTCATCCATTATGATACATTATAGTTTTCTAGTTTTAGCCTCATTAATCAAGTGACTTAGATCTTGCCAGAATTTTTAGGGAATGATTTTCGGCTGGAAATATTGGATTGTTTGGAAAGTTGTTTCTTTTTTCAACCAAAATTTCATTCTGTAAGTGTGTTAAAAAAGGACACGATTCAGTGTTTGGCCAATAAAAGACAAGACTCCTACGAGCATAAGATTTCGAAGCTACCACAAAAATGTCTAAAAGTTTATTTTGTTTCATTTACTCTAAGCATTAAAAACTCATCTTTCCTTTTTTCTTCGTTTCCATAATTCGTTAGTTTTTCAATATCGTTTGAGGCAAACACGTGAGAGATAAACGATTATCCCTTATTTATGTGAACCACAGACGGATATTCGACAGGCCACCATAAGTCCGATTCCTGTTGTATACTTTCTTTTTCATCGAAGTGGATAAGATTTCTTGACAAGGTACCTAGAGATTTTTCCAGCCAGTATATAACTCCGTCAGGCTCTGGAAGAGTTCCGAGAACTGTTTTAAAACCATCTCAAATCTTCTGATATGATGTAAACTCTCCCTGGCTGTCCAAGGATTTTCCGGAATGTCCGCTAACGTCTACCCACTTTCCGTATATCTAAAGATTACAATATACGTTCTCTTGGAAATCTCATACGAGATTTAAGGTATTCCAAACGGGCGCAAGAAGAACGAATGGAATAGTATTACGCTCTTAAATTTCTAAATGCAGGAAAAAGAAATATTTTGAATTAACAATATTATACAAATACACGTGTCATTTTGTTGCTCCAGATTCAATTTCCATCTATGAAACTAGAACATCCGTATGCACTTTTACTGTTAATGTATGTAAACAACATACATGTTAATAAATAAATAAAATAAACATATTATCTATCACGATCGATGGTATCCCTGACAGAAAATATTCGATCAAAATCATTACGTTTGAATGAATTATTTGTTCGTATATCATGAATGAAACATAGTATTGTGCATGCAATTTATTACATTGTCTATTAAACATTCTGTATACGCGGGTAGTTCGGTGTTGAAGTGATGCTCGCTCTCAATATGCAAAGAATAATATTCAGCCCCTGGGTTGTGTAAGGAAGACGTTTGTTTGCCTCTATTTACACTTTATTAATGAAATACTGTATAATGATGGTGTCTGCGATTTCTGTTCGAGTTCTGATACAGTTCTGACTATGCTTCGTCGTGTTCTGTCTGCCGTAACCTCGGTTTTTTTGGTGATTGGTCAAGGATAGTTGTTGGTGGAGGAATTAAGTGTTTTTGATTGGAGGCGCATGTGTCTGAAGGAGCTTGGAATGAGGAGTGGGAAACTGTTAGAAAGTTCTGTTTTGTATTGTCTTCGATAGAAAGACAATGTATTAGAAAGATTTTCGATACTTCAAACTACGAAGATGATCGAACAAATTTCCTGGATGTTTTAGGATAATTGAACAACATTTTCTTTATACTTAATGAAGATATTTTACACTTCAAATATACTTGGAGTTATAACAACAATTGTTTCATTTGTTTGATGAAACAGTTCTTGTAAGATTTAATTTGTAATATTTAATATTCAACATTTAATAACTTAAATACTTAACAGCTAATGCCATCTTTCAAAGATTATTGCATACGTGAAAAGGTAACATTCTTTTGTGTTCAAACATCGAAATGTTTTGTAGTGTCTTCAAAAAGTACTATGCGAAAAGATTTTACTAAATATAAATTACTATGATTACTTTTTCCGGCTAAATTTATTTGTATGTCACCTTATAATAAAAATTATACTTTGCATTATTAATGGCATTATTACCTTCTTACAATTAATTTGAATGATTCATATTTATCTCAATTCGAAGGTTAACGCACTTACACTGATTGGTTTGTGAGCACCCCATATGTATATATTTACTTAGATATAAATTTATATTTTAGTGAACTGGATTTAGATGCATTGCAATTCAGGATATATGCACGAGGAATTGCAAGTATTTAACACGTGCTTGTAACGAATTAGAAATCAATTATTTCGACTGTATCGCAGATTCAGCGTTAAAGATGCAGTTCCCGGGAGGTTTCTTCCAGGCGAAGGAAATTGAATTCCAATTATTGGTACATTCCCGTGCAGGTATTACGACTTAATGCGTGTAGTGTTGAAGCACATTCCACTGGCGCTATTCAAACGTGTTTCGACGTATGCGCAGTAATTAATAAGCATTGCTTTGAATTATCCAAGCGAGTCTTAATATGGTGTTAATGTGAGCTCAGTGCATTCTCCGTAATACGAAAAATGGTCGTTGAATGATATTCATTTCTCAAGAAGAATCTTAATCTCCTTGTTGGATAACGTTTATACATAGAATCAACAAAAAGTGAATGATCTAGAAATCTTCAAAAGTATGACTTCAAACCAAAAGAGTTTATAGATAGAAATTTTTGGTAATCTAAATTGAAAGATAAGGACACACAATATTTTAAAAATACAAAATCATTTTGTTTCGCATCATTCAAGCTAATAGAACTATTCAGGATAATTAGAATAAAAAAGTATATTTCTGTATATTAGTATGCACATATTTCTTAAATGTATTCAATGACGAGCATGTAAGCAAAATCCTTGTTTAAAATTCAGTTCAACTTGCATGAAGAAAAATGTGAAACTTATGACATTGGACTGTACGAAAAGTTTTTAATACTTTTGAGTTCTTTGACACAAAACCGTAAAAATTCCATCCCGATATAATGAGACTACATGCAAGTTGACAGAAAATATAACCTTGAAATGCTGTAGTTTTTATTTTGTGGTTATATATATAATACATATTAATCGCGATTATTCTTTCATGATATTTACGACCATTTCTATTATACTGGGTGTTCATTTTATTGTGTCCGATGTTAGAAAAGAATGTGTAGATGAAATGAAATATTGCATATTGAATAAGTCGAAAATAGTGTCAGAGCATTCTTAAGTATTATACTTGTAATATATAATAAACATTTAAAACGAAATAACTTTTTTAAAATTGGATTAAATGAATAGAATTTAGTTTTAGACGATAGAAGGAGCAGTCTACTAGACAATAACTAAAATACTTTATTTTAATTTTCCTATTGTTTGTCTTAACAAAAAAAGTAAGAATCCCTCGGTTTAAAATATGCGTTTTGTAGATCTCGGTAACTTATATGCATGCTGAAAATTTCTTTAAAATCGTTTAATGGATATTTAGCACTTTTACCTGTTTAACAAACATATTAGTCAGAAAACTGAGCACTTACACTTACATTAGCACGTGCATTGTGTTCAAAATTTGCTGCTTTTACTTCAATATATTTTTAAAGCTTTTTTACAAAATTATTCATGATTATCGCACACATTCTAACTTTGTTCCACGAATTTTGTAAAGCTAGTTTGAAATTATTCATCGACTTAAATGATTGATAGAAAATCTTCTACTTTCAATAATAATAAATTTTATTCTTTCTTCTTACCTCCCACTCTACCTTCTCTTTGCGCTTTTCATTCCTCCCTTGTGCAATTCAATAAATGTAACCCGCTCTTTATCATTTTTTAATTTTATCTAAAAGAAGATTGAAACGTACACGAATAGTACTAATAGATGTAAAAACACATAAAGATTACGAAAAATATGATAGATGTGTACATTGATTATTTGCAGAAGAAAAGGTGCATTTTTCATAAACGGACAGAACTTCCTCGACATGCTGTATACTAACTGATGAAAGTATACAAAATGTATTGCATATGCAAAATAGTAACAGCATAAAAATACGCACTTGCATACAAATTTGCAATCTATCTGCATTCATTTTGTGTCCACAAAAACATGTGTCAGGTCAACTTTGTTTAGATCGAGGCTAACAATATTATGATACGTGTTCTTTTTTTCAAAGCAATTTTTTTCAAATATTGAAGGTCATTGCTATTTTTTATAAAATTAATTCCTATTTTTTATATCGCAACACTGTGGTGTACATAAAGACGAATTCAACTACCTCTGAAATAAATCTAATGTTGGCAACGTTATAAAACAATATACATAAATCCTGTCCCGTAGTTCTAGTGTTAAATAACCATTGAAAAATTTGGAGTCAATGTGCAAAAAATAGCGATTTTTTTCAATTCTTGAAAAAAATGATCTTAAGGGAAATGACATGAATCAGAAAATTCTTAGCTTGGAACTAAATATTGTTGTCCTGGTACATTTTTTTATATCAGCAAAAATAATGAAGATATTCCAATGTGCAGGATAAAATGAACACCACACGCATGCACGCACGCACGCATTCACGCACACACGCACATATATAATTGGGAAGCATGTATTGTCGCCGTTCAAAGAGACAAGTCTCTAAAATCATAAATAAAAGGAGGACCGTTGGCTGGTCACCGTTCGTTATTACGAACATTTCGACGCCCTTTGTAAGCATTCGACTCCGGCCCCCATTCAAAGATTTATATTTCCTCCGTTGGCCGTTCCGCGGACGCAGCTCGATTGTGGTAACATAAGTTACCCGCTGAGAAACTTGGCCAATAAATAATTCTTTGCCAAGGTGTCCGCGACTCGACCGGAGACGAAACGAAATAGGGGGTCTGGAAAAACGATCGCGAGGGTATACGGAGAATAAAAAGGGACGGCCAAAGGAAGAAAATAAGAAATTCAACGAGAGCGTGGCAACAATGAGCGCAACAGCAATAAATAGAGCGATGGATTCTGTACGCGGTGGCCGCGAGTACCCAAGCCGCTTTTATATAAATAACACGACGACAAAGGTGCAATGTTGCTCGTAAAACTGAATTATGTTCGGTTTCTCTTTCCGTCTCTTCTCCTGCTTCTCCTCTTTACATTTTCCTCGGTTAGCCTCTATTCCTTTGTATGCAAACTCATCTTCGATGCGCCGTTATCGCTAATGGTTTAATTACACTCGAATGTGCGGTTCAAGAGATAATACTCATTGAGTATATGAATCAATGGGAAAATACAAAAACCAGTGAATACTTTGATAAGTTAGTTCTCTTTGTTTTGTGTTATTTTATTTCTCGTCATTTTGTGTAATGACGAGTATATACTTCGTGAAGGAATGGCAGTATTTTGTGTTTTGACGAGTATACTTGTCATAAAGAAATGGCAATATTTTATGTTATGACGAGTATAGTCGTCATAAAGAAATGACAATATTTTGTCTTATGGCGAGTATAATTGTTGTGAAGAAATGACAGTATTTTGTGTTATGACAAGCATATACGTCGTGAAGAAATGGCAGTATTTTGTTCTTTGACGAGTATACACGTCGTGCGTAAAAAGTAGAATTTGCTGTGCAAATAGCAATTTTAGTGATAACTAAAATCTATTCGTAAATTTTAAAGTCTTTCGAATGTTTGGAGATCACGACGAAATAAAACAAACAAATGAAAAAATATACATAATTATTGTGCAATTACGGTAAATAGTGTCTGGGTTAAGTAGTATATTCGTCATCGCTTACTTTTAGCGATATGTTTTAGGTACATACCTTTGAAAGAGGTCGCAACAGCTAACTGATTAAGGAATTAGTTTCCCTTTAGTAAGAATGTAAAAAAGACGAGACACTTGTATTTATAACACATGAAAATCTTAAATCGTGTAACAGTACGTGAAGAATCGCTATCGTTTGATTCAGGAGTTAACACTTGAACGATGGATCATTTCGACAAAAATATAACTGAATATGTTTAGGATCATTTATCGTTTCACTTATCAACTTTCTGTAACATATATTTTACTTAATGAAAGACGTTAGAATTTTAATTTGTTTTAAATGATATAAGTCAGAAACATATATCATAAAAGAAAGAAAGTATATAGACAAATAACAATATTTATACTCGGGATCCAAATGGATTCAAATTTTGCAGTGCGAGTATAATAATAAGTTGCAGATTTTACGTATTTATGTAAAAATTGGGTACTTGCTATTTAAAACATTAAAAAGATTAAAAGACTTGGATCACATCGATACATTGTTAAAGATGTAATACATTATTAAAGATAGGAAGGCTTCTGTTCGGTTTCTGATGTTTTTTTGAATGACGTAAACAACAATTATTTTGCATAAACATCCGCAGTTTATTAATAACACTTGATAAGACCTGAATTTTAGGTTTGCAATGGACTAATTTATTTTCTGGGTTGAAGATTCCATGATTAAAGAAAACAAGAATTGCTTTGTTTCAAATAATTACAAAATAGATTATTTTTGCAAAATTTTACTGTTTAATACTTCCGCATATGATATGCTAAAAAAAAGCTTTGCAAAATTGATAACGTTTTTAATTAAGTGGTCTGCTTTATACTTTAACAGTAAAACTTGGTGCTCGTTATTAACATGAATTTATGGCAAACTAAGAACGTTTCCTAAGTTTCGTAGGAGTTTCGGTTCTTACAACATTACAGCATACCCTGTCCTTAAGGATAGTAATCAATGTATCAAATTTTTTTACAAAAATGAAAAATGTATTTACAGAGTTACCTTACCTTTAATTTTATAACAAATCGTCGATATTTAAACTGTTATAAACCATTATAAATCTCAACTTATTTTGGAGCTCGAAGCCTCCACTTTTGAAGTTCACCGATCAGTTCTTTTTAGCATACTTTTACAACTCATATGAAACGGAAAACTGAAGAAATAAGTTTACCCGAACATATTACAAATTGGAACGTTTCAAAAACCATTGAAGATTTTTTTTACGAATAGATCAACCATAGATTTGAAGCTCGAAGTTTCCCGTTTACAATGACTTCTAAGAGATCATTGTGGAGGGGATCTAATCAAATTCTAAGAAATCATTGTAGAGGGGAGGCATCAATCTTGAAATCTATGTTACGATCAGTCGTCAACAAAATTTTCCATTGCATTTAAAGAAATTTCAATCCGTAACATTTTCTAGGAAGAATATGTCTCCGGTTTCCCACCTGTTACATTATGCAAAAAAAAATGTTGCAGGAAAATGAACGATGTATAGCGTCAGTAGAAGCTTCAAACTTAAAAATGAATCCAGGCTTGTTACTGTACCACACGCCTTTACGAAATTGTAACAGTTCAAATATCGACAATTTGTCAGAAATCGGAAATACAGTGTACGAAAACTTTTTACGCTGTTGTATGTCGTTGCATGATAATTTGAGAGAAGGAAAGACAAAATTGTGATAAGCAATAAATAAGTTCATCTGTCTAATGTATGAACACCTTCAGCGAATGTATATTTTCCGTATTACATGAAAAATAGTGTTTATCGTATCTTTTTCATATTCTACAGTAGTTCTGTTATACCCCTGTAAATATCTTGCACATGCCATTTTATTAAAACTCATTGATTTGATTGAGTGTTCATTTGTTGTTTGTCGTTTGGCATATTTTTCTCTATATTTTGCTTTAAACTTTTAGAAAAAGCTATAACTGTAAGAAGATGCCAGAACTATGTTCAGGCATGTATGAACTTATTGTTACAGTAAACTATTATTAAAGCAAATAGTAGTAAAATAGCTTTATTAAACGATCATTTTAACAATAATACAGCGTAACGTGGCGTCAGTGCGGCATATAAATGTGACGGTATAAGTGTATGGTGAAGTGTTATACACGCAAATTAATTTCTCGATTAAATACAAACTGCTCCTATGTTCTTAATAACACTTGTGGAACGCAAAAGAAATATTGTATTGTATCAGATCATAAAGGATAAAATTTGTAGGAAGAAAGGAGAAGTTGGTTGATAACTTACAAATATAAGGAATTGTTTATTCATCAAAGTATGCACCCATATTGTCTATACACTTTTGTCATTTAAACGGCAGGTTGTTCAGGCCGGTGATATAAAACCTTGGTGGACGAGATTCAATGAATTTCTGGAAAGCCAATTTTACAGCATTGTCGGAATTAAATCGTTTCCCTATTAAAAAGTTCTCCCAATTTCGGAAGAAGCGGTAGTCAGTGGGGGCTAGATCTGATGAGTATGGAGGATGATGAAGAAGTTCCAACTCGAATTCCTGTAGTTTTGCCACAGTCGTTTACGCAGTGTATGGCCTAGCGTTGCTAGATTGCTACAATGCAATAAGATAGGAGTCGATCTGTTCACCAATCTAGGCTGGTTTTAAGTTTTTGTATCTTTAGT
>CM052151.1:1139983-1154418 GCA_028455555.1 Augochlorella aurata | reverse complement strand
ATTTTATAACAATGACAAGACTTGATTTACTCACACATTGTACGATTGCGATAAAAATATGAGCTTGATTAAAGAAATTTTTCTGTAAATTTCTATTTGAAACATTCTTATAATATCGGAAATTGTAAAAGAAAAACTCAGAAACAAGTCATTTTGACTGACTCGGCAGTTCTAACGTTAAGGAGGTTACGTATCAAGAGTATTAATTCTTACTTCACCTGTCAGAGTAAATTTAATACTTTTTACAATCGTGGAATCGTTGTTAATTTATATATAGAAGTTGATACTTGCAGTTTTTGAGTTACAGAAATTCTTGCGTACCAATATTACAAACTCGATCCGTAGAGGGATAAACAATGTCCTTTCGAAATTTAAAAATTATGTATTATGCAAAGTATAGGTACCAATTAGGTAGCTATATTACTGGTGTATGTCATCTGGTTTAAAGCATTAAGAAGGTGTTTCAAATTGTGTTACAAAATTTTTTGCACAAAAATTAATGTACCTTTTGCAATCAAATTGACAATGTTCATTTATACGTTTTTCAACGACGTTTTACATTTTGTTGGAACAGAAGAAAGTTAAAATTAATGGCACTGCGTTCTATCGAACATAGTTGCTTTTAAAAAGAGTCGTCTCACGGTGTCCATGATTCCGGCCATTCTGTTTGTCTGAAGTAGAAAAACGCGAAAGTTCCTTAATTACTATGAATTTGGCTACAGTAGATACTAGAATAAAAGAGAAATGTTGATAATTAAAAAAGTAGCGATACTTTCAAATTCGATTATTGATTTTCTCACGTTTTGTTAAACCTCGGAGGCCTAAAAAATAAGAGAAAAATAAAAATTATTTGTCGATTCTACTAGGGGCTGTAGTTATACATGTACTAAATGCGTACTTAAAAACACCGTTTTCAAAATAATGATATAAGGTAATGACGTAATAACAATTTCAGGAATTCATATCTAAGGTTTCAGAAATGTATTTTTAAAATTATATCGTTTAAGAATATGCAAAAAATTGATTTTTCAAAAGTATACACTAGAATATCCCCTTAAATGAATTATAAATAATTTTAGCTACATAAGCAATTCCGAGAACAAAGGAAATAATACAATACGGTGTGCTTAAGCACATAAATGTCAAGTATTGGAAGCAATCCGGCAAATTAAGGCTTAAATCTACATTTTAAAGGGAACACAGAGTTGTGCAGCTAGCAAAACAACAATTCTGTCGCACGGTAATCGTTATTCAGCCGAGATTCTTTGAGTATGCCACGATTGAAAATAGTATGAGGTTGTATGAAGTGTCAACGATATTATCTTCTGTGATGGCATCCCGGATGGTGTCACAGGAATAAAAGATCCATTATTCATCGGCAACTTCACATTCCCTTGCAAGCTTTCAAACATTTCGGAAAGAGAGTTCGACCGTTGTATAGGAGACAAAAGGAAAAGGAGGAACGACATTACGCTGTATTATAGGGACAGTTGGCAGGAAACTGACATCGTCCTCTTAAAAGATTCTTTTCTCATCTCGGGGTCCGTTATTATAGTCGCGATATCGTGCCGCATCTTCTGTTTTTACCGCCGCGACGATGATACGCTATCACGCACCTAGAAGTCTAGAATCACCGGCGTAAAAACTGGTCACTCGTTTCAATGTGCATTTGTCAGCTGGAGATGCGCGGACCGTTGTCGTGTTTACAATGCTTTATTGTTCGTCTACTTCTCGGTCGGAATACGAAATTTTATAGAGCGATGATGAGCGCCGAACATTTCATTTACGACGCACAATGGTCTGTATTGGAAAGAGGACAACAACGCCATCCTTCGAGCATGATTAGTGCACGACGCTCACGCAGCGCACACATAGCCGCATACAACAGGAACACGTTGTAGCAAATCGTTAGTCGTGCAGAAGCCATTGTATCAGACACATGAGGTGAACACATTGTCATCGGAGCAATCATCAAATTATATTTCTACACTGCGTTTATTAACCTCCTGCAATACAGGGTGTTTATTTGTTAGAGCTCTTACTTAGGAGATACCCAGATTACTCGTGAGGGTTACTCAGGGTAATTATTGAGGATGAAAAATAGCTAATCATGATAGCTACGAAAGAAATCATAGTGCAAAGAGTTAAGATCTTTTTCCTGTTACCCTGCAATCCCAGTAGCGTAAAGTGCGATCCTAGCTGAGCATAATAATTTTCGTTGTGAAATGACCCTTTATGTGAATATATAACATTGGGTTGATCGGAAACTTTGCGACGATTTTTCAGAAAAATTGAAAAGTTTAAACTTAAAATTAACAGTTTTTGTATATCGATATTCAGTGACTCCTAAAAGTATTCGGACAGTAATATAATTTTGACTTCTACACCATATATTTAAATAAATATACATTGAAAGGAAAAAGTCCTTTACAATATATATAAGGTAGAGTATATAAATGTCAAAATATAACAAACGATCGATTTAGTATAAAAATTCGATTTATTATATCATAATATGATAATGCATCTGAAGAAATTTGTAAAATTAGAATACATTTTTGGCCTATTTACACGTCAATATTGATGTAATAATAAGAAAAATTTCCCAAAAATGCAATCTAATTTTAAAAATTTCTTCAGATACATTAACAAGTTAAGATAACAAATTATATGTATCTACGAGTATCTTGTACATGACTGTTTATCCCCATAAAGTGAATTCGGTCATACAAGTTGCAATAAAAAAGATACATACTATAAACAAATTATAAAATCGTGTAAAATAGAGGTATCAAATTTTTGAAATATATTGTTAAACAATAAAAGTATAAAACTAGTAATGAAAAATTTAAAAAAAATTTGTTTTATAACTTTATAAATCTTGCGAATACTTATGTTGCATAAAAATTCGTTTCTCTTTTATATTTTTTCAATTATATAGGTAATGTTTTATACTAAATCGATAGTTTGTTGTATTTTGACATTTATATACTCTGCCTTATATATATCGTAAAGGATTTTTTCCTTTCAATGTATATTTATTTAAATATATGGTGTAGAAGTCAAAATTATACTACTGTCCGAATATCTTTGGGAGTCACTGTATATTTATTTTATTATGTAAATTTTATTATATATGCTCCATTTTATTCTACAACCATTCTCCACCTATCACACAACTCGAAGATTCCATCCTCCCAGAATTTCACAGACTTTTCGACGAAAAGTTTTCAGGGTAGTCTTTTACGCAGTCCACAGAGTTAAAATACTTGCTGATAAGGGAATTTCGCAATGATCTGAATAAGTGAAAATCGGAAGTGCAATATCCGGTGAATACGGCGGGTAAGGTAGGACATCCCTGCCAAATTCCAACGACTTTTGTGCGGTAGTCAAAGAGACACAAGGCCTGGTAGTGTCGTGATAGAACATGATACCCTTCTGATTCGGTAATACTACATATTCATCACTTGTAAACAGCGTATATTTCATATTGAAACATTAGTCGAATATTCCAAAAATATATTCAAATAATACCCAACTCTGCTATATGACAATATGGTAAAATAGAAACTGTTTACAGTAATTAGTAGATACAGGAGCTACATAGAGATTTATTTAGTTTATTAATCATTTTAATGAGTTGAAAATAGTTGAATTTTTATTTGATCAACTCAGTTTTTGTCATAAATGCATTAAATTCGCAGTTTATTTAGGACATATAATATATTCGTCTAGAATATATTATATGTCATCTTTCATCTAGAGATGAAATTAATACTTTGTTCCTAACTGTGTGATATAATTATATGATAAGTGAATTAAATATTCCTGCATTCATGTTGAAAATGGATTTGCACACGAGTGTCTACATTTTTGAGAAAATTATCCCTGCCAGTGCCAACGTGTATAATATGTTAAAAGAAAATCATTCAAAACTGTGATTGAACTTCATCAAATTAACAACTTTTTTAATTAAGTGGTCCGTTTTATGCTTGAACAGTACAGCTTGTTGGCGTCCGTTATTAACATGAAGTTACGACACACCAGGGACATTCCCCAGGTTTCATGGGAGTTTCACTTCTTACAAAATTGCAGTAAACACCCACACCTCGAATGAGTATGTTACCATCCAAACTAATAAACGAAATTTTAAAGCATTTTTACTTAGTACTTGAAGCATGTTACAATAATAAACAATAAAACATATGAAATTCTTTTTGAGAGTTTAATACTTAAATTCAGATAAACAACTGACATACAATTGGAAACGCAAAATGTAGAAAATTTGTATTACTTTTATTTTATATTTTAATGAAATCACTCTTTGCGATATATTATCTACATCTTATTTTCACAACATAAAGGTCACAAAATAGTATTCCGTGTTCACTTGCTGGCTACAACAGCAACTACAAATATGCTAGCACAATTTAATTATTAACATTGTTCAAAACTCAATTAACTGCTTTTCAAATGAATTATGTTTGTTAAATTCTTACAAAGGCGAGTTCCTGAAACCGTATTTTGCAAGTTTTTGCTATCACAACCATAATATTATTGCGTACTAATATTATATTTGTGTTTATTTAACAATTTTTATTTTTAGATTATATACAAATATAATCATAATATTAAATATTTGAATTGTTGACAATCGTGACTACAATTTTATGAAATTAAATGTTTATAGTGACGAATACTTCTCTTCGTCTACTCTTTTCGTAAAGTTCATTCACTGTATACGGGCATGAAACATTGTAGATTATCTGCTGGAGGATATAAAATATTACAGATTATGTCCAATAGGATCACCGATCGCCAATCCAGGATCTTAAGATTCGAAGTTTCCCGAACAACGGAAATAATCTCCCGTCTGAACTGGAGGTTATCGAAACGAAGTCCTCGAGTAAGGTAACGATTCCTGCTAAATTGAAATCTCATTGAACGTCGCTGATCGGTTAGGATCGATGAACTATCGCAACTATGCGAAGAAACTTTGTTATGGCAATTTATTATCTGGCACCGGCTTGGATTTGAATTTACCACACACCAACCGATTGTTACTCTCGAAAAATTGTTCGGTCTTAATAGGTGGACAATTTTGGAAATATGAAGGCAATTGTCATTCTATATTCTCGTTTCCGTTATTATTGATTATTAAGGTCTACGTTCATTCTGGCTTCGTACGCTTGGTGCGTGTATAAAGTTCACATTTCATTATAATTACGCGTTTTAATAAACACCTAATAGAGAGTGAACCGATTAAAGATAAAAGATTCTTAAATACCATTTGTAAAACTTATATCGAAATTAAAAAAAATAATAACACTAATAATAAATATAAATTAAACAATTAGAAAGAACTTTATAGCTTTATAAATTTATAGTTTTTTAAATTTACAGGGTGTGTAAAAATTATATTCCATGATCATCATAGCGTGATTCTACATCTCTGGTTGGGAAAGATCTGCTAAATAAATGCACCACAAAACTGTCATTGATTTTGAAAATCAAGTATAATACTCATAGAGGGGAACAAAAGCCTCGACCATGGATCTTAAGGCAACCCTTTACATAAAAAACGATTTTCAAAACTACAAAAATTATATGTTATATCCGTCAGACCCCAAAAATTGTGGTAAAACTGGCCGTTTAGTGATTCTACATGCAAAAATATGTCTAGGAAGAAGAGCAACATTTTTTCATTTAAGGCTTTGTTTTCAACAAAACTGAAGATCCGTCAAGTTCGTGTGGCTTCTCAATAAAAATTATTTTCTTTTATAATTTATCGCAAGATGTATGTATACACATGAAAATATGGACGCATACGAATATACACAGTTTTGGATTGTTTACAAGATTTTTGTGTTTTTCTTTTTACGTTTCTGTAACTCTCTGTAACATACATAACAAATATAAGTTCTTTACAATATTACTGATTTTATTTGATTATTTGTCAATTTGATAATATCAAAAGATGTCGTCAAGCGATCATCATTAATTTATTTGATAAACGGAATCATTTATTCCTCCATTATGTGCTTAGTTTTTATTAAACTATTTTCATTACATATATTCATAGGTTTTCTCTTTTCATTGTTAAATACTTATTATTTCTCAGTTTTATATTTTGTACTGACCTGCCACCAGATTTGTATTTTTTTGAAAAGGTCTTTTGTCTGTTTTAAACCTTCTATTATCCCATTATCCCTCGTCGGTTGTTAATCTTTTTCCTTCCTTATCCCGATTATTTTCTTCACTTTATTTGTTCCGAAACGTCTCTTTGTGTTTCCATATTTCTCTCTGCCTCCGTTCTTCTTAATACAAGTTTCATTTACGTCATCGTTTGCCACTTCTTTCAGTTTAAACCATGAAGCTTCTCGGACACCGCTGGCCGGCTCGGGTAAATAAATTATCGGAAGTTCAACGTCGTTGTTTACAGCAGCTTGATGCACGCCAGCACGTCTACCCTTACTCGGCGCTGATACAGATGAGAATAAAAGCGGAGAAACAGCAACTCGTTGGATTAAGCCTTTGAATTAGAGAGAACGACATGCCAAGTTCGCAAGGAATTATCTAAACCTCTTTCTGCGCTTCGACGAACTTGCCAGCGAAATCGCTTCCAGCGTTCATCAGCGTAGGTAGGACAAATATTCCGAGGCAGGGCTGTACAGGAAAGCGAGGAAACTTCGTAACAGAGGATTTCCATTTAGACAGATTTACACAAAAGCTTTGAAGCTTACATCGAGCTGTAAGGGACTAGCACCAAATGATTTTCTTACTGTATAATTCTTTTCCGAAATGCAAAATC
The DNA here is from genome assembly GCA_028455555.1 of Augochlorella aurata. Lineage (NCBI taxonomy): Eukaryota > Metazoa > Arthropoda > Insecta > Hymenoptera > Halictidae > Augochlorella > Augochlorella aurata. The sequence continues at coordinate 1,147,607 of CM052151.1, read as the reverse complement.
ACATTTCCAGGATTTCCACAGACCTTTGGACATGCTTTTGTTCTTCGAAGAATTGGCCCGCCACCACTGCACACGCGATTATGATTTCGATTTTAATTAAACCTCCTGGAATTTTCACGTAATAAATTATAATAGGGTAAAGTTGTCTAATACGAAGACCTCTCCTAATATGAAGCAGTACCTCATTTCCGTTACATACATATGTCCCGAGTGTCGCATCAACACTTCTTTGTTCCGTATTAATTTGTATCTTTCTTTGTTTCGTCTGCTTATCGTCCAAATCAGTCCAGCGTCGTGTGCAACCATATTTATAAAATGGGGTGCCAAAAGTTTCTGACGGAGTTAGATTATATTACAAGCATCTTGAAAATGTAAGTGTAAAATTGCTTTTATAAATACTATTGTATGGTGCATTCAATGAAGTTTCAGATTTACTACTTACACAGTGGCTTGCATAATTATGAAATGAAAGTAATAAAGTAATGAAAATAATAAAAAAAATGTTGTATATTTCTTTTTGCTATTATTTCTAATATAGAAATATACAAATATTATGCTTTGTTAAATTTTTCTTTAAACATCATTAAAAATGTAATTATTTGCATCTATAATTATTTACACCACAATATATCATTATAAATTGAAGAATCATCTAAAAAATTTCTTAATTTTTGACATGTTACAGTTTCCAAATATAAGTCTTTTGGGAGCCCTTTAGAATAATGCTAAACCAGTAAAGACAATTCCAAAAAGGCCACTCAAAGGAAACGTATAGAAAGTGTTAGTTCCACAGATGATGAAGAAGTAATTATTCTAAATAATGCCCATTAAAGTGACGTTCGAAGTTCTTGACAAATTAAACAGTTTTCGTTTTCTATACTGCAATTATGAAACCATTCAAATTATATGTTGATGTCTCTTATATGAATAAGTACAAATTTTGCATAATCGAAACATAAAGATTACAAAATATATAAGAAAATATACAAAACGGTTTCTGAGCAATTTACTGTGCTCTTAGAAAGATACAAAGTTAAGTACTGTGTTTTCTAGTTATTGCATGCCAATTTATTTCTGTACACTGTTTAAGTTACTGGCTGGTAATTTTCTGTACACTGATCTAATTACTGTCTTCAATTACTGTGTTCAGTTCTAGGAACATAATCCTATACATATAATGTAAAAACCTGAAATATTCCGTATTACATTATTTAACATAATTTATTATGTGCTTCAATACTTACCATATTATTTAAAGAAAATGAAAATCGTGTGTAGTGTACACACTTTTTACGGACCAAAAAAGTAAGGCTAGATGTAAGACGTGGTTTGAAATGAGAGTTTGTTAATCCAATAACAACGCACAGTAAAATAGAAACGTGACGTAAATTTGTTTTAGTTACTGAACTACTTTACATAAAAGAAACATACCTACGAAATTGATTATACTATTCCTTTTCTGTAATTCAGACGAGTTTTAAGAATACAATAGCTTAGTTTGTTTTAGGAAGCGTCGCTTTTGTATGTCTTTTATCTTTATTTGCAACGTGTTCCTCAAGTTTTTAGTAAGATCAAGACAGAAGCACATCAAATCATTATCACAAATTTAAAAAATTAGTTTTCACTTTTTATAGGTCTGCAGAAATTAAAGTTCTGATTCGGCTAAGAAAATTACAAATCGAAATAATAATATAATTTTGTAATCTAAATAAAATTATTGTAAGGGCACAGTAAATAACACACTTACCCTAAAATGTTACTAATGAGCCCACAAAGACTGTTGTTGTAAAAATAAATTTTATATACCCCATGCGAGAAAAAAGGTAAAAGTAAAAATCTATAAATCTGCTTGTAGTTTCTACTTTAATACGAACAAGCGGAATTTTTTTCTATACTTTCTAGTAGGCTGTAAAAGTGTACATATTTTAGTTATTTAACGTACCTCTAAAAGTTTTTCTAATCAAAAATTATGATTAAAAGAAATGAGTTTGATATAAGACACCTATACCCTATTATCTAATGTAAGATCGACGAACAGTGGTCAGAAGTTCCCGAATTGTGAATTTTTAAAGTTTTATTGCACAGATATGCAGTAAGTAATTTCTTTTAAGTTACAAACAGACAAACTTATAAATTCCAGTGTCAATTATTATATGTTTTATTTATGATTATGGCCTTTCTAGTCCCACTGAATTTTTGCACAGTACAAATTAGATGTAAATATGAATATTATAGAAATAAAATATTGCGATTCTTTGCGACCGTAGAAAACGAAATTTTTCACATTTAAAACCATGAAATTCAAAACATTAGATCCTTCTTAAGTGAATAAACTATTCGCGAGTAATTTACGAATAAGGTAATAGTAACTTATTCCTGAATAAAATTATTCACGAATAAAATTTTTGAATTATTTATCGATTCTGCATGTATTTTAACAACCGGGCATTCGCAGTACTAGAGAGTTCTATGATCGGCCCAGTGCAACTGCGGCGAAACTTTCAACGATTTTTCACACATTCCCGATAATCTGGAAGCAAATTGTTTCCAACAAGTGTTCATCAGCATTAATTTTTCTACAAATTTTAATATATAAAATTTCGGAAGCAAAAGTTTTATTATAAATTATTTGACTTCGTAATATGACTTCATAATACGACTCTAAACCTCGTAAAAACATTGAAATAATTTTGAACACGATAAACGGGTTTTTTACCGTATTTTTACCGCTCTTTGCTAACATATTTTTGCCCCCTCCCCCCTCCGCAATGAAGAGAAAAGGTAAAACAAGGTTTCGATCTCCACTAAACGATTAATATATTAATAATAAATATTTCTTATTCAGTTCGTATGAATCATTTGTAAAACTACTGAAGGTCGTACAACTTTTTGCTGTGTATTGAGGTATCTGAAGCGGAATTTTTCTCAAACACCACCGCTTCCTAAAAACTGCCATCCTAAGCTATAGCCTATACCTAAATCCGCCTATGCTGTTGCCGTGTTATCCAACATACACGTTTTAAACTTTTTTCTTCGTCATTTCTGCTCCGAAATTGTCCTCGTCGCGAAGAAAAATCAACAATTATGTTCTACTTGCGTCTCAAAAAGTGGATTTGAATATCATGAAAACTTGTCCAGTAATCGCGAAGCAGAAGTTCATTCCGTAATTTATAGCTTTACCTGTAGACATCAAATTAATGAACTTCACATTTTGAGAGTTTATTACAGCGAGTTGTCAAGTTCAAATTAGTGCGACCTTATCCAGAGCTCACTCATCCTCCACCCATATAAAAACCGAAATGTTTCATCCATTTCCATTTTTTTACTTGTTATGTCATCTTTTTACTTGTCCATGTATCTAAATTATGTAATTAAAACTTAATTTTATATATCCGTTATATTATTCTAGTCATTATTTTTGTCAACCTTAAGTATTTTTTCAAGTTGTTTCATAATAATCAGTGGATTTTATTAAAGTTTATTACAAAAGTTTCCATCAGCCACAAGTAAATTGATTCTCTACCTTCTACGTTCACTTAATTTCTCCACTGTTTCATACTACACCTACTCATTTTTACTTTGAACCATAGCAGTCTAATTATTACACAATTATGTAACACGTTTTATTACCAATTTAGCGGTGATACTCAGTATGAGGACAAATTATATAACACCTTTTGTTATGAACTTAACTGCAGAATTCATTGTAATGACAAACTATGTAAAACGTTTTGTTATCAATTCAGTCCTGGTATTCACTGTAAGAACAAATTATCTAAAGGTATTTTAACCGATTTAGCTATGGTATTCACTGTTAGAATAAATTATGTACAAGGTTGGGCTACCGATTCGGTTATGGTATTCATTATAATAACAAATTATGTGGAAAGTTTGGTTACCGCTTCACCTATAGTATTAACCATAAGAACAAATTATCTATCTAAAACTTCTATCTATCTAAGACTTCGTATTCGTTGTATTCGTTAAGCTTTTGCCGTATTTTCATAAGTCTGACTTGCGACAGAGATTCCGAGTAGTAATCGTTGCACTGCTATTGATGTACTTAACATTTAAAGTAAAAAGTGACGACATTGTTTCGGGCAATTCTTGCGATGTGCGGGGTATAGATATTTATCGACTCGTAATGGAGATGTTACATTTTGTTCTTATCAGTCGGAATAAAATTCTGTTTTCTTGTTACCAATATTTAAACATTCAAGAAAATCTAGGCACGCAGTTGATAAAAATTTCTATTTTCTTCTATGACATGATTACTAAACTCTGGATTTTATGCATTTATAGCAAAAATGAGTAGTTTCAATTTAAAATAGTAGAGAGATTAAAAGAATTTAAACATGTCAGTCTAATAAAATTATTTCAAAAGAGCAAACTTTTCATTCAGTTTCTATTTCTTGCAACTGATGTAGACAAAACATTGTAAATGTGAATGAATATGGTAATAATTCGACTATGAGTTTTTATGTATTTATGATCTAAGCAAGACTCTAGAGTGCAATTAAACGTGTACACTAACAAAAAACCAATTGCATTATTATTCTACATTCGCCATAAGGATTTTCTAGTTGGTGTAAGAAATCCTTTCCTCCTTCAGATTTTGTATAACAGAATTCATAAAAACGAAAATCTGCATAAAGATCTGCAGTCTGGCAATAATAGATTAGATTATTAAAGAGTGGGTCTACCGGATGCGGACATCCAAGTTCGCCTAGGTGTGTGTCCTTCGACGAGCAGATCCAACAAGGATCAAGGGTGAATTACAAAGGGCGGTTCGAGGCCATTTATTATCCCCATTATCGTGCACCGAACTCTCTCGCTGCCTTCCCGAGGGAATAAGCCACGTGTCTATAGATATATTGTGTTATCCCTTTTCTCTGTCGACAATAGAACTGTTCGTAGCTTGTTCCGTTGCCGAAGTGTAGTCGACAGTGTCGATTGGCCTGGGCCACGTTCGATCAAGTTTTACTTGGTGATTCCTACTACAACGCCTTTGATAGCCCGTTGACACAACAGCTTTGCGGGTACTTAATGCTCGGTGAAAGATGGTAATTTGCTTCTGTTCCTACAGCGCTCGCATTCATTAAACTTTATGGCGGTACTAAATTAACTGTGATTACAATGTTTATCGCTTCTGCGGCCATTGCCGTACTCCGTCTCGTGGGAGTGTTCTATTAATTGTTGATAAAAATACTAACGAGTCAAGCCTGAAATTTCGTGTGAAATAACTCGCTATTCGATTGGATGAATCAATGGAATCGTTGGTGCTATATTTTAGTAGTACACAGTCGGCGTAAAAGGTATTTGCACACCTTTTAAAACGATATAAATACGAAAAACTTTTTTAAAATTGGGCCAATTTCAATGAAATGAAGGCAGATCCTCGATTATCAGAACCAACACATGCCACAGCTGTTCAGATAATCGAATTACTCCATTTTTCTGTTAGAGAGCGTTGGAGAAATAATCGAACATTCCGATAATCGAAGTTTTGACAATGGAATTTTCGGTTAATATACGTTTCAATAATCGATCGTTTGTTTCATCAATAGGGGTTCCGATAATCGAAGTTCCATTGTATATAAAACTAAACCGGTCTGCATGAAATTTTCAGTATTTAAGTTACCAAGATTTTTAGACTGACAGTGGACTTTTCATCGGTCGAAATCCCTATGTAGGACTGGGAATATCAAGGTTAAAAAATTAATGTAATTTTAATAAAAAAATATTCTCTTCTTAAAGAAAATTAACAAATTTTATTGTTAAATGAAATGTGCTACAGAATTAAACAATTTTATGATGATCTAAATTCTCTCTACACAAACAAATCTTTACACTTGCATGTCTTTTTTCTAACTGATCGCAAGAACGCCAGCTGAACAAAAAGTTCACTGTCAGTCCCTACAGACTGATGTCGCATGTAACGTGTTAAACGTATTACAAAAAGTATAAACATATCGCGTCACGAACTTATGAGATGACCTAATAACGTTGCAGACAGAGCAGAAATGTAATCGAAACGAAAGAGAAAATTAAATTATATACAGGTAATCCTCCTATAACACGGTAGATAGGTTCCTAGAAAATGCCGTGTTGTGTGAAACCGTATTGTATGAGATCCAGAGCCAGTACAAAAAGGAGGTTACGTTCCGAAAACTTATTAAAAAAACTTATTTTTTTTATTTATACATAAATAACTTAATTTTTATTAAAAATATAAATGTATGTACAACACAAAACAAAAAATATTATTTTAATTTCACGCAACTCTAATTTAATAAAGACGAAAAAGTTATTCTTAAACGCACCGTGGCTCGACGCAGACTGCCGACCAGCAGCGTGAGATACTTTCGTTTCACTCACTGAGGTAGAAATAAAGTAAACATCTCAGTGGCAACATTGTATCTTGAAGACGGCAAGCCTCGCCGCGGCTGTAGAAGTACAATGCTGTACAATGGTTTTTGCAATTTTCTTATCGTGTTAGAGTGAAACCGTGTTATAGGACGCCGTGTTGTAGGAGGGTTCCCGCAATTTACGAATCGTGTTATAGCGAAACCGTGTTATAAGATGCCGTGTTGTAGGAGGGCTACCTGTAATATATGATATAATATAATATATGTATAGCTATTTCAAATGGGAATTGTCGGAACCGTTTATATGCCTTTCATATCTTTAAACCTTGAAAGATCATTAAAACAATTTTGGTCAGATTTTGACACATTATTCAAATCTTCGTTGTTGACTGAGATAAAGAGGTTGGCAAACCTGAGTTTTTCGTCATTACATTTGCAATCTAAACAAAAATTTGTTTATACATTGTCTGATAAATTAGTTTCTCTAATATTTAAATAAAAATTAAGTTATTTGGTGAAACTTTTAAACAAACATTCCATTTTAATATTATAATATGATTGTACGGCGTCTTCAAAAAGTATTTGAATACATTTCGTTTTCTGTTAGGACACTTTCCGAAAATATTACAAATTGGAACATGTCTGAGAATATTTGAAAATTGTTTTCATAGCTAAATGTACCAAGATTTGAGGACTGGAAATTTGCAAATTCGAAACGCCTTAATCAGCGAAAGATGAAAAAAATAAATCTTCTTGGAAGAATGTCTCTGAGAGAAATTTACTCCTTATCTCACGTTCTCCGCATGACAATGTATCTTGTCTTTCGTTCTCTGCCTTTTTTGATGAAAAAACTTCATGCAATTTCCACGTCGCGAACATGTCGATTTTCTACCGAGTCAGATATATTTATTTCCTTAATATCGTCGCACAAAGCACTTCAACGTGAATTACAGGTTACATTTCCCTATCGATATTCGAAGCGTAATAAATCCACCACTTCTGCACTGTCCGAGTAAAAATGCAACGCAGTTGGGATGGAACATGAAATATCTTCAGAAATTTCTATCCCATTCTTGAACAAACGCTAGAAAGTTCTAAATAATCCTGGAATTATTTTCAAATTGTCAATTAAATATTTCGTAATGAAAGACGAAATTGATTAATCAGTGAAATAAATAATAATGGTAACTGGTTTCGAACGCTATTCAATCCTATTCGAATAAATTTATACTTTTATTGTAAAAAACTACGGCTAT
>CM052151.1:1105330-1139883 GCA_028455555.1 Augochlorella aurata | reverse complement strand
TTCTTTTCAGTAAGAAATTTCGGCGGTGGCAGTGTGATGGTTTGGGGGACATTTTGCACAAATGGCATGTTGAAACTGAGTTTCCCTGCAAAACGGATATACAGTGCAGTATCGATCAAAACAATGTATTGTCGTTTATTAACGAAAATGATACTGTGGAGTGGACGTTCCAACAAGATAATAAGGCCGTACACACCAGTCGCAGAACGATGTGGTTTCAGACAAACGGGATTAACGTTATCAAATGACCGGCATGTTCTCCTGATCAAAATCCAATGAAAAACATCTGGAGCATAATTGTAAGGAACGTTTATACAGAAAATCGATAGTTTCCAAACGTTGTAGAACTGAAAAATGCGATCATTGTGGTCAGCAATAATATCCGTGAGGATACTTTTCAAAAGCTTATTGAGAGTATGTGAAATCGTATTTTTCAAGTGATAACAAAAAGAGACGGAGACATATAATTGTATCTTTAATGAGTGGTGCCATAGTTGTGCAATGATAAAAATATTAGTTTATATGAATCTTTGTTTGTATCGACAGAAAATTACAATAAAATCTTTTTGATCTTCATTATTTCTCAAACTCTTTTACCTCATATAATCGACTTTTTTATATTCTCAGTCAGAAGTCCAAATTACTCAAAAATGGGGGCGGTGCTATAGTTATGCTCCTCGGTGTATATCCGTCATAGTCAAAATCCATTCACAGCGGCAATGACGTAACATACATGACGTAACAAACATATATATGGATTATGAAATTTCTCGTATATCTCAATGTTTATGTTAGATCTATTTATTTGCAATATTGTATTGTGTTTTCGCGTCCATAAAATGACGCTCAAGGGGTTAATACAAGGTTACGGTGATCAACGCAGACCTAACACAGAATCAGTATCAATGTCAAAACAATATTCGTCGATGATATCATAATATTGATAAATGCATGATTTTGATGAACTCGTGTCGTGGAAAATAGAGTAGGTGAAGTGATTATCGATGTTTTCAACGGATCCCATTTTCAATCTAAGTTTAGAAATACTGTGTTGTATTTCTAAGTCGCAATCCTATATCAACAGCCTATAAGGAAAATTTAAAAAGTTCGTTTTGTAGATCTCGATAACTTATATGCATGGTGAATATTTCATCGAAATACATCTCTAATTAATTTGTACTGAGTACTTAGTAACTCACGTATGTTCTAGTATATACAAATGATAATTAACAACTCAACAATAGCCCTAAGTTCTAATTATAAATGTAAAAAAACGTAACGTATTGTATTGTGGTAGAACGGGTGTTCGGGAGCGAATCATAAAACTGGATTTAACACAAAGGAAAACAACAGACTTTATTGGCCAGAGCTAGGCTGTTATACACGAAGCACGTGTGACTGCTCTCGACGAATTCTGTAGCCGAACTAACTTACAAACTAGCCGTTCGCTCTCAGACGCATTCAACGGAAATCATTCTTTCTCACTTACATACAGATCGCTTTCACTCTAAACTAAACTAAACATTCTCACCCCAAATGACACTCGAACCAATCGTCCAAACATCCGCTCGACCCTATCGCGCAGCACGTAACCCGATACATTCGTCCCAATCACACTATCGCTTAAAACTAAACAGATGGCGGAGACGTGGCGTCAGCTAGTCGCCGCCACAGTATATTACTATATATCACATAATTGCATGTTCATGTCATCCTTAAGATAAAACTATTCCAATTTATTCTTCACATAGTTAGGATGCACAGCAATGCGCATGCTGCTAATACCCCAGTAGCGGGTTTTATAGTATAATGAAAGAATAGTTCAATTTTAAAAAAGTTATTGCATTTTGAAAGGTGCCCGAATATGTTGTAATCCGCCACTGTATATATTCTCCTACAACATATTTCGAAGTACAGTAATAATCGATTTCGGTTTCTTCTTTGTAAAATGAAAGTGAAAATTGCACAAATACAGACATCGAAAAAATGGGTTATTCCTGTGGAAGTTTAATATGGACGACCGAAAATAAAGAACTTCCTCCCAAAATTTTATTAAGGCATGGTGATTTCACTTAGGTACATTTTTCTGTCAGTTACAAAGAGTCAGATATTCGTGTTGTTCAGTAAGGAATTTTCGGAGCTGAATATCTCGCAATCAAAATTTCGTATGGACAAATTTGATTTCCTTCTTCCTTGAAGAAGATTTTCAAGAATATGTCGGTACGCGGAAATTTCATTTGTTGGTGGAACATGTTTTCCGAGTCGTATACGATATTCCATCTCTATCGTTGAACAATTGGAAACAAAGAACGCGATTACAGAGAGCAGCGGACACAATTGTACGATTGTTTTTGGCTGGCAACGCGTTTATGTCCTACTTCCTCTCATTCGCCGTTGCCGAACCCTCTCTTTCATCGTCGGCAAGACTAAAGCAAGGCCTACTTTCCCACTATTATTCCTGTGCTATGGTGGGGATGACGATGTGATTATAAGGAGACCGACAAAGCGTGATTATAGGGAGAGAATACTCTATTGTCGGTACTTCAACTACATTCTCAGCTTTGTACAGTCGAACGTTTGTTATTCGAGATATTTTGGTGATGCAACATAAGGATAATTGCTTCAGCAAAGGAAATAATCTGATTTTTGTCTAATATTTAGATAGATTATTCTATGCTAAATAATTTTATATATAAAATGATAATTTATATTATTGTTTACTCTCAAATGTTGTATCGGGAAGTCTGTTACTTTTGGATAGCTAAATAATCTTTCTACGGGTGTAAACTAAGGCCTCGGCAATTTTATAATTCTATAAGTAATTGAAGCTCAACTGATCCTAAATGTATTCGTGTGAATATATTTTTATGAAATTTCGTAAAAATAGAAACAATCAACAATTAATAGCATTATTATTCCAATAGTTTTACAATCCCTATTTTAATAACATTCGAATAAAGAATTATTCTAATAATTTATGGCGAATAATGAATTATCTACATAAATTTGTATTCCATTGAATATCTATTCGATAGGGTCGAATAAAATTATATTCGTTACAAATTTGATCTCTTATAACTCATCCAAATAAAATTTTATTTAACTCTCATATGTACATAGACGTCCGTAGTGCCAATAATTATCACTAAAATTAAAATAACTCGAACAATAATAAAGTTTTCAGGCTGAAATTTTTACTGCAGTTCATGTACATGATGTTGAAGAAAATTGGATGCGAATTTTTCAATCCGATTTTCTTTCTTAGACAACAAATTTTTTATCGCCCTCTGAGGGGACATCGTAAGTCTGTTCTATCACTCGGATGTCCCTTGTGAGGAGACATAAAAGTTTGTTAGTGATTACGGAGAATGAACTTATTCTACAGCAACTTTTTAAGAAGTGCATGTTTCCTTGAAGTTTTCTATTGAAATTGCACCAGAAAGCGTATCAAAATAAGGTATCATTGCCAAGATATATGAAAAAATATCAGCCAGTTTTAGGTTGGTAGAAAACGTGAGGAGTGCGTACACGACGGTCCGAGCACTTTCCTACCCCACTTAAAAAGACTATGATATACTATATCATGATATATATTCACGATATATAATACTATATACTACTAATGGCAATAGTGACGATGAATTTCAGATAGACGTTTATACAGATATGTTAAGAAAATTAATATCTATAAGAAATAAAATTTGGATTTGTGTGCGAATGTATGTTCCTCGATGTCTACAAGTACATATAAATCAAATACCATTGAAATACGTAACTTGGTTCCAACGCTATTCTATGATGTGACGATACCTACGTGCATGTTTTCGCGACAAAGTGTCGCCGAGTTGCTGGTGGGTAACGTCCGGGATGGCTCCGAATACCAAGAATTAAACTATGTAACAGAACAACTACAGACTTTATGCAATTGTAGAAAGAGACGAATAATTTGAACAAACATCAAAATCAACAAAAAGACCTAATTCAAACATTTTTAAATCTATGAATAGTTTACGCATTGCACATTAATGTATATAATAAAGGTTCTATAGTACCCAATGAAAAAGTCTAATTACTTGTGAAACCAGTGTTTGAACACTCAAACACAGAAATCTTAATGTACATAAAGATTGGTAGAAAAATAATATCATATGCGTAAACTATCCGCGTTTTTAGAACGCATCGAAAATATCTTCCGAATCCAATTACACCGGAACATCGAATTCAGCATCGAAAGGACTTTTTCTCCGGCAGCGATGGCGCTCAAAAAAGGAAGATAATATTCCAGAACATGTGAAAAGAAAGTCGATGAAAATTCGTGGAACGCGTCCTCACTCAGCTTCCTTATTTTACTATTCGTTTACGACAGGAATTTCCATCTATCCTGCATTCGTAACGAAGTTTTACAGTAGACTGCAGGCAGCAGACTCCGGCCGTGTAGACTCTCGAAGATGTGTTCCGGATGAGCAATCGTAACGCTGCTACAGATAGTTTCGTAATAACGCCTGGAGCAGTATTAAATTTGTCTACGAGGGAAACTTGTGTCAAACTCGTCAACGAAGAGGATCATGCGGGGCGATACAAACAGGCTGCCTCTGTTTCTTTTCGTTAAGGAAGTTCAACAAGGTTCCCCGGAGGCTTCTGTTAATTTTGGCTCCTATTCTTCCTGTGAGATAGCCGCGAAACAACGCGTTTTAAAAAGAAAGCGATCGCGAGACTCGCGGTAACAGCACGTGCCCGCGCGCACCGGCTAATGTAAATTTACGATCATCGTTCGCCGTAGCTTTCATTGTAAACAACTCGGGAACAAAAACAGGAAGGAGGGAACGGATGTTGCGGCCGCGTGCAAGTCGGGAAGAAGAAGGTCAACCCGCACGCCTCGTAATGAACGATTATAAGCATGAATATGTAGATGGCATTTAGGGCGCAAACGGCCTTCAATGCCACGAACACGCGCTCGTACTTCAACCCTCTCATGGCGTTGCACCTTAATAACGTCACCTTACCCACGTGCTTGATGAACGCGGCGTTTGCTCCGCCAGTGAATGAAGAATGTTCCTGGACCGTTCTACGGAAATATGGGACGGTTCGATGAGGAATGTTGTACTCCTCATATTTACAGTGCACACTGGTCTGCAAATCCGTTTTCACTGGCCAAAATACAATTTTTCGAGGTTAGCCCTTATCCCAGCATGGTGTCAATTTGATACTATGTATATTGAAGTTTCGGAATATACTATTCCGTTATTTTTAGGATTATTGATCTTAGGCTTTATCGCTTTTATTATTTAATAGGGAGTATATATGCCTATTGTTATAAATGTAAAAACATATAACATAAAGATATGACAATATTTGTTACGAAAAGGGTCTTTCATGAATTTCGCGAGCAGAAGAAGATATGTCACTTCCATTTTTAGCAAAAAAATTCTTCGAAGCAATAGATGTTTTCTTAAGTTTTTTTAAAAATATATACAGGTAGTATATCTCTATATTTCTATACTAAAAGTAATAGAAAATAGAAAGAAATATACAAAAATGATTCTTCGTTAAATTTTCATGTACACATCAGTAACAATGTAAAATTTACTTTGAATCTATAATTATGCACATTACTGTACCGATATAAAAGATTTGTTGTATTATGGTTGACATTATTGTCACTTTCGCACAAATTTTTAATCAACCACAATTGTTGATCTTCGTTTTTAACACGTCCAGTGCCGACAACCAACCACTGAAAGTACAAAGTCAAAGTAACTTGATTAAACCGAAACTAGAAAGTTAAAATTTATTATAGTGGATTACATTAGAACTCATTTGCATTTGAAACATGCTAGTCAAATATTACAATGAAAATGAATTTTCAGAATTGGTCAAAGATTAGTGCCACCCATATTAAAAAACTGCTGGAAGATAAAATATTAAATTACATGTTCTACGGTAGTCTGATAATTTTTCCACCGAAAACTCATGTGAAAACAAAGTCTTCATAATATCCTCATTAACGCTGTATTAGAGTTAACGATGTTTAACTAACAGCGACACGGAAAAGTGAACCGTTCTACAATTCTATCTATTCGAATGCTTTTCTCTAGTGCAAAGCTCTAACAATTAGTAGAATAATAGAAGGTACAATTAGTAGAATAGTATTTTATGGAGCATTTTTGTTGACGCATTTCCTATATACACACTACCGTGCATAATGTCGATTACATTTTTCGAGGAAGCCTTATTATTTTATCCGGTGAAGAATTCGAGTTTTCAATCAGAACCTTCGGCAAAGGGACACGAAGTGCAAGCTAATTTGATGCGATCTTGGGGTCTAGTTACTGGCAAACTAATTTCGAAGGAACGAAGTTATCGCTGTTCAACTCGCTTGCCAGACCAAGACCCTTAACAGGGATGTTCTTATGGTTTCTTCCAGCGCAGTTGAAACCGAAATAAAACGAAATCAGTGTTCAGGGAAAGCCGGTAATTTCACATGATTACGTCCAGCTTGTGCTCGTTCGACTTGGTTAATTAACTCCTTTATCCTTCGTAAATGTCAAGGGACAATATTTGGAGGAGTCTGTGACCACTGTGTTGGTCATTCTACAGGACCGCGTGTCCTTTATGACCTTGGATTTCGAAGTACATGAAACGACGAGTATCCATCGTATCTCCGTGGCAAAACATCTTTATCCCGTTTTACTGAAACAATTCGTAGAAGTCGGACAAGAAAATTAAATCGTATTACACGGATTATACAATTGCAAGGGTATCATAACATCTACTTTAACCGGTATTATAATCGACAGTTTCACAGAGGCTTATTACCTTAGCCTGGCTCATTTAAAATGTCAGAGTTTCAAATGAATTCGTATCCTTTTCTGAAAGATATTTATTTAATCAAAATTAATGTAAAAATGTGATTTCTAATGATTCTGCTCTTTCGAGTAAAACAATTCAGCTTATAAGAAAATGTACAGGAATATCTGCAGAATTCATACTTATACAAAACTCAAAATACATGATAAAAATACAGAATTCTGAAAAAATTCTTATTGGTAGAATATGATGCTGGCAATTTTGATAACGTGCAAAAAGGTTTATTCGCTGATATTGCGTTGTTATTTAAACGAAATTGTAGCGTGAAATTAGGAGAAATTTACGTAGTTAATTACGCTGGGAGGATATCGATCGACGATTGTTATCACGATTTATGAAAAATATTTGTAACAATGATATTTAGATGTTTGAAGATATAATCAGCAACATGTTCAGCTAAATAACCTAACTAAATTGACAGATAAGGGATATATTATGTTTTATGTATCTATTATTCTCACAAAAATTACATCATTACGTACATAATGAGTATTACATTTAACTTAGTTTACTATATATAATACTATATATTTAGAGATTAATATAATTTAATAAAATTTTTCAACCAGTTTTATATAAATTCATGTTAAAAATGGAATTATAGGTAGATATAGTATTAGTATTTTCCACACTTTGTTGCTTCCGCATGAACAAGTGCCGCTTACAGCTGCTTAGTATGTATTATTGTAAGTTTATTCCACTCAAGAGAAGAATACCATTTAGATGAGTGTACGAGATACTCACTTAGCGAAATACGTATTGCGGAGCTGTAGATAATAAGAAGAGCAATTAATAAATATTTCATAAAGATCTCTTGACATTTCAAAGATTATTGTCCCTCGGTAGGGACATCTCAAGGGTTCGTGAAAAGACTTCGACACAATAAAAAGTAACGAGGGTAATATTCGTCGCAAGGAGCAGGAGAATTCTTGTCATGGTAAGAGAAGAATGAGGCCATATTTGTCTGACGAGGAATGCCCTTCGAGAAAAAGAAAATGTCAGATCCCGTCTATACGATACTCTCAGCAGAAATACGTGAAGTTCGTCTTATTTTATTTGTTGGATGCCCTTCGCTTTTACCTTAATTTGAAATCTTTCTTTAGCAACTTTAATTTACTCAGGACATTATCTAAATTTGTCAAATTAACACGAGTATTATTATAATAACAAACGAGAAACCTTCGGCAATTTGAAAAGTTTTTATCTATTGAAATCTATAGTGAATTCTGAAGATTGTGTAGAACCATTGAGATATGTTTGTTCAATTAATTTTTCATTTTTAGAGATAAACCACCACTTAAATGTTAATTTATACTGTTTTCTATAATATTGAGCACGATAAGTTTGGGCAATGCGTAAATAATATGACAATACACTACATTAAATAGTCTATGCATAAATATTATATTTTTCGAAATAAATAATATCTAAATAATAAATGTGACATCTATGATGAATATTTTTATATGATACACACATGGTAAATATAATATAAAATATGATGAATATTTTTATATAAATATAATGTACCTATGATGAATACAATATAAATTAGAATGCATGATTTTCAAGTAGTTGAGAATACTTGGAGAATACTAAACACGTTTAGTAGTTATATGTCTAAACATATGTTCATAACTAATATATCTGAACACTTTAAACCACGCGTAACTGCGATCATGTGTTGTATGTATTTGATAATTGCAATAACCACTTGTGAGGACTTTGAACACTCAAATAAAAATATTATGAGAGATTCATGAATATTGTATGTAGCAATATAACTCTTATTGTAAAGGTCATAATTTGTTCGAGGTAAATGTTAGTAAGATAGCAATTTAAATACATGAATCATTTACACTAAACATGATAGCTGTTTATGACACATCGTCTGCATTGGAGTGTCACATTTTAGTTTGAGGTTAAAACATTAAAAACAAGCATGGCGAAATATTCATTACAGGTTATTACACCTGTGAATATTGCTCCGCCGATACATCTTCAATTTTGATTTCACGATTCTGTTTATTTATCAGCAGCGACATTTTCGCGAAATATTTCGCAGATATACCAGTGAACTGTTTTATTTATTCACATTTCCCAACCCGATGTAAATATTACTTTCTAGAACGTATTACGTATGAAAATTACATTGCAGCTCTTTGTTTCGACTTTTGACGGGGCTAATTAGAGATAAATCCTACTCATTTAATTACTGAGACTGCACAACCGTGAAATTAACATTTAATAAAAACATTTTAATTAATTCCATGTGATCGCAAACGAACTTCGACTTCGGAATGTGGAAGCAGTTCGATTGCAACAGATATCGTTAATTGCTTGAAATATTAGCTCTACGTCAAGAATATAAGCGAGTGAAACGTGATGATTGAATATTGGGGTCTTCCCGGTGATAAACATTATTTAACTTTTTCAACAATTTTATAAATCATAGTACTTGCTAGAAGAAGCTGTTTACAGGAAAATAAATTGAGAAAAACAGTATTTTCTCAAAGAAATTAATTTTTATAATTATAAAATTTCACGTTTGTGCACTACCTTCCAATTGTTTGTTTCGAAAATTGATAAAGTATATCCATATTTCGTAGCATAAAAATTACATTATCAGTACCAGAATGAACCTAATTAAATTTTGTTTCCACTTAACTGAGTATTTATATGTTTTTATATAGTTAGTATACCAGACACTATAAGAGTAATTACTAATTCCTAATTACTAAGTAGATTCAGCAACCATACCGAAAGTTTCCGAGAACTTAAGCAAAATGAATACCCTGGGATTTTTCTGCAAATAAAAAATATCTATATCGATTAAAAGAAACAGAGGTTCAATGAAACTTAACTTTTGCGCTACGATTTCTTACACGTTGATTAGCACTTTTTCATCCTTATAATTTCCCTAGTTGAACGAGACAATTTTTGTTTCTTGTAAAGTCGGTTACGAAAATATTCGGATACATTCTAAAACCGAATAAAATTTATAAAATTGGATCAACTGCCTTGAATTTGTTTGAAATGTCAGTTAAAAGAACTCATATTTTTTAACTTTTTTATCTGGACGTATAACAAAAATTTGAACAACGCGTTTCCGAAAACTTGTTACTTCCACGATCTTTAATTGTTTGTAACTGATAACAACGTTAATCCATTTCAATGAAATTTTCAACATTGACATAATGTACCCAATGAGGTTTTATTGTTTTCTTGGCTCTCATTTTTCAATTTCTTTTTTGTTATTATAACCAATTGCATGGTTTTGCAATAGTCTTACAAATTGTCTTGTAGGCTAGTGCTTCTAACATCTAAAAAATTCAAGTTCTTCTATTCAAGTTTGAAAGAGTTACAAAGGTGTCCGAATATTCACGTTCATTTTTTTATGTTTATATGCGAGGTCTTGGTGTTATGTATTGCCGAGTTATTTCAAATATTATGGCAATTGATTCATGATCATGTTTCTTTCATCCTGTAGCACATCCTGAATTCGTCGCGACGTCACCTACAATACTATGAAGTTAAAATTACCAAGTTTCATTTAAAAATATGACGGTGATTTTGTTCTTTTTATCGAAAGTCAATTTATTTTTAAATTTAAATAACTGTAGTTTCTTGTCTGTTACACACTAAGTAACTTTGATAGAAAACATTTTTTGTCAGACGATCGATGGGGCTGGCAGATTGTGGGGATTAATATGTGCCTCACCCTTTATATTAGTTACATGAGCGTAATCCTACAACAAGAAACGCGGATTGTTTTTAAAGTTTGCAGCCTCTATTTCTGTGATCTATCATTGATTTTCCCCTTGCATATTCTTATCATTATACAGCCTGATGGAGCACGTTGTTTTTGAACACATGTTTTTTCTCGGAAATACTACAAACTAACACGTTTTTAAAACCATTAGGAAAATTGTTTCCTGACTAAATATTCTATAGATTTGAAAATTTGATCTTGTCCCTTAGCAACGATACCCCATAATTGTACGATTTTTATCGTGGTTTTATCCTCGATATTTCAGGAGAGATTAAACAGGAAACTTTCAATATTTAAATCTACGATAGGTTGAGTCGCGAGAAAATATTTTCTAATACTTTTAGAGGCGTTTCAGTTTATTTTCTATAGAGAACATATGTACGCTCGCTTTCCAATACGACATATCGTGGAAAAACGTGGCAGAAAAAAATAAACGACGGATTGTGAAAGTTGATACTTCCGGCTACAAAATGAATACTGGTCTATCGTTTTACGGCCCACTTTTATGAAATTATAATAGTTTAAATATCGACAATTTGTCAAGAATTGGAAATTGAATAAAATTATGGTAAATTCTGTATTAGTGATTTCAATATTTTACGATTAATACGTAGAATATCTGCAACGACTGGTCTACAATTTTATTCGTTGTGCGCGTGCTTCATATGGTGATAAATGGAAAAATTGCCACTACTAAATATCAATAGTTTCGAATGGTGCATGCACTACGTGAGTGTGCCTTTGCTTCGAACGTGATGTTTCAACTATTTCAATCATAATTTTCTTTGAACGAAACTATATGGCATTTTATATACTTATTGAGATGCATCTTTTCCAATATAAAAGTATTAACAAAGAATTTAATAGTATTTTTAACAACATTATACATTGTACAAATGTCTATGTATTAATGTGCAACAGCTCGAACCAATTAAGAGTGTAACTCTTGTATCAAGAGACGCATAAAGTATACAAGAAAATGCAAATATAATTAAAATGCATTCGATCTTTTCTTGTAGTATTGTGATTGCAATAAATACTTAAAATCTATAGTCTAATAATTAATATCACAATTTCACAAATAAATTGATTTGATTTTATCTGATTTTTTTGGATGATGAGACGATTAGCATCGTGTTAATGATATTTAGAACTACCAACAGCAATGTCGCACAAAATTAGCATAAATATTTGTTTCGGTCTTAATGTCGTTATTCAATAGAAATCGTTACCTTTACCTGACAAAATGAGTTAACGCGACCGTCTATATGCACTAACGAACCACAGCCAGCTTCCTCTATAACTTTGGTATCAATTCTCGAGTCAACAGCTCAGCTATTGTGCATTTCTCGCTTTGTATCGTGGTTCTGTTTCTCATATCGATTCTTGCAATCTTCCAAAAGTGGAAAAGTTTTCAAAGCCATCAATATTTCTTTGGTATGAAACTAGATGAATATGTTGTTCGTATTGCATCATTATACTTGATGAAGAAATATGTTCAGGTATGCTTAACAACGTGGCCTTGAAATGACCTCGGCCTTAAAAAATTGAAGAGTAAAACTGAAAGTAAATAAATGTATTTATACATTTACTATTACAGAGCACGATTAGATTGCATTGGATTATGTTTGCAATCAACTCTTTATTTTGTACAGTTTGTATTGTAATAGTTGCTACAAGAACGTAATTTATTCAATCATTTCTAATGAAAGTGTTTTTAGAATTTCTATAATTGTCAAATGGGTAACCCGGTCACTCGACCATGGTAGGTTTAGTGTTCAAGTAGATTCTAAAATAAAAAGAAGGAGACACTTTCGACCGCAAATGGTTAAAACAAGGATTCTTCTATTTTACGTAATAAATACATTGTATTTCCTTGAGCTGTCGAGACTTTGATTCTATGTTTAGATCGCGAATTAGTTCGATATCATCACGTCTTTATAATACTTCGTATTATTGACAATTTGTGACTACGGACAATCTTCATTTTCAAAAATTATATAAAACCAAAACCAAAAATTGTAAAATAACAATTACTGGTACCAATGTAATATCGATTCTGAAGAATCGAATGCGACTTCTTTGCTTCTCCATAACTGTTTCAAGAATCGAAAAAGTTCTCATTAAACCACGATAGACTAGATAGTGTAGTGGAGTTATTATCTTATTATCTTTATTATATTATATTATGAGTTACTATCGGGTGATCAATTACTGCGTCTTTGGTTTGCTGTCGGGCATAATTATTTTTCCACTTATCGAATAAGTCGTATATGCCTTATACAACAAATATAAAATTAATTATAGTGGAAAACAAACCAAATGGCGCAGCAATTTGTCACCCCACAGTATCGACTCCACTACTCTAAAGTCATACTAAACGGTTTACCATTAACAGAATAATCGAAGCCGATCATATTCCACCTAGTATGTAGTTGGGTGGTCTACACGCATTAACGATCCCAGAGTCAGCTAGCTACTTCTGTCACTTTGGTATCAATATTTACAGATCGTGATGCTTTTCATATCGATTCCTGACTGCTTTGAAAAGCAGAATTTCGGCGACAACGGTCCATTTGGCAGTTGCAGGAGCGCGACTTTCACTGACATGCACCGGCTGGCACCGCTACCTGCCGATGGAGAACACGAAAAGAGAAGCATGCGTCCGCATGGCGAAGAAGTTTCGTGGCCGGCCTCGGCGCCGATTAGATAGGCGCCAGCGTAATGGCGGGCGGTCCAATCTGCATTCGTAATGACGAACGTGGAAGGTGACACAGTGTCTGACCTCGGCGCGGGGACATCGGCCATCTATTAACCCCTGGGGCCATACGAACCCACCCCGAATCGTCTGCTACCCTGTCACAGGGAACCCACCCCGGGCGAGCCTGTGCCACCGCGGCCCCTTAACGACCCCCCGACTATCACCATCGTTCACCATTCTCTTGGTGTAACCTCGGCTTCGGAAGCCTAGACATATGCATGTATATTCGGCATCGCCAGGTCCTTTAGCATCCTATGAATTCGAACTGTTTCGTGTCCGGACCATTTTTTGCACTGACCTCGCGTCCGCCTAATTGGCAGCCATTTACACCGTAACGACGCGGTCTGAGGATTCCGGCCGATTCCACGCCGTGTGCTACTTATTCAACAAACATAGAGACACCAACTTTCTTGTCCCCGTTAATGAACCTCGCACAGGAATCTCGGGATTGCCGGAATTGATAGTATGATTTCCATGCAGTCGGTGTTTGGACCGAGATTTGAATTTTGAGGCCATCGCGGCCCGGCACAAAGATAAGATGAAGTTTTATTTTTAAAATCATACAATTTTTACTGTCGGAGCTTTCGGGTATAATTCGTGTCCTGGAGTAATTATTTTCCCAACGTTTCGCAAGCATTCCAGCTAGCTTTATTATGAGGTCAAAGACAGACTGACGCTATCACATGCCTAGTAATGTTCCACTTAATATAGTGGAGCCTGTACACGTTCTGCTTCATTGCTTGCCAATCAAAAAGTCTGTTTTCATTGATCAGTTGTACAATTAAAAATATATTAAATGGGACACCATTACACATTACTATCAGTGTATGTAACTCCCTGATGAAGCCAGCTGCAATATTGGCTAAACGTTGTGAAAATAATTCCACCAGAATTTATTGCTTATTGGGCTGGCTATACAGCCCTATTGTATAACGTAAATACATAAGGAAATAACAATCGAACATATAACACGAGAACAACAAACGCCCGATTGAAATACTTGTTTACGATAAAATATTAACTTAGATTAAGGCTTCATTGGTGATTGCGAAAGCCGATTGCAGAGAAGGGAGAGTATGAAAGAGTAGAAATTCTGTAGACAATTAATGTAAATAATCTTTTATTACGAATATAAAAATAAAGTAAATAATAATTAATGTTTATATAAATATATGGAAGACCGTTTTATCAATAATTATGGATGAAATTTTATAATACAAACGAGTCACGAGTTCGTTTCTCATCGAACAGTAGTTTAGACTTGATATATACGTGTATACTGGATTGTAGAATCGAGGTTATATCGTCTTAATCGGATCTCCTCTAGATTTCTTAGAGTGTCGAAATCGAAAACGTGGGACTTAGCAATCATAATACAACCTAACACTTCGACACCGTAACAACCTAAAATCATTTAATATGCGGTACTTTAGTTTATCATATTTGTGTTCAGTTCATTTCAAATCATTTGCTTTAGAGATTCTAATAGTTAGTACATCCCACACAGTCACTCTTGCCCAAAGTTTTCGAAGTTAACATTCCGTACTATATCTTCCAATAGTGTTGACTTCAGTGGTGAAAGGGACATTGGCAAATTCACTATTCTCAGAATAAGTGGCAACCCGGTGGTGGTAGAAACATCGGACAGTCCACGAACTTTTTAAAAGTACTGGCGACCCAGTGATGAAACATTGGCAAAACCACGATGATCAAAAATTCTATAAACACAGAACTCTTGTACACGCACAGCCAGCGTAGCCTTCGATTCGTCACAACGATGTTCCATCGCTTATACGTCGTACGTGAAGAAAATGGTTTGATTGATTTTGTGAAGGAAACTTTGGTTGTGAATATTCACCCCACGTTTTGGACGTCCAACGGAATTAGACGAGGACACAATTTGCAATGCAGTGGATGAAACTCGAAATTTATCAGTTCAAGAGATGTATGACACTTTGTCCATAATTATTTGAAGACATAGGGACAGTAAACTGCATGTACTTTCTTCTTTTTTATCAGCGTTTAATGTCACAACTGCTGTAATTTCAATGATTATCTTGTTGTATATTTTTGTTTCGTTCAAGAAGTTTAGGATGTGTCCTGTGTGGTTTTTGCATTCTAGCAGAAAATACCAAGGTTAACTACCAGCAGTTGGTTATACAGGTTACCGAAGGGTTCGTTATGTTTTTATGCGAACATGTTCTTGTATTATTTTACAGTGGCCTGATTTGAGTTTCGCCATAATTATTCTCTGCTTTCTAGTCATGTTATGGATCGACATTTCTTGGAGGAAGTTCTGTACAATGTCGTGGGTTTTTGCTTTTCTCGATGTGGTCCATACGCTGTTCTATGTCTCATTGTTGACTCTATGTAGTGAAATTGCAAGATCTTGGTATGAGGTTGATATCTAGATTTCGCTTCCTGGGAGGGATGCTGCTTCTTCGGCAGCTGTGTCCGTTTTCTCGTTGCCTGTTATACTCTGGTGAGATGGAAGCCATGTAAGAATAATCCGTTTAACGTCATTATCTACTCTTGTGTAAGTGTCTTCAATGTTAAGAACAACTTCATGTTTTTTCATATCGTTTGCGTACCTTGTAGCATTTATTGTACTTATAGTATTAGTGTAATAGCTTCTTGGAGATTATTTGTAGCACGAACTTATGGTAAACTTAATAATAAAGTAATCAGCGTTGATGAATACAGCCTTGCTTAAGTTTTCGTAGACACGCTATGGATAGATGATTGACGTCATCGCCGATGATAGAAATTTATATATTATTACACTGTATAATACAAATAAAAGCTATTGTTATAATTGACAGCACGCCCAGAAGATTGAATTTTACGTGTCACTAACAATTTTTTCGATTTGTGCACCGAGAAGCCAATGTTTGCTAAAGCAACCGATATCTCTCATTTCACAAATTCGCACGTGATATAAACGCGTGGAATTTTCACGTGCTATTTCGAGTATTCTTACAGATTCTTGCGCGAAGTCGTTTCAAGTTTTTAATATTGAACCATTAAAGTCCCATCGTAAACCAATGATAACAAAACGACACGAAGTTTGAGTATTCAACGACACCCCGGAATCATTTTAGTGCCCAAACTTGCAAAGAACGTTAAAAACCAGCGTGGCTCGCGTCGAATATATAAAATTCCACGTTCGTCGCGATACAGCAGTATGATTCGGGAGCACACGCGAATTATAAATTTCTGTTTCATTGAATTTTCATCGTGAGGCGCGGCCGATATTGGTTTATCATTCAACTTGGCGTGATTCCGTCTGCGTTCCGGGCAGCTGTAATGAGATTTCGCCGATACCGTGCTTTCATGCATCGGCGGAAAGGCGATATCAATTAATTATTATCGTTCCAGTCAGATTGGGTTTCCACAAGTTTACTACCTCCGCAAAGTTTACACGCAACCTCCGATCCTTGCACTTTAGTATTCACCGCAAATTCGCAAGTTAATTGAAGCATTTACGTCCGCTTATGCAACTCACGGTCACAGTTGAATATCACATTCGCTGTAAATCAGAACTGCTAGAAGAGGTCGCTATAAATCAACGGCGAGCGCCGCGTACGTAAAGAATCTCGTTTGAAAATCGCGAAGGTAGAGGAGATCGGAGCAGATGGCAACACTAGGTAAACTGTAACATAGCATAAGTGTGTCAATTACTGTGTCCATTAAAGCGACGCCCGAAGTTTAACACAAATTGAATAGCTTCTTTTACGTATATCGAACTTCTTGAAACAGATAAATTATATGTTGATGTCTTTTATATAAGCGAGAATATAATTGAAATATATAAACAATAGAAAATATTTAACAAAATGGACAAAACAGTATTGAACGAGTTACTATGCCCTTTAACAGATGATACAAATAAGACGTAAAGTTTGAGTTACCGAATTACTTTAAATAAAAAAATATATTTATGAAGTCGATTATATTATTGTTTCTTTTGTAATTTAAACGAGTTTTATGAATACACTAGGTTTATTTGCAATTGTTTCGTAAATGTTTTGACAAGATCAAGGTAAAAACACATCACACTTTATACTAAAAATTAAAAAAATTAATTTTCAAATTTTATAGGTCTCAAGAAGTCAAAGTTTTGATTCGACTATGAAAATTACAGATCAAATACTATTTAAAAAATGCAATATCTTTGATATAATAATATTGTTTTTAAATATAAGTAAAAGAATTGGAAGAGCACATTATCCCGAGGGTAACACAGTAATTGACACACTTACCCGACTGAGAACTTTCTGATTAATAAATCTGACAATGCAGCGTTATTTGCAAAAAATTTTATAACATTACTAGCGTTAATGTTATTGAAACAATTGAGTGTCACCTGTTTGACTTAAGCAATCAGAAATTTCATTTTTTGACGTGCGTAAATCAATTTTATTCCAGCACCCAATGTTGTTAGATTTCTCTTCGCGTAACTTACTTGCTATGTTATGTATTGTTATTATTATCATTCAGCATTATTCTTAGTGTAAATGCTATTTTTGCATCAGCTGTTACGTATAAACACCATATTTCCTACAAAACTTTCGTTAAGTCCATATCTGCGTTTACTTATACGTATTAGAAATGGGTTATAAAACGAACAGAACTATTTTTCAATACAATTAGCTTTATTTTAACAGCTTAGAAGGAACGTTTTCTCAGGTCTAATATTTAACTTCAATTGATTTGGGACATCGGTGGAATATATGTGTACCTATGTCACTGTGTAACCTTTCAGGTCGGACTCTCTGTGTAACCAATGTATATTTAGGAAAGAAAATTTTCGTATTATTCTTGTCTTGTTCTTGTATATACTTTTTACTATTACTAGACGTCTGGTGTAGTTCTGAATGACTTATGGACGGACTACGAACGGCCTAGAAACGTCCTGTGTTACAAATTAAGACGTTCTATGGAGGACTTATGGACGTTTTTAAGACGTTTTTAACCAATTGAGGTATCGCTGTCGTCCAGCAACATATACTCTCATAGACCGTTTTGCAGATGCGGATGACAGGCCCACAACGTAGTCACTCAAAGGTGCAAGACACCTGGCCCTACAATGAAATACATGGCCCGCTATACGTCCAAACAGTACCAATCTCGTTAACTTTTTAAATATGATTAATATTTTTTTTTATAGAACTTTTTCTTTCATAAAAAAATTTCGCTTTACTTTAGCGATTTTATCAACACTTTTCCTCACGGCTACTACAGTAAATGCTCCCCAGTTGCCACTCAGCTTGTATACAAAAATGGACAACTTGGGAAGCGGGAATACGATTATTCGAGCCTTGTGGCTTATTTTTATAGTTACTGATTATCAATAACTATTAATACCAGCCGTGGGGCTCGAATAATCATATACCCGCTTCCCAAGTTGTCCTTTTTTGTTCACAAGCCGAGGACCAATTGCACATAATTTACTGTATTATAATAAGTGAACTTCTGGAAAAGTTATCTTTGGAAACAAAATTCATATCGTCATTTTTATCTTCTGGTTAATCGTCCACATTAAAGTTGTATTTGAAAGCAGTTGTCTGATTCAGTTAAAAAAACGTTGAAAACATAAAAGATACCTTGAAGACATTTTCCAAGTGTCTTAAAGACGTTTTGTTTCAGACATTAAAACGATGTTCAATTCGGGACGTCTTCAAGACATCTGTTATGGGATGTCCGTTTTGGGATGTCTTTGAAAGTTTCAAAGATGTCTCAAATTGGACGTCCTTTTCACATCTAAAATAAGACGTCTTAAAGACGTCCGTTTTAGGGTGTAAGATGTTCAAACCTAAAGTGGAGTCCGAGGGTTAAATGAATAATATACATAATAATTGCAAACGGTACAATAACGTGCTGGTTGTATCAGACTCTGTGGCTTTGTCAACGAGTTATTAACGAAAAACTCGGACCAATCAAAGCGAGTATAGTTTACGACCCTCGCGGTCAGTGTCGTATCTAAATCGATATCGCGTCGTTCTACATCCTCTGTATTTGCTTTCTCATTAGTCCACGTTTTTTGTTAATAATTCGTTAACGAATTCGTAAACAACATCTTTACAACATTTTTAAAAAGTTACCTCAATTCATCTCACATATCACTCTCAGATGTATCGAGATTTCTGGGCATACTATATTCTGTCATTTTTTTCTTATCTTAAATATGTTAATTAGATATGTAAACATTAACTTGTTCAAACTATTTCTTGATCGGAAAGCATATTCTCACGAAGAAGCTGTGAAAAACTTTTATTATAAACTGCCGCGTTCTCGCGACGGTGAATAGCGTTTTCGAGAAAATGTTAATTCGCTGGCACGTTAATTACATTAAAAACTCCCACACGCGGCGGCTCGTTAATTCTGATCATTTAATTGCGCATCTACGTTATTATAATGTTATAGTGAAAATACGCTCGGTAATTCTCGAGTCCGCTTGCAGCGCTATTGCGACTGCAATCAGATCGGAAAACAATTCATTATAGCGCACGGATTGTATACAATTTTATTAGTATATCTTATTAAAATTGTGCCCGGCTGAAATAAGACCGCGAAAATATACGATTCGACGCGGCGATATATAGATTTTTTGAATCGTTATAACCGCAATGATCGCATCTCGATGTTCCCTTAATTAGAATTTTATCTCTAATGAATTTTGATTCCTATGATTGTGTTCGATTGCAATCACCGATTGTGTTAATTAAGTGAGCAATTAAGGACACCCGCAAGCTCTCTACGTGCCGCGCGTATAACCACCCTCGTGTGGTATTAATCTTCGTGAATTCTCTGCAAAAAGATCCGCGGCGGGTTCATCAAATAATAAATTGCACAGAATACACAGACGATAATTAGACCTGAAATTTAGCGTTATTAATTTTCCGAGTAGAATAAAAGATAATAGAGACTGCGAGCAACTCGTTCAGCCCGCAAATATTTATTTACGGTGCGTCAACGGTCGAAAAATATTGTATGAAATATTAATTAATCCATGCAATAGTATGGATCAGTAATATTGTTAGTTGGAATATAAAATATAAAATATTATATCCTATAAAATATTAATAAGAATTTCGTTATCATTCAATTAATAATAATTTATATTTATCAGCTTTTGATATAATGTTTCAATGTTTGCACATTTCTCAATCTTCCTACGGTGTAGGTAAAATATGACACTAATGGTGTTCGGATATATTAAACTTCATAAATACGTGCATATCTTTGGAAACTATTTATTATAGGAAAGGATATAATAGTTCATATGAAAACACAAAATAAAGTCAAAATTTATTTGCAGAGTTCAATAAAGTGGTAATTAAAAAGTTCAATAAGCCTTAAGTTAATTTGTTAACTTGAAGATCAGGAATTGAACACGTAACGATGTGAACAAAAGCTGCGCGAAAAGGAAGTGCAATGGCAATTGAATTCATACAGGAAACGGGAATTATTAAAAAGACATCCTAACTGGATATAAATCGCGATTCAATAGTATGTAGATACTATAGCTGTGAAAATTACGAATAAGAAAAGAACATGCGAGTCATATTTTCACGTAACACTGGCTCTGAAATTGAAAATAAAAAGAAGTAAACGAAAGTAAGGAAGAAGAAGAAGCAATAAGAAATACAAAAGTTTCCATAACCCAAAAAGCTAAATTCATGTTGAAATTGAACACAAAATTCTTTAAAATGAGGAGAAAGTAGAATAAATTTGGATTAAAACTGAGAACAAGCTAAAATTTGATTCCAGTAGAAAGTATATTAAATTTCAAGTTAAATTGAAAAGTTAAAAGAAGATTTGATTTTAGACGAAAGTATATTAAATTTACAACAAAATTGAAGTGAACATTAAAATTTGGTTCCCAGAGAAAGTTGAATAAATTTAGATTAAAATTGAAAAGAATAGAAAATTCATCGCATAGAACGGAGATCTCGTAAAAGGGTTAAATTACGAAGAAGCAGACTTTTGGAATCGCACAATGTTGAAGAGACGAGTACTTAAGCGGCGCTAAAATAATCAAGGTTCCGCCATGCATTCGGTAAACTGGTTCGCCAAATCCAATAAAGAGGCAGAATGAAAACTGTCGGCGAAACAGTCGTTAATTAATCATCGGACTCTGTGTACCGCGTCATTTACGTTGAGTTAAAGCACCATTCGAAGAGCGCGTTATTCCATAATGCATTAGAAAGTATAATGGTTTCGCTTTATAGATTCTGGCAGCGGGAAACCAATACACGTGTGCACAAGCGGAGAATTTGCGGCATGTGATTTTTGGACCTGCATATACAAACAGTATGACCGGCTGTTCCGACCAAACGACTCCGTTTCTTTCTGTGTTTCTCTCTTACCAGTAGTTACGAATCCGGAAAAGAATTTACATATCTATCACCAAGCAGTAGCCCATCCTACTACGCTGTGGATCAACTTGTGGGAACTGCTTTTTGCAAACTTATTATTGGTTGCATTCACTGTGGCAGAAACTGTGGCAGAAACTGTGTCCTTCTCGCATGACAGCAAATCGTACTCCTGATGCTACTGTACAATATTATACCTTTGACGCCATCTTCTGTTGCACAATAGTATAGTTTATCAGTTAATAGTGGACCAGTAAGAATTAAAATTTCAATGTCTATTATTTTTAGAGATATGAAGAAAAGTATGTCAGTTAATGAAGTGAAAATATTTTCTAAACTAATCATTTTTTGGCGTACGTAGATAATTATTATATATTCCTATTATATATTATATATTTCTATATAATATATTCCACTTATATATAAAAAATGTCGAGTTGCATCGTCTAATGTATAAACGAAGTATATTGTACATAAGTATATAAAGTATTTTTTCTATTTGTTGCAAATTAAGCGCACTAAAAATGCTGAATGAAATCCTCAAAGTCATTTTCTCATTGGAACCTTGAGGGTTTCATAATACTAACAATTAGGATCATTTCAATAATGCATAATTTTTTAAATGATATCTATTTTAATTTAAAAAATGTTATAATTGACATGCTTGCCTGTGACGTACATAAGTATTTTCAAAGTGATGTATTTTCTATTAAAAAACAGAATATCATAGTTTTAAATGTGGACGTACAGTGATCCAATTGTGGAATACTTTATAGTTGAGATACATTTCTTTTTGATATTAGATTGTTTTACTTATTATATTACGAATATTTTCCAACATTCAAAAATCAATTGAATCAAACCAAAAACTATAGGACGAAGAGAAAGTAGTTGCCGCATGAATTCAGAAGAATGGTTTCATTTAATTTGTTGCTATAAACTTATTCTTAGACTTCATAATAAAAATTGTCTGCAGTAATTATAACATGCAGAAACTGCATAAATATTTATTCCATGCATTAATTATTTTAATAAGTTAAAGATAGTGCAACACTATTTTTAAACACATTCAATGTTTTCACTTCTTTATGTTTGATCTACTGCTTCTTTCTCACAGATGCATAAAAATCGCAGTCTACTTATCGTTTTTAATTAATTCTACAACGTAGGTGAAGTTTCTTTGAAACCAAGATCATTTTTGCAAAAGTAATATCATTAGGGAAATAATCTGATGTCTCTACTGCTAAATTAAAGAAAGAGGATTTAGTATACTCATCTTTAGGTGTCAACAGTTTGACAAATTTTGAGGACATTAATGTCTGCAATTTTTGAGACAGATGATGTAAAACAACAAATAATGCGATTTTAGGGTATCGTTTATTCTGATTTTGAGATTTACAACCTATGAACACTAGAGAAATATACAGGGTGTCCCAAAAATCACTCACAATCGGGAAATGCGGGGTACCTGAGGTCATTTGAAGTAACCTTTTCCTTAGGGAAAATACAATCCACGGCTTTATTTACGAATTATTCACGAAAAATAGTGACCAATGAGAGGCGAGCGCGGGAACTACAACGTGGTAGAGCTAGCGAGCGCAAACCAGCTTTGCTTCGGGTCGCGTTCAAAGTAATAAACAAGTCAGAGAGCGAAAACTTTCAGAATTTCCTTTACTACATAATACTGATAATTTTAAGAGAATCGCTGTTCATCCTTATTTTAGAATGTCCGAAGAATATTTTGTAATTGTTCGGATTCGAAATAGTGATTAGTTTAACCGTGACAGCCGTTTTAATTTTCTGGTGTGCATGACACCTCATGTGTACCATATGAAACTTTTATGCGATGTATACAATGAAGATCAGAATTCAACGAATGATTCACAAAGCTATTTCAATAATAAATAACCGCATTAAGGAACGTAAAAGACATGTTTCTTTAAGAATTGTAAAGAATATCATTAATAATAAACTCACTCGCTTAGTTTAAAATGCCTTTGCCGTTTGGAAATGTGGATCACGACGTCGTATACTGACTTGACACAATGTTCAGTTAATCCCAGGTCGATGGCCATACCTAGCAAGTATGGCCAAGATGGAGTTTATTTTCACAGCACTATCATCAAACAGTGACTACTTAATTAATCACTGACAATTCTGAGTTGTGAAGATATCCAATGGGGTATTTTCCTCTTCTACCACTACGATGACTTCGTCGTCAGACTGCAAAGACAGCGCGGAATGCAGACATAATTCCTCGCGAATAAAAATTTTGTGACATTTTCGACACGCACTTGTGAACATTCTTCCTGCAAGCTACGCACCAACAGTCTCACCAGCATCTTCAGCGCATTCCATGAACATTAAAAAAAATGATCCTGAACTGCTCCTGACATGATTCCATAGTTGCACGTACAAAAATTGCCCCACAATTTCCACTCGCGATCTTAACCTAGAAGAATTCTAAGAGCAACTGAAAATCATTGTAGCGACTGGTCCGCAACCATGACCCTCGAACATCCTGTTTACCTGATGTCACATCTGACACAGCTTATTCTGCAACAGCTTCTCCCATGTTAATACATATTGTTCCAAGATTCCTCAATGTACGTATTGGCTTTTGTTATATTTTTTAACTTTTTCGTTTAAAATTTGACGGATTTTGAGAGTTAATATGAAAGACAAAATATGAAAACCAGAAAAAGATATCTGATCTACGTAGCGGCAAAAATGTGAAAACAAGATAAAAGTATCCCCGTTGAACAATTAATTATGAGTTATGGATTACTCGTATACGTAAAATTAATATGTTGGTATCTCAGCTCTTTCTCTACCAATTTACATGTGTGAAGGCTCATTTTACGCGAACGTTGACACTTAACAATTGGGCAATCGTTAAATGCTTTGGTCGTTTTGATCACAGGAAAATTAACACGGCTAGCTCAACTACTTGACGCGAGACGCTACCACGTTTCCTGATCATTTACTCAAATTCTACAGTTCTACTTGAGAATACAGTAATGGGCCCTATTCCTGCACACCTGGAGGCAGCAGCTCGATCCGTCAGTGAGGGTGGGTATAGAAATTTGCTTTGCTCTGATTAGCTGACGATTCACTGCTGTGACAGGGTCTATTGCGGATTGGATGCGGATTGGATGCGCAGTAAAACGATGGGGATATGCGTACCAGTTTGGGAAGTAAGGAAAGGGTACAGAAGTAGAATCCATTCCCGTATTATGTGATAGAAAATTAATAATAGTACTGCCTTGCAGATAAATGTCATATGATATAATAGTGAATTCTGTTAATCATATAAGAAAAATATCCCTAAGAAAATTATCTGTTTTCTTCATTTATGCTACATTACCCTAGTGTGCGAATACAGCTAAGAGTAATGTATAGAAGTTATGTGTTTAAAAATACAAGGTGTAATGTAAGTGTGGTAGAAAAAGAGTAACATTTTTTCATTTGAGGCTGTGTTTTCGAGAAAATTGAGATAGAGGATGTTCAAGTTCGTGCAGTGCCGACAGGCAGACTACAAAAAGGTGGGGGATCATTGCAAGTTGACTCGAGAAGGGGTTTGCTTAGCAACGTAACCAATGGGAAGGGGGACCGACGCGCGCACAGTGCATCGCATTCGTATAACCTTATGTCGCTCTCGGCATCACGTTGGTTCCCCCTCCTGTTGCTTGCTCTGCAAAGCAAACCCCTTCCCAAACCAACTCGCAATGCTGTCCCACCTTTTTGAACTCTGCATGCCAGTTTACGTAGTTTGTGATGGAACGAGAAGTAAAATTAGAATGTAATGGCCAGACGTGCCATTCCTACCCAATGGTATTATTTTTCCAACGTACTTTTTCTAGAAAACGAAGCCTTGAATGAAAATAATTTATTCTATATTTTTAACTTACTTTTTTATGTGGAACCAGCGAGTTGATTGTACCGTCAATTATTTGACACGCTGTATAGTAAACGCAATACCAAACTAATACAATGAACATAGCAGCAAGAAGCTAATGAATGAAAGATTTGCACGCCTTGCTTTTATTATTTTTTTTTCGAATACAATATAATTGTGTAGTTTTGTAGCATAGTATGTTTACACAGTACGACAAACGTTAATTTCTGTGAAAAATACACTACGAAATGTAATTTTGCAGGAAACGTTGTTTCATCAATTTCAGTTTGCCTCAGCCGAATCGTTGTACAGATTTCACTTTACAACATGATGAGGGCCTCCTTTTTTCAAGTGCGAGGAACTTTGATTTTGCAAAGTGACGCTGACACGTTTTACGATGTTAAGGCGAAACAGTGAGGGCGGGATTGAGCAGCCCTCATCAGGACCAGTACTGTCACGATGGCAGAGTTACTCGTCAAATATTTACTCTAGGTGATGCTGGCACAGAGGGACTTCCTGATCCTCTCGATGCATCAGGTTCGGATAAAGATGTCGGATACACGAAAAATATTTCGTCTCGCCGGAACGGCGGCCATTCAAAAGCTAAAATCACATTCGTGCACTCGCTAGAAGTCACAGTATTAATCCAATCGTACTGATGTGCTAATAGAACGAAGTCGATCTAAATCATAGTATTAACCTTTTACACTCGAAGCTATTTCAAATTCAAAACTAAGATCACTTCTTCCAACGCATTGTATTTCAATCTTTTATTAGTTTACAAGTTTTAAAAAGTCATTTCATATAAACCAATTTATTAATTTATAAATTACTTGGAAGAGTGATACAGGAATTTTAAGTATTGCTTGAGAGTCTTTATTCGAGTGTAAACGGCACTCTACCCTTTTAATTCACAAATATTTCAAATCACGAAATTTATTTTGTTAGAAAACAAGTGAAATAATTCAGTTAAAGTTACTCTAATGAAATCTTTTGTTAGAATAATCAGAATATTATTTTCCATTTAAATTCATGAGCTTGATTTTTAATTTACAGGACATGCAAACTAGATACTTGTCTGTTAATTATTTGAACATGCGAAATAGATAATATAATTAATCACATATTCATTATGTGTGAAAGATCTGCTAACACTTCTTTTTTTATTAAAAAAGGCTTTACCAATGTTTATTTATGTAATAAATATCACTGTGTGAAATATACATGTGAAATAATAATGCTCTATTATTAAATTTTACACTGAAATGTTCAGCAGCTATAATAAATTCTAAACTATGAGCACATTTATTACAAGACCGATTAAATTTTTTAGTATACATCTTTCATACCAAAAGTTTCTGAAACCATCTAAACATATATTAATTAGCAAAAAAATTCAATTTCCAATTAGATAGAAGCAAAACGGTGTCCCTTATTGATCTAAAAAAATTTATCAACAAAAGAGTCATTAAATTAAATTCAAATATTATTAGTAAAACTTTGATTTGAAAGCAGTTTTGAGGACATAGGGA
Source organism: Augochlorella aurata (assembly GCA_028455555.1). Lineage (NCBI taxonomy): Eukaryota > Metazoa > Arthropoda > Insecta > Hymenoptera > Halictidae > Augochlorella > Augochlorella aurata. Next base: position 1,112,675 of record CM052151.1, on the reverse strand, counting down.
CATAAATAAATCAGCAATGCTTGATTTAAATATTCGTTCATTGGAGTGAATAATGCTTATTGTAAAACGATCAGATTCTTGGGTGATCGATAGAGTGATTTGACTTAGCGGAAAGTAGGGTAGAGATGGTTACGAAAGGAGGACTGGAAAACACGTGAAAAACGAGCTGAACAGAGGTTTTGACAGAGGCTTCAATTGACAGGAGATGCGTTCTTCAGCGGTCGGATGATTAAATACCGGCCACCGGCGCAGGCTTTGATCCCTCCAATCAGCGCTTTGTTGCACGTTCGAATAAGGTACGCGACCTTTGTACACTTCAAAGTCCTCTGGTGGTGGGCGTTCATAAAACGAGCCGAAATGGACACCGAATGTTTAATGTCCAGACACCTGTCCTTTCGAGTCCAACGACCCACTGTTTTCGCGCTCATCATTCTCCAGTCACTTTGAAATCTATCATCTACTTGATAACACATAGGTACCTACCATGCTTGCCATTCGACGATAATGAAACGCACTGTGTGGTGTCCGCGGTTTCCATGTCACATGTTCCGCGTTCGAAAATTTACTTAACCAATTATACAATGTCGAAAGCTTTTACAAACTTTTAATGCTGCTGTTCGATTCCAAACTTGAATTTCAAGAACTATTACTTGAAATAACGTTACTTTGTTTGCGTAGAGTTGTGCTGTCAGTTACTGTGGGGTACCAATGACTGTGCCTTTAGTTTATTTTTCAGTATATTTAAACTTTTTTAATTATATTTAATTAACGATTCATTTGTTAAAATTAAATACGTGAAAGACGGATGTTCTTAAAATATCAGAAAAATTATATGAATTGTTTGATATTGAATCAGCGAAATTTTCTGTAAAGCTTATGGAACAGCTTAAGAAAATGGTGAGCAAATGAAAATCAATATTCAATAAAATAAATAACTCTAGGTAAGGTATTACAATGTACTAGTAAAACGTATTAAGATTACGGAAAAAGAAAACAGTGATTATTTCTTTGAATTTCTGTTTTCAGTTTCAATTTCAGTAATTTACTTACTGTGCACATTAACTCATCTGTGTAGATCATAGATAAACAGTAACTGGTTTTTTTTTCTTTCTCCCAATATTAAAAAAAGATACGATATTTGTTTCATACGAAAATTTACGGCGATAAAAGAAACTTTAAAGTCTATCTTTGAGTTTTAAAACAAATATCAATTAAATTGCTAAAGCTGTTTGCAGTTGCGATAACTTTTGGAGTCCACTAACAGGATACAGTAATTGACTCCTCTACCCTACTCGTAGTAAAATTTTGTTATAATGCAGCAGAGTTTTAATACTAATATTATAATACAACATACTTATAAACATACAGTATAGAAATATATAAAATCAATGTGCAACTTCATATTACGAAATCTGAACAATATCGGGGCTATAAATATTCGCAGCACTCTTCAATGCATACATTATGCAACATACTGACAAAAATGAGTAAGTCAAATTTCAAACTGTTACAAAATTAAATGAATTTAAAGATATCAACATAAAATTTTCTAGTTATTTAGATTATTAATGAAAAAATGTTTCTGCTCATCGACTGTTTCTTACAATTAAGGCAGACAATTTTTGCTTTGCATAAAGATCTAACGGTCTATACGTTATACAGGTTCTGACGTTTATTTTCTGCTACTTTCGTTATTCCAGTTTTAAATAAACTTTATACTTTTGTTAAAAAATTATTACTTGAACCAAAACATTTTCATATGCTCAAATGTATAGTAAATATTAATAAGTACTGTATTAAGAAAAGTAATTTGTATCCTATTTTTAAATCGAAATACTTTTTATTTTTGTGTATGTATTTGAAATTTGTGAGTCAGATTAACCTACTGGACGATTGATCCAAAGGTTAACCGATCTCTTATCGGGAGTAATATATATATATATATATATATATATATATATATATATATATATATTGTTTCACATTGTTGCTTGTATATGTATATTGCTTTATATTTTTTTATAACAATGGAAAAATATTGAATTTATTTAACACGTTTAGTACCAAAAATCTATCCCAAAAATTCCCACAACATCAAAGTAATTTAACGAATAGAACCGAAACTAAAAAGTTGAAATTTACTATAGTAACTATTAGTTTAATTCTTTCATAGCTTTCTAAAAATACTGGTAACGTTTAGTTTATTTGAATATATTATAATAAAAATTAATTTCGCAACCTAGTTAAAAATTGGTGTCACCTATGTGATCGTCACGCGATGCTCAATATATTAAACTCATAGACACATTTATATTATGTCAGGAGTTATAAAAGAAAAAAATCTGCAACGAGTTATTATTACTGGTTTGGCAGTTCTAGTGTGAACAAACTGAAATAACATCATTTACTATGTATTGGATGAAACGATCAAAATTATAATCTACACCTTGATTTTATTGTGCTAGAAATAGTACGTTACTGCATGCAGACACATATACAATATACAAATAAAAATATAAGGATGTATGAATTGAAAGGAAAGCAAGGAAAAAAAGAGAAATAATCACTTCTTTTCCAATCCGCTTCACGCCCTCTTAAATCTTTTGGACTCTATTCTTTCACCGTCGGTATCTCCTTCAGAATGCAATAAATCTAAGTCTGGGTCAGCATTTCGTGTATTTGTCGCTGTCAATAAGTTACTCTGAAATGTCCTAACATCAGAATCAATAATTTTTAAAATACTTATGCACGTGTTCCGATATATTTTTATATCGGTAATTTAATCACTACGACATTTACTGAAACCTTTTCTTTCTTCAATCTATTTTAGGGAACGATATTTTGTTTCTTCCACATATAATAACGTGAATGTGATACAGTGAATTTGCGTCATTTTACCTGAAATGTACTCAAATTATTACAATTCTGTTTATTATTATTCAGATTAATTGTGCGTATATTGCATATTAGGCAAAGTATGGCAAAATATAAATATATGAATATCATAATAGAAAATGAAAGAAACATTACAAATAAGACAAATTAGTGTTAAAAAATTTCGATTTTACCATTATTAACATGATTCAAGTGGCTGTTCTAAACAATCCCTTTCAACTGTTATGAATCTACAAATTGTTGTACTACATTATTTCTACAAATTACTTCCGTAATGTGAAACACGTAATATTTATCGACAGGTTGGAGGAAGAAGTGTAAGATAAACAGATTTTTTAAGGTTCACCTTCTAGGCCGGTTAATTTTGTATAAATTTTAATGAAACTAGATAGTCAAAAAACTGTATTTATGCTCTAGATCGGAATGAACCCGAGCTCTGTCGTCGAAGTGTAAATTATTGTTTATAGGATACCCATGCTATTTCTGACACAGAATAAATGTTGCACAGGTAGCTGTCGCTTGTAATAACATTTCACACGAATGGAGCGCGACGAAAAATATTTGACACGTGTTCTCTAATAGCTGTTAGCTACCATGTTTACGAAGTGAAATTGTCCTATAAATTTTGTTGTGAAATACATATTTGATCAAATATTGTTTCAGTGAATATAAAAAAAGAAGTGTGGCACATCAAAACCAGGTATCTTTACATGAGAGTTATGGTGATTTATTCTAGAACTTTTGACATTCATACATGTCGCTGATGTATCCTAGATACATCAGCGACATATCTTTTTGTAATTAACAACGGTAAAACTAACTGACATTCTTTACTGATAAATCATTAATAAAATTTATTGTAATTAGTAAATTAATTGAATTGCATATATTTGAATCTATTACAGGGTATTCCCGAATAACATTTAAAAGTGGGCTAAAGATGATTCCTTATGAAAAAATGAGGAAAATAAAGAGAATAAGATTTTTTTGATTTCGACTTTGTTTTCGAGATAATCAAGTTTGAAGATTCACTTCGTGTTACTCGCACCTACGACAAAGATACGATTCGCCCATCGACGTATAGTGTCTATCGTGCTTATAAGCATTGTTTTCAGGATATTTACGGATTGCTGCGATTTCAAAAGCATACCAACAATCGTGAAACATTACCAAATTGAAACCAAGTACTCCAAGAGATTTTCATACAGCTTCTATTTTGGATTAATATTCCTAGACATAATCTCTTTTGACACCATGCATCCTGATGAATAGAGGTACTGAAGATATTTACTTTGTCCCTTATAAAAATTAACATACAATTCTTCCTGGCATACGGAATGGATATTACTCTAACATTTGTCGGGACAACATTGTAAGGATTGAATTAAAAATTTTCTTATGTGCAATCTGCCCACTTGAATTTTCATATGATATCGCTTGAGTTCTCTGTCTTTTACTATAATTATGTTTCCAAATATCTTCTTGAAGTTATCTTCGATCAGGGTTTGTAGATCTTCGTGGCATTGGATCAGTGTTGTAGTCTGAACTAGAAGACTCCATTTCTCCGATTTTTAGCAAAAATTTTCATTCACAATGCACGAAAAGATACCAGAAGATGCTTACTTGAACAAACATATCGTCTGTTACTAAAGACTCGTGTTTGTCAAACGCAATGATAACATGACGATCAACCTTATACGTGAATGTCGAACGTCATTACAAAATTTGCTGTAACTTCGCCAATTTTACAGATATTGCAATAAAATTAGTAGGGTATATTTAGAATAGAATGAAAAATCGATCCATACATTTTACGCAAGATTGGCTTTGTGCCCTCAGGCCGTTTTTGCATCGGAGGATTCAATTGTAGATTACATCTGCGCAATGTTTATTACAAATATATTTTAAGCGGAAATTTTAAATAGAAAATATTTAAAATATCTCGACATTTACTTGATTGGCATTCATATGTAGCCAGGGTTGGGGATTATTCAAATTGTTTGCAATAAATATTAATTCAAAACAGTTATTCAAATGAAAATTTTTTTACTGGAATATTTTATTCGAATAATAATTACTCATTATGAGAAACAGATTATTCTATATATTTATTCGAGAAACTCTTTCTTTCTTATTGGATTAAATTCGAATAATAATTGTTGGCCGTATTTTACGCAATTTTTAAAAAATACTTCCTTTGCATCCGCAGAGACATTAATTAGTTATGCATTAGTCATCAATCTATCCAAAAAGTAACAAAACGTTCGATGCAGCAATTGAAAAAAAATTATTTGTGATTTAACAACAAGCAATTAATGAAGAAAATAATTTTGGCGAGTTATTCAGAGAATTTGACTTTTATTAGAATTTGATCAAATCACTCACAGACCACACAGACCGCTTATTACAAAGTATTTCCCGATTATACGCTCTTCATATTTACTTATTCTGAATTAATTAACACAATTATCCAGTATATTCCGTTCGATAATCCGTTATTGTGCATTCTTTCAAATCCGTTGAAATGCACGGTAGTATCTTATCGAATTTCGATTACGCTTTACGCATATAAAAGCAAACTCTTCGGTTGCTCTGCGGTTATTGGTCGTACAGCGACGAATTCGTACACCTTTTAAAACGTAATAATTTTTTTCAAATCGAATTAATTGACTTGAATTTTTTTTTAAATGTTAGAAGAACTAATTTACTTTCTAGTTTTATTTAAATACTAATTTTTAATTTTGCTATTTTAAACTGTTTTATGAGCCCGGAACGAAAATTTATAAAATGCGTTTTGTATATCTCGGTAACTTACGGTGGTGTAAATAATTATAGATTCAAAATAACTTTGACATTTTCAGTTATATTTAAACAGAACTTAAATATGCAAATATGATTTTTTTAAAGTTTTTTTTTAAATATAACTAAAAATGTAAAAATTACTTTAAGTCTATAATTATTAACATCACTGTAAGTTAACGTGATCTACAAAGCGCATTTTATCAATTTTGGTTATAGTCTCACAAAAACGTCTAAAAGCGAGAATTCTTTATTTTTTTAAGAAAGTTCCTTTATCGTGTAGAAATATTCAATTCAATCAGTTCAGTTTTCAAAATGATTGCATGTTTAGTGGTGTTCGAATACTTTAGTCCGCCATTGTACGTTATCAATTCCTGCGAAACCCCGAAATCTTCTTAATATCCCGCAGATTCCTTCGCTCGATTTGCTTCATTAAATTTCTGCCGATAAACCATCCCAGTCCGGTTTCCATTTAACGGGCACAGTGTCGGTTTGAAAATTCTCGTCAGCCGTGCACCGTCGCGTCACCGTTTCGCTGAATTCTCGAGCGAAATTTTTCGCTCTTTCCCCCGCATCGATGATGCTTAAGCCGGACGGTCATTGGCACATCGAACGACAATGAATTTTACGCATGGGCGAAATCGTTCGTCCGCACTGTCAGATTCGGTACTTGATTCGGGATGGAAATGGATTCGATTGGAGGAAGTCAACTTTTTTTTCCCGCCTCCGCCTTTCGTCTCTGTCCGAGTTCTCTTTTTTCGACGAAGCGTAAAATACCGTCCTCCAGCCATTGACCAGCGTGCCCGTAAATTGGTTACCAGCTTCCCCTGCTACGAGGATCCAGGATTTTCGATACTACCCGCAGGACTCCGGTGGACAGGTAAACGGTGACTCATTGTCTTTCCGTTTTATCTATTTGCAGATTCCCGACACCTTACAGTTCACCGTCGGGGAAGTCTTTTAGAATTATATTACTCCCAGGCAGGATCATTTAAATGTGATAATTAGACTGCGGAACTTTATGCAAATCGGGATTCTTCCGAAAGAATTTCGAGGAAGAAAAGTTAAGTGAAATTTTATTTCCTCCGGTATCGGTTCAGTGAACTAGCGATCTCGCAGCTATGAAATTTGATTGAATGTGCTATTTTATATGTTCCTGAAGAATTTAAAAGCTGCAGATATGTGATCTGTAGTAGCAATTTCATTTATTATGTCAGTATCTTAATGCAACAGAGCCTCTCATATCCGGACAGTTATTTTTACAATATTCTGGTATCCAAACGTTCCATTGTATAACCGTTATCACATTATCAACTACTAGAGAACTTGAATGAAATTTTGAGATAGTAGAATGTTTTGGAATTAGAATATTACAAAAATAAACTCTCGGTTAAGAGAGTCTCTACTGTACATTGTTCTTTTAACTATTTGCGTTGGAATTATTTTAGCGCGTTTGTTTTTCGTTAGTTATAGTCATTTTTTCTACTCGAACGGGGGGCGTGTGTTGAATCAATCAGTATCCAAAACATCTACTATATATTATTGTAGGATGAGGATCGGGTGAAATAATGGAGTCTCCGATATAATAAAGAGAAAGCTAGACGAATATATTTATTCTGGAAAGGAAATTCGTCTGTTCTTTTATACGTTC
>CM052151.1:1004061-1105230 GCA_028455555.1 Augochlorella aurata | reverse complement strand
ATCGAATTTGCCTCATTATTACAAATCTAACTTCTATTTATTTTGCAACCTTATAATACATACATTATTTAGTGAAAAAATCAGACTAATATTTACCTTTTTATGAATGGAATCCAGACTTAACAAATATACTCACAATAATAATAATAGAAATAGAATAAAGCAGTCGTTAAATTCTGATTAAAACAGTTTCAAAATAGGTGAAAACGTAAAGTTACTACTTTATTAACTCCTTGCATTACACAACGTGTCAGACTCGTGGTTCATACATAATTTATTAAATATAAATGTTACTCATTACTTGTAAGTCAAAACAAAATTATATTCTTCTGTTATCACAGAAAGATGGAAATAAATGAAGACATGCAAGAAACAAAAGTGGTCTCGTCCTATCTGGGAGATGATTAAGGACGAAGAAGTTTTAATCAACGTAGCTGAGAAAGAATTTACAGTGCAAGCGGTTGATATACTATTTTAAATTCTTAAATATTGTTTGAATATCTTAAATATTTAAATAATGAATTTAAAATTTATAACATCCTTTCAATTAAAGTTCCACGTCTGCAAATGTCAGTCTTGATAATCTCGTCGTACATATAATGATGCTCGCGACAAGTGGAAACGGTAGATAATGGACAGACAAGTTAGCGAAACTGCTTTGCATGCATAGTCGAGATTCAAACTCGATTTTTTCGCACACAAAGCGGTCTACGAAAAAATTCTGTTCCACATTTTCGACTTATTTTTTCATGTAAATTCCCCTTAGGGGGTGGGGCTGTGCCGGCAGTTCACTGCTCTGTATAACATGGTAACTTCTAGATTTATGATGTACATACAGTTGACTGCGAAAGTGTTCACTGACCCACCGCGCTGACCGTATGTACACATAGACGAAAATATATTTTTCAACCGGAGAATTTTTGGAAACGTACCATTTTATCTGATGAATCGACATTTTGTTATGCTTTGTACGTATGTAGGAATATCGATGAAAATAGAGCAGTGAGCACTGAATAAAGAATTTCTATTCAGCAGTAAAGCCCATCAATCATGTTATACTACATATATACATATACTGCCCAAAAAGTACAAGCTAGGAAATAACTCCATATTTTATTTAAACAATCACCCGAAATACATCGTTATAATTACTAAAGAATAGTTATTATGCATCCTACATTATATGCAAGAGTCAATGCCGAACTCTCAATAAAATTGAGAGTTCGGAAAAGAGCTCACGATAATTAGGACAGACGAAAGTAATGTGGCATTATTAATTAGGCCAGAGGGAAAAATTAGTCAATTTAAGATTGACTAATTAAAGATAATCATTTAAGATATTCGTCAATTGATGAAAAGATGGAAAAGAATTTGTAGCGTCCGGTCGTACGCACAAAGAGGGACATTGTTCTCTCGTGCAAACGGCCAACACAATTTACGACTCTCATAAGACTAGGCTATTTTTGAGTGGACATTTTCTAGAGTTTAGATATCGCATGTCAGCAAAGTTTAGTTTCTAAAAATCCTCAATAGCAAACTGAGACCGTCGTAAATTAGGGGATCTTCCGAAGGGCGCTTGACAGCGGACCCATCGTTCCGTCGACACGTGCGTCAAACGCGGGTGGCCCGAAGGAAAAGTCCCACGACTAATTCATCCCCTCCGTTCACCACGCCGTTCCGAAGATAAGCACGCCGAGGGCGTAAGGAATAGGCGGTGACGCAAAAGAACAGTCTGATTGGAAGAACCCAAATTAGGGGTTAACCAATCGGGATTGTTTTAGAATATTACCGGTGCAAGCAAGCGCATATAAAATATGCCGCAGACGAAGTCAAAAAGAAGAGTAAGCGCGATTACGTCTATAGATTCAGATCGCGGCGCCTGTACATATTAAAAGCAATAAAAAGACTTCACTCCGCATTATAACCATAATCATTATACCGCTTCCTACAAATTATTAAATGGCAAATATTTTGGACACTGAGAAAGCTATAAACTTTTCAAACATTATAATGATAACATTACATGGCTTTAGCAAGTAATTGCGAAAAAATACATTAGATAATATCAAAGATTTCATCATTTTTTGAGAAATCACAATTTATAGTTAACCCTCTCGTTACTATGGATGAGATATCTCGCTACTACTATAAAATTACTACTACGAAATTTTTATCTAAATAAATTTTTACTCTATTAAAATTGTAGTCGTTAGTGTCTATCTCTTATCCGCCATCTGAATAGAATTTTGCCCAACTCTAAGAGGTAAATTTTTTTAATGCAATTTGTGTGCGTGACAGTGAAGAGAATTGGGTACGGTTTCTCGTTCCGATAATTTTTTCATGAAAAGAAATTATTTTTACTAACAAAAATTTTAGTTGGCAAAATAATTTTCTCATAATTCGAATCAGCGTAAGAAATACTATGAAAATGCACATTTTTAAAATGTTGTTTTGAAAATTACTGGTAGATGACTTTTGGCTGAACGCCCTCCCTTAAAGTATGTTATTTTTGGAGATGTTGTAGAACTTTCTTAATGAAAGTTGTTCAAATCTGGAAGATCTATGATTTAAATAATAATATTAAATAATAATATTAAGTAATAATATTTTTGCAGTTGTAGAATCTTCGGAAATTTTAAGGTAATCGTCACTTTTTTAATTATGATTATTTATTTTCATACATTAGTTGATGCAGCTCGATATTTCGTAAAAAGAAGTGTTGACCTATGTATGTCGAAGAATAATTAGTTTAGCAGATATTTTAACTTTAATTGTACATTTTTAATGTGAATTTTGCAGTGCCCAGAGTGCATATTGTGTACATTAAGGTTTCCACAATTCGTAAATTTACTTTCATAGGGAAATAAAATATCTGTTGAATAGATAACTTTCCAATATACATAGGTCAATACGTTTTTGCAGAAAATATTACGTTGCATTAACTAATGCTTCAAAAAAATATATTTTTCTAATTAAAAAAGTGAAGGTGAAGCCTTCTTTAGTTGAGGCACCCGGTATAATATAATGTATAAAATGTACTGCTAGCGATAGAAGATAATGTACCAGATTCATATTGCATGTAGTAGAAGGTCCAATTAGTTGAAATAGGAAATATGCACAAATCTGTCACAGTTTCAACTATGAAAGCCGAATATATGGCTCTATCGGATATTACAAAAAAATCATTTACTCATAGAATCTTTTAAATCATATGAAAACATACAATTTATTAGAAAAAGCGACAGAAATTTATTGCGACAATCAAAGTGCAATAGACCTGCGTAGAAATAGTATTATGTCATGCTCGAAGTAAATGTATTGCTATCAGATATCATTTTTCGCGAGGAGCTCAATAACAGGCGCTAACGAGAACCAAACATGTGGCACGTGCTTAACTTATGAATATAAATTAAAGTTATAAGGCTAACTTAGCTAGTGAATGAACATTTAAGCTGCATGTTTGGTAAACGGTCATTCACAAATCATTACTTAATTCCTTAAATGATATTATCGTGAGCGAGCTGTGTTGCTACTAAGTTCATATATCCCTAAATACAACATTTTTTTATAGCTATAGCTTTTCTATTCGTATATATATAATAAATAAACAAATTATTATTATTATAGTACAAATTTTAAATTTCAAGTAGCAATACTTTGAACGCAAAAAGCTTTGCCAAAATTTATAAATTCGTGTGACTTTTATAAAAATCGGCGCTATATCGCAATAACCAATCATTACATTGAAATTTGTAATAAAGTTTATACTATTATTATAATAACAATTAATTTCTACAGCGAATACTTTCTCCGAATGAATTCCCGCGTATAATCAGACCGGCCCAGCATTCATTCAGCTAACAATGAGATTAACATCTCTCGAATTTCCTCTCTCCGCATCATCACGCGACGAATCGAGAAAAACGCATTTCCTTCGGTCGATTGGTTGAACGTTAGAGAATAAAAAGAAGTTCCAGGGAAGTGTCAGTTCGATGCTTGGCAAGGCAGCTGCATTTAGAGGGTGAGAACTGTTTTTATGGGACTCGGCTTGCGAGCAGGTGCGTTATTGCGCCAAAGAAATTCATGTAAAGTAATTGGCGGCAGAAGGTCCGCGGTCGTTTTAATGATCAGCCGTATGTCTCTTTAAATTATCTCATTGACTTTTGCGACACTCTCATCCGTAGTTGCCGCGACTCGGCGCTTGGAGACGCGTTCGTCATCTTCCGCCCCCTTTTCGGGCATCACTGAAACACTTGTGCTCTTCCGAAACTCTTGCGCAAGACCTATTACCAACTTCGGAAGTCGTCTGTTCTATGTTAAAGGGTTCAGAGATTTGGTTCACCTCGCGAAAATTAAAGATGAAACTTTTATTTGTTTTCTGGAACAAAGGAACAAAATTCCGTTAATCTTATGACAACAAGGATTTTAACTCGTGGTGGCAAATTTTACTTCAAATAATAAATAACAAATTACAAATTACATTAATATTTCATTTGCAAATAATAATCCAATTGTCTATTAAATTAAAAAGTAATTTAAATAAATCCACAAACAATTTATTTATTATTTCTTGTCTTCAAATAGAATGTTATCTTTTATTTAGGTTTCAAGGGAAAATAAATAATAAATAATTTTTTCTTCTCTTTCATTTATTGTACATATGTTATACCATGAATAGTTTGTACATTGGTTTTGTGAATAAAATGTTATTTTATTCACGTTCGAATTTAGGTGAAAATCAAATAAATATGTTTTCGTTTATTGTGTAATAGACATGAATTTCTAGTTGTTATTATTGAATTTCGTTTTATTCCTTTTACTATTAATTTTATTTGTATCGCATTTTCTTTTCCCACTAATTTCTTTTGTCTTCTTTCTGAGGTTACGTTTAAGTAGTACGTATCGTAATTCTACATACTCAATACGTTTAGTTAGTAAAGGTAGCTATTCTGCTACCGTGCGACCTTTATATTTGTTGTAACAAAAATACACAATTCCACAGTTTATGTACTAAGAATACTCTGTGATCTAGAGACAATTTCTTCATTAATCGAACGTATCCACTAGAAACAATATATTTACTAGTTTGAAGCTCTGTTGTTCGCTACGAGCAGTAATGAATTTTGAATAGGAAACTATGAATAATAATACAGATGACCAGAAATTTTGCACTGGCCATAATCGGTACATTTACGCTATAAGCAGAATGTAACGTTCGTACGTCATTTGTAACGTTCCTACGTTTGTTTTCGTTCGGGAGTAGTAATAAAGGTTCCTTTTACATATGACAATATCGCTTTGGTTCGCACAAGCGCCAAACGGCACAAATTAGCCGAAACAGTGGTAAAAGTGATGCAAACATAAAACTACACGATACTTCTGCACGTTCCGATTGATATATGCCCCACGACGATAGAGAAATAAAAAAGCCGGGTGAACCGGCTTGATTGGCTTTGCATTTTTCTAAATACGAGGATCCATCGGCGGCAGGCTGCGCGTTTAGTTTTATCTTTTTCGAGGTTTGTCGAAATACTATCTCAATGCGTCCCATCCCGCAACTTGTATTTTCGACGCAGCTTTAACATGGTTTTCATTCGAATCGAATCCATGAAATATTCAGCCTACCCTCTCTTCCCTCCTAAGTCGTATAAAATCCATTATATTCGAAACATCGTGGAACCGTCTTCTCATTCTCGGCGAGATTTGAACACGCGGCTGCTTATCTGCTGCCTCGTTTCTCGGTTTACCAGTGCCCCTTTAACAGCGAGAGTTCTTTGAAACCGGGTTAATGTGACCTTAATTAGTTGCATTTCATAAGTGGGAACTTTAAATGCGAAGATTCTGAATTTAAAAAAAAGGAATAGTTAAACACGTAGCCCGGATAATTATGCAGACCTAAATTTTCTGCTTAAAATCCAACGGACTTGCATTTTTTGCCTGGGGATAATCATCGTGGAATTGTAGGTGGCGCGAACGTGAGGTATGAATAGACACCTGTGCGCCTACTTCGACGAAAATGCCTGTTCAACTCGTTGAATTAAATATTGAACTTGATGATTTATTAAATACGATCAAAGTTATTCTATCTTCTTCATTTAAGCCATGGAATTAAAAACCCATTGTCGCGTTTCAGCGCTGCAACTACGCTTTCATTTGGGTCAATGACCTCTTTGTTGACTTCGTATAAATGTGCTTGTTTCATAGTAAGTCTTATTCGTTGATATAAATTGCAATTTTTATCGGATTTTAAGGTATATTATTATTAGAATGCGGATCTTTATGCAAAATAAAACTTATCTTTAATAACTTCAAGTTCTTTTAACATTTTAGTTGCTTCAAATTTCTTCTACCCATCTTTATTGCACATGCTTAAAGATCCGCAATCTAATTATTATAATCAGATAGTGGTAAATATTGACGTAATAACACATTCAATCAGACCTATTTGTGCTGATTGTGAATACTCTAAGTGAGGAAGATGAGGTATATTCTTTTTATACGTAACCACGTGCTACTGTTCCAGAATTTTTGCTATTACATTTACATAATACTATTAAAGAATCTGTTGTTAAGAAATTTTTTAAATAAATTAATCTCTTACTGAATACGAAAATGAGATTAAGTCGCGAGAACGAAGTAAGTTAAGCAGAAGAGGGATCTAACCGTGTCTATTAAGTCCTTTAAACAGTTAATAGACACGGTTAGATTCTTCTTCTTCTATTATGTCCTTTAAATAGTTACCTGTTGCAATCTCTTTGAAAAGTGTGTAGGTTACTGTAATTTCTTTATATTTTATTTGCAACTTTATTTACAACTTCATTTACGACATATTTTATTTATTCTTTACTTAGAATTTTCTATCTCCGATTCAATATTACAATTATATAAAATTTTATAGATACAATTATACCGATTTTTTCGTTTTCAAGATGTCTTCTAGATACTTTTTTCGGTGATCGCAATGAATGAATTTTGGAGGGGAACATTTTGCGTACGTAGTAGATAAGATAACTTTGTTTACGTGTTGAACGTAATGCGATGATGTGGACTTTATATTTGTTCACGTTCTTTCATTCGTGTTGTACGCAACAAAAATAGTAGGATGAAGCTTAACTTACATAGCCATGCAGCGGCAATGTTTCTAGAAGACCATATACTGGCCAAGCAAGGAAAGTTTTATTTCTTGGGAAAAGTGGATACAGACACTACGCAGACAAGACTTAAAAAGTTTCTCACAGCCTAGTAGTAGTTTCTGAAAAATGTTTATTTTCATCTGCTTCTTAAGTTTTCTTCTTTAAGAATGTCATACATACTCATCATATGTTTTAGACAGTATACATTAATTATCTACTCATGATACTCTATCTATATTGTTGGTTTTAATTACGCTCTACCTTATCTATAGATTACAAGATCAGTATATAAAATGAAAATCATCTACATCAATTGCAAGCAGTAGAAACTAAATAACCATGAATTTGTACTTTTCTTGACAATTTTGTATTTCACCTATTACTTTTTCTGCTAAATGCATCGAGTCCGCAGCCTTATTCTTAGTAATGAATGAAATGGTACGCGTAATGAGCATATTCGATTTAATTCAAGTTATTCATGCGAATTAATAGTATAAATTATATTAAAAAGTAATAGAAACACAGAGACAGATGCAGATGTGGCAGAAAATATTGTCCAAGAAGTAAATGAAAACCAAGTAGTAAACGAAAACCAAGAAGTAAAAAGAAAATACTAAGAACGTATCAAATACTGTACAAAGTAATAAACAAAATTGTAGAGTTTAACTTTATTACAGTAATTTTAAGACAGCAAAATCTTTTAACCTTCTCAGGTTCTACAAATTCTAATGAAATTCTGTTTATGCAAAGTCAGTGTAAATAAGTATAATTCTCAACAATTTCCTAATTGATTACAAAAGATGAAATTTCAATAGAAAGTGGTTTTTTGTTCATTAACTTGAACGACTAGTAATCTTATGCAAATTGTTGCCATAACTTCATAATTCTTTTTCAATTGTCGAAATATTAATGGCATATTTGTATATTTTTTGAAAAAGACAAACGTTTCTTCATACAAATTTTATTAATAAAAAACGCCTCGCATTACTAGACCAACTTCCTGTAATTTCCTATTTACTGTTCTTGTCTAAATGTTTCTACTCCTAATGTTCCTAAAATGTTTCGTTACGGAATTGTTGAATCTTGTCGGTATTTACAGACAGTTCGATGCTCTTTTTGCACAGAGGTACAGTAAATTCTCTCCAATTGCCCCTTAACTGTCCCCCAGCTTGTAAAGAAAAATGGACAATTTGGGAAGAGGAGATACGATCATTCCAGCCTCGCGGCTCGTTTTTATAGTTGTTGACAATTTGTCGAGTATAAAAACGAGTCGAGAGGCTCGAATAATCGTATCTTCTCTTCCCACATCATCCATATCTTTGTACAAGCTGAGGTATAATTGAAGAGAATTTATTGTATTCCCGTATATAACATTCTTCCTCCGCATGAGCATCTACAACGTTACCATATACTATCGTGTGACGGAGTTACCCAATAAGGAGGAGCAAATGAGGAAAAGTGTTAAAATTCGCGTGAACACGAGCACGGATATGCGGAGTTTCGATGCGTGATTCAGGCAAGGTGTAGGAAGTCAAGCGTAGTAGCCGAAGTCTAGAATGTGCCAAGCCTATTTCGAAAGAGTTACTGGCGACGCTAATGTCAGTAATACCAACCCTGCAACCATCGCGGTATTTCGGCCCCAAAGCTGCTGCACCCGCGTACTGGAATCTGTCCAACCGATATACATACATACATACATACCGTACGCTAGTCGCTCCCCGCTCCCGCAAACAGGCTAGATTGTTAAAGAGGCCGGGATTTACGCGATATTCGATCGTACAATGATTGTTAGAGATACACGTGCTCAGGTTAAGTTTACGACACGGGCGTGACTACTTTGCCATTTCCAGGATTAAGATTTCGGTACGTGTTTTGCTGTTTACCATTATTTCATTTCGTTGATCACTCGAACAGCACACCTTTTTGACAAAAATATAACCGAGTATGCTTTGGATCATTTATAATTTTATTTACTAATCTTTCTCAACATATATTTTAACGTACTTTTTTTAAACACATTAATTTTTCTGTAGATATTAATAAAACATGAGCAAATTTGTATTAAATGTCAGAAACTAAATAATGAAATGGCATCTAGGTTATATCATCTATTGGATCGTTCGAAAAATCATCTCATTTTTAGATGGAAGGGTTCTGGAACGATTTTAAAAAATTACTTAATTCAGTATTTTGCAAATAAAGGACAGAACTTCTGTGAGCAGAAGATTTCGAAGCTACCAGAGAACTGTCAAAAAGCTTTTCCTCTTCTTTTTTACTCTAACATTTAAAAATCGTCTTTCATTTTCTCGTTATTTGGAGAGTTGCTATGAAAGGTGTTTTACTCAAATTACTTTGAACTAGAAGTTTGACTATGGACACAATTATCAATAAATATCGATAACATCGATGTATTAACGATAATTCGATATATGGTTGAGATATGGTTGAGATATGGTTGAGATGTGTTTAAAGGTCCAAAACTTAGATCATCTAAGTAAAGTTTACTAGACTGCAGATCTTAATGCAAGATCAAAGTTTTCAAAGGCTATTGCGAAAAACAGAAATTGAATACAAATAAATTATTCCTTTTAATAAGTCTGATAAGTTGGAAATAGTGTAACAATATTATTAAACTGTTCTTATGTTTTCACACCTTTCTATTTTACCTCCACATTTTTGTCATAAATGCATGAAATTCGTGGTCTAATGATTACTTTAGTATTTAATTAAATGTTTTCACTTGTCTTTGTACTGTTTACAGACAGTACTTTTGTCAATTTTCATCGTAGTTTGCTTCTTTCATAAACAATTTCATTTCCGTTCACATTTTCTAATCCAGCTGAAGTAATACCTAAAATCCGATAGTAGGATTCCTTGTTAGTTTAATAGAGTTTTTAGATCGTGTGAGGATCTGAAACGAAGGATTAAGATTTCCCGCTTAAACGTAATGTCATTTATTCATACGTATTTGTATGTATTTTTTATATGTATTTACAAATTTGCATGCACATATTTATGTTTACAATGTATAATTACAATTTACAAAACGTGAAGTATGTATTTTAAAGAACTATAATATACGATCCATCTCTCCGTTTCGCTCAACGATATTTTATCGATATTGTCGATATATCGTTAAGTACCGATAAGATATCGATACGATATCGATAATCGATAGTCACATCTCTATTTAGACATCTGTAAGACAAAATCAATAATGTATGAAATATTTTATATGCATTTTGTTGTACGTAAATCTCAAATATAATTTTCATCCTGATAACTGAAATTCACTTCTAGGTCATGACATAAATGTTTCTGAATGAACTATAATATCAGCTTCAATGTGGAGTGAAAGAAGTATGTGTACAAAGTGTACAAAAAAAAAATAAATGTCACGTCTATGCTAAATCGATTCTACGCCTTCGATGTAATGGAAAACAATATAAGGTGCCGCAAAATTGATCTTGATAATTCGATCACTTATTAGTAATGTAAGAAGCAAAAATATATGAGTATATCAAAACATTTGAAGAATTTAAAGCTACTGTTGTGTTACGTTCAATTTATTAAATTTGAAGGCGGAATTAATTCGCTAAGTTTTTTCCGCAAGGTTACAGGACTAATATCACTGTTCTTAAACAAACAACATTACTTCGGAAACAGCTGAATAAATGAAATTAAGGAGTGTACCTCTACACAATTTTTCCGTCCTTATATTTTTCCAAAAGGGAAAACAATCTATAGTTGGTACGATCGATCATACGAACAATTATACAATCAATGCATTGTTGCGTATTCATCAGTAGATTAGTTTGCCAGGAAACGCATTCACTGCAAGCTCAGTTTAAGCTGGATAGTGTCCATCAGTTCATTGACATGAGAGTTCCAAATCCTAACTCAGGTTCTTTCGTGCCTCAATGGTACCATAAACCTGTGTAAACTCGTAACAAGACTGCGAGCACTCTCTATGGCTTGGAGTTTTCCTTTCAGAGAGTATTCTGTTCTAGACAGTCGTTACACTGCGGAACGAGTACATAGATAACAAAATACAAAATTTATTTTCTATCAAAATAGTCACACTTTAATACCAAAAACAGAAAATTCTGAACCTATCTATTCAACGTTAATATTAACGTGAAAATGTAAAACGGTGAACTTAGTAAGAAAAACTTACGAATTTTCTGGGAAAGGTTTAGAAAGTATTTGTGGAAGGTGAAAGCTTCAATTTGATTTTGAATATCGGAGATGTAATATTCAAGTATTTGTTAAAGCCACTGCATACTGGAAGCAATATAGTTGTATGGGAAAACTGGAAACGTTTTATCCTGAAGTGGAGCATACGTTCAGGGTCGATATTCCAACGAGTTCAAGAGACGCAGGTTAAAGAAATCCGGAGTAAGGATCGTTGTTACATCATGGGACGATAAAATGTTTGAAAACATCGACCGCGCAATAATTTCATGCAAGCTACGACATTTGTTCGGACTCTTGGAAGAGAAAACTTGAAACATCACTGTGAAAACGACGACCAAATTAGTGCAAGAGGTAGAGAGAAATAAAGAGAGTGCGAGAGAGCGAGGGAGAGAGAGAGTGAGAGAAAGAGTAGGGAAGAGAAAGTCGAAAAAGAAGGTGACGAACCCCTCGAACAGGCCGAAGGAAGTCAACGAGGACGTTAGCCCCGGAAAATTGTTAGAACTAGATAACCTTGAAGACCATGTATTCAAAGAATAACACGGAAATTAATGATGCTGACACCATTTCAGAAGTGACGGAATGACCAAGAACGAATCTGGATTTTAATTTCCTCACTGAAAGTCTGGATAATGTATTCTACTGTAGAACGCGGTTCTTTCTTGATGTACGTTTAATAAAGAAACTATATAGAACTTTTTACATCAGCGTTTTTCATGTATATTTGTTTACTCTTTCAACAATATTTACAAGTTTTATAACGATAAATAGCTAAAATTTGTAGTAGTACTGAGCCTCGTGAGCAATCGTGTATCAGAAAGATACCTTTGTGGTTGTCATGGTTCCAGCCGTTCTATTTCTCTGAAACAAGAAAACAAGAAAGATTCGTAATCAGAATGAACTTGTCTATCACAGAGATTACGAGGAAAGAAAAACATTGATAATTAAAAAAATGGCAATATCTTGTATTTGAAATATCGATTTCTGTTGATTTTTTAATTTTTAGCCGGCTAAGAAAATATAGAAAATATAATGATTTTGATTTCATTGTGGTTTAGACTATAGCATCTAAAATTCACATCAAATGTTAACAAAATCAGTCAAGTATAGTAAATTGTCTTCAATCGTCTTTCAGTTTATGGTTGACAATGGGTGACTATAAAAACGAGCTGCGAGCCTCGAATTATCTCATCTCCTCTTCCCAAATTGTTCATTTTTGTTTATGAATTGATAGATAATTGGAGAAAATTTATTGTAAATCTTGAGATATCACGGTAATCAATTAAGAAACGATAGTTCCAAGAAAAACCGAGTTTAAAGTTTTTTTGTATCATTTAAATAAAAATCATACTTACAACGAATCTACCAGCTCAGAACCACAGAGCAGATCTCCTTCCTGTTAAAAAACGACACCCAGGAGTTTCTTTTCTACTGTCGGTCTGCTTTTGGGTCTGCATGTGTTTTGATCCTCTTCTGTACCCTATGCATTTAGTCGTATTCTATTGCTAACGATTCGGCTGAACCGTTCATACAGCTACATATAATCATCAATTTCTCGCATCCAACGATATGAACACACTTGTTAACGCTAAACCTAACGAACAGTTAAATATTGATTGATGTGCATTGCCTGATGAGGATGAAAAGATCCAATTTGTTTAGATTTCGTACAGTTTTTGTTATAGCAGTTGTTCCATTACGCAATCATTTTCCATAAAAATCTCTCAATTGTTCTAATAATTTTAAAATAGGGAACGGGTCATTTGATTGTGGTAGGTTTAGTGTTAAACCTTATAACTTTTTCAAAACTGGTCTAAATGACATAAATTTTTTTGTCAACATTAAAGGGACTAATTTACTGTACAATGAGAAAAATACTTTTTTTTTTAATTTTGCTATTACTTGATTCACTTTTTTATATCTAAGCCTATAATAAACATTTAAGAAATGCACTTGGTACTTCTCGATAAGTTATGCAGGATATCTCATGTTTTTTTCAGTCAGATGGTAATAACATAGTTTACAAGTGAAAATTTTAAAAAATGTTATAAAACGTAGGCTCAAAAATGCTTTATTAAAAAATGATAAGATAACTACAAAATAACTACTGACTGATCGATAATATTTATCTGCATATTTAGCTACATAATTAGTTTCACTTCGAAGTGTCGCCAGTTTTTGAAAATACAGCATTGATATCTATGAAAAATTTAACGAATTACGTAGGAAACAGCTTGGACAAGTAAGTACATATTAGAGAAATACTACATATTTCTATATCGAACGAAAATCAATCCATTGTTATTCGTATTTTTGTAAATTTTTTAAAAAAGAACTTTTGAGCCTATGTTTAATATTACATCTTTGCCTTTCCTTCGTTCGTAGAATATGCTGATACCGTTTGGCCGAAAAATCCTGGGACATCCTGTATAAATACATGCTGAAAATTTCATCGAAATCGGTTGATCTTGACATAAACTATGAACAATTGAACATCAGTGAAAACTTCAGCATGTATATAAATTACCGGAAAGTATCGAATATACTTCTTAAATTTTCATTATAGGCTGGGATAAAAAAGTGGAAAATGAGTTTTTTTACATTTTTTTAACCCAAGTAGATATAAAAAGATATACCATTTTGATAGATGTGTGGACACTTTTGCTCGTCACTGTACTTTCAGAAATAGAAATAAGAAGAAATCGAGTTTTTTTAAGGTTCTAAACTAGAGAGCCTCGTTGCGAACAATGTCATTAAGAAAATTGCAAATAATTCTAAAATACTTTGCATTCAATACAAATAATGGAGTTCTTCGAATAAAATCGGTCGTCAACTTGAAAAATAGGGAGCGAGTAAGGTGACGACGACGCGAGAAAGGGACATTAATTATGAAGAAGTATTTGCACCTGCTGCAAGACACGAGACAATTAGAACCTTCTCGCTGCTGCGGTAAATGAAGATATACAGGTACATAGATGGATGTTGTCTCTGCCTACATGCAAGGAAAATTGTATGACGAAGTTTACATGGAGTAACCTGAGATGCTCGTTCAAGAATGTCTTGAAGATGGAGTTAGCGAACTGCAGAGACCTCGATAGAGTCTGAACCAGTCAAGGCCGTGATTGGTAGCAAGCATTTAATAATTTCATCGCTAATAACGCCAGTGAACGCATGGGAACTGATCGTTATAATTCTGCATTGATCGAAGACGATCGCGACATTCTTGTTATAATTAGACCGTGGCTCGTGATGCTAGTTTACAAGTTCGTAGCTAATTATGCGAGGAACATAGTAAGAGAAAACTCTCTTTGCCAGTTAGGAGGTTCCTTGTCGCAGGAATAGAATTGGAAACGTTGATGCCTTTAATTGGTACACGTGTTTTTCGTATTTTGCACTTTTATAAAGGCAGCACTTCACGAAGGTATGCAGTCTTTTAGTGCTGAACGAACAAAAAGTGTAACACAGGAAATATCTATTTTTCGTATTATTTGTATGACTTCATATTATCATCGTATTATACGTACAGTGGGTCAAAAAAGTATTGGCACACCCAGTTTTCTTGGAATATCTTTAAACTGTAAAGTAATCTGTTAATATTAACTGTGTTTATTAGTGTCTTTTGACACACAAAAATGGTATGTTGACTGAGAATTGTCAGTTATTTGTTATAAGGAAGTAAAGTAAAAAAAACGAAAATTCCAAAGTCAAAAAAGTATTGGCACACGTACGATGTCATTGCGGAAAGCACAATAATGAACACTATGAACAATATTGAACTTACTTAATATTTGGTGTGCATGCCTTTGGACTTAATTACGGCCTGTAATCGATTAGGCATCGATTCGACAAGTTTTTGCGTAATTTCCGGTGAAATTTTAGACCACTCTTCTAAAAGCGTCGCTTTTAGGTCAGTTTTATTCTTTGTTTTCTTCTTTCGGATTTTTAAATCTAAAATATGCCACAGATTTTCTATCGGATTAAAATCCGGAGATTGAGGTGGTGTAGGGAGTTGTTTTGGTACGTTATACAATAACCATTCTCTGGTTTTCCTTGCCGTGTGCTTTGGGTTATTGTCTTGTTGGAAATGAAACGTTTTGCTTATGCCCATTTTTGTTGCACTCGTTAATAAATTATTTCGCAACACGTCGATATAGACGTCTGCATTCATTGTACTGTCAATAAAAACCAAATTTCCTACTCCATGGTATGACATACAGCCCCATACCATAACGTGACCACCACCATGTTTCACCGTAGGAATAATATTCTTTTGATTTAATTCGGTGTTCGGTTTTCTCCATACAAATCTTCTTCCATCGGAGGCGATAAGATTAAACTTGCTCTCATCCGAGAAAATAACTGTCTTCCAAAATTCCATTGTCTTATTTATATATATTTTTGCGAACCCGAACCGTTTCTCTCTATTCTTCTCATTAATGAACGGCTTTTTCCTCGCTGCTCTACCATAAATTTCCGCAGAATGTAAAACATTTCGGACTGTTTGGGTACTCACTTCTTTTCCCGAATATGTTGCAATGTTAGTAGCTAAATTTGTGGCACTTACAAAAGGATTTTTCACTGCTTCTTTGACAATGTCTCTTCGTTCTCTGTTGTAAGCACTCGCGGACGACCTGAACGTGGTTTGTTCTCGACGCTGCCAGTTTCCTTAAATTTTTTTACGACATTTCTCACTGTCAAGAAACTTAAATTTAATGAATTACCGATTTTTCGTTAACTTTCACCACTTTTATGCAATGAAATAACTTTCATTCGCACACACAACGATAACTCGCTCTTCTTCGTAGCCATGATGCTTGTTCAAAGTGTAAACACAAACTAATTATGTTTACTGAGAGAAGCAATTCATAACAGCAAATTCTGTTTATGTTTATGTTCTTGGAACCGAATTTTATGCGTACGAAAGCGAATAACACTTATCATAGTAGTAAAACCGTACGTGTGCCAATACTTTTTTGACTTTGGAATTTTCGTTTTTTTTTACTTTACTTCCTTATAACAAATAACTGATAATTCTCAGTCAACATACTATTTCTGCGTGCCAAAAGACACTAATAAACATAGTTAATATTAATAGATTACTTTATAGTTTAAAGATATTCCAAGAAAACTGGGTGTGCCAATACTTTTTTGACCCACTGTATGCCATATGCATCACATTACTTGTATTTACGTAATACTCCCATAATAAATCATGTAAAGATGACAGTAGGTTATTTTTTTTGTTTATTTAACGTCGGATCTGCTTAATAGCAATTAGCGACCACTTTTGAGATTACAGTTGTAGGGTTACATATAGATAAAATATATACAATAGTTTTTGATTAAATTATTGCATTATCTCCTTAATCTAGATTCCTTAAATTACTATATAATTTCGTTAAACAGTTTGGTTTCTTCTAAATATGACATAACATTTGCTGTTTGTTTATAGTTGCCCAAATATTGTTTGATAGTATTGGGCATTTTTCTTTTTTTTCGACATTGTTGTACGATGGACATTCAATTAGAATTTGTTTAAGACAGTAGATTAAATTTTTCATAAATATCAGAAATTAAATAATACGTCTTAATTTAACAGACTTGAAATATTTGAAATATAAAAAGAATACTCTTAAATATTTCGTAGACATTCACTGGAATGAATGGACATTGAATCATTAATATAAATGAGATTCTGACAAAGTGTCAGTGATTCTATATTTGTAATTATAAATATAGAACTGAGTACAACGTACAAATGAAAATAGATATAGAAATAGTTATCTGAATTGCGATTTATTTATGTTTTTAATGAGACCATCGTAATTTTTCAAGAACTGGTTAATTTTAATTCCTTTTACTAAGATTTCTTTCATAATTGCGTTAATAAGTCTGCATCTTGTGTATCTTCATTTGTTGGATTGCATATGAAAAGGCGATTCCTCAATTTAATATTTACTTAAAAATCCGTTATTTCATGTGCCCAATACTTCCTATTTTGTGATTGCAAAAGAATGAAATTTTGTTTCAGTTTATGAAAACATGAATAAAATTCATATGTAGTGCATTGTGTAGGAAATCTTCGTCACGAGTTCGACGCGTTGTTATAGTGCAAAGGGTTAATTAAAAGTTTAATTAACATGTGTAATACATAAAAGATTTGGCTTTATTCGAATTCTTGAGATTCGTCAGATGTGTATAGACTTTTTAGGTGACCTTCTCTCGTGGACAGTCTATCCGTAGCATTCGGAAAGATAGAAAAACTTCACCACATCGAAATAAAACTGCATGTTTATGATATTTGAGGAGTAGACGTCAGAAGTTAAAAATCAGCTGTCCTGAATTGATTAATAAGAATTAGCGAAGAATCACGTCAAGCATGGAAATGCCTGAAGGATTAAGCGCACTGCTAGACGCTGGAAGATTACAAACGAGTCAGATGTCATATTGCGAGCTCGCGGATTGATTTATATAGCAAACGTAACCCGTCTAGACGTAGTATGTATTTGCCGTGGGCTTACTAAGCCGTTTTTTTGCTGATCCGGTGGAAATGTATGGGCGATTGATGGAAAGTGTATTGAGATATTTGAGAAGTACATTCCATTATGGGTACATGTACACGACGAACACGAAGAATTTTAATGAAATTTTTAGTGCATTCTTTCTTGCAGTTTTTAGTGTAATTTTAGTGACACTTTTTAATGTTGCACGTTTTAAGAGCATGTCCATAACTCTTTCAATTATTTTGACGCAGAGTAGGGCAAAAAGTAATCTCACGGTTATAACTTTTCAGTTATTAGAACTGATTTATAATAATGTAACTAATTTATAAGTGTAACTGATTATAACTAATTTGTAATAGCTATCGAGTTGTAATAGTTATAATTAGATTATGGACCTTATGCAAAATAAAAATTTTCCATCGTGATTATAAGAAACAGAAATTACATGAAAATAAACCGTTTCTTTTAATAATTTTGATAAGTTGACAATAGTGTAACAAAATTATTAGATTGTTTTACGCTTTTATAACATGCTATTAATTTTTATCATAAAGGCATAAAATTTAGTCTTGTTAATTCGTCACTTGATACCAGTTATTAGAAGAAATATTTAGGGGCATAAGCCTATATATTAATTTATGATCATATTCTAATTTCTAATCAGTTATGTGTGCTAAACGGAACTATGCAGAAGTTGAAACATTCTTTTTCTTCTGTTTCCAATGATCGATACTGTTACAATTGAAAATTGTGTTTTTTCTTAAAGATGGTTGTTTAAATATTAATAATATTTTGTACACAGTCATAGTTAATGAATAAATATTGCTATTACTAATAATATGGAAGCATCTGAAGGAGTATGCGTATTTTCGTGACATAGCTCTTTAAGTTTGGAGACAATTTCTTCGCGATGCAAAATATTCGCGCGAAATATGGGCAAAGAAGTGGTACCATGGAAACGCAGCCGGTATTCATTTTCACGTTCCATTTCCTGATACTCACTTCGCAAGATGCTTTCAAGGACCATTCGAAGTTCCTGAACATTCTTCTTCTCGTCACACTTCCCTTCCGAAGATAATCGAATTCAATAGTTCCATGACACCAACTCGATAACGTTCTAAAAATACGTTGATTTCATTTATGAATTTACTTAAAACACTGGCTGCATTAATATTATTTGAACAGTTTATTTGTCAGCAGTTTACTGCAGACTTTAAGTATTTATGATCAAATTGAATAGGTGCAGTGTATAATTGTGGGAACGCTCGATGAGTTTAAAAATATTATTAGTGAACTAAAAAATATTATTAGTAAAATGTGCAAGAAAACAAGGTACAAATTAACAAATTTACTAGCATTATAATTTTCTTTTTACAATGAATAATCTTTTAATTGGTGAAAAAATTATTCTTTAATTCTGATTTTAACAGAATCACAATATTTCCAGTTTATTAAAATTACTCAAAGAAAACATTTTGCATAAAGATCCACAATCGTTATACTTTCGGCAATGTAGTAACTATATTACAGAATTTTATACATAATGTAGACAAAAGTTTATGGAAAGAAAAACTAAAGTATTTCAATGAATTCATTAAATGAAAAATAAAAGAATACCGCATTTTTCAATCATTTCTGTGAAAAATATATAGAAGAACATGTCGTATTTGACTTGCACTTATGGAAATTTAATTAATATGTAATTAAATCCGGAGAAATACCAGCGGTAATAGATTTCCGATCAATGAAGCCATAACTTAAAAAAATAAAATCGAAAATGTTATTCACTTTGTCCAGATTCAATAAAAGAAATGTGTTCATTTCATACTTTTGCAGGTAATGATTAAAACGTAAAGCATTTTTAATAGATTCCCATAAATAAATATAACGTAATATCAATAAATCAATTTTCATATAGAATTTTCTCCTAATTTCATTCCATACTTGCTATTATAAAATTAATTACGTGAGAATTTGATCAGAATTTGTGACTAGATCAGAATTTTAAAATATTTTTATATTATGTCAACTTGTTAAAATTATTAAAATAAGAACGCCATTTCCATTTCATTGAGGTGTTGCATATAAATTTTCTGTTGGTAATTAAAATTGTTTTTAATATTCATCAACATCGATGTTCTTAATAAATCCGAAAAAAATAACCCCAAAAGACTACTTTTTACATCATATTCGCTCTTGATGCCAGTTAAATTCCATATTACAGAAAATTGTTTCTAATATGACTACTGAAGAAGATACAACTAATGCCTCTAGTGATAAAAAAAAGCGGAATGATAAATTTCCTAACAACCTGATATATTCTCACATTAACTTTCCAATCGAATCGTTATAACTTTCTATGACCAAGTGATATCGAGTAACAAGAGATCGCTGTTATAATAACTGACAATTTTGTAACTGCAATTAGAATGACAACCGCAAAGACTGATTTCGTAGGTCCCGAGTGGAAGAACCATATAATGGTACAAACCGGGAGTACCGTGTTCTCCATGCTTGTAACGTGACCGTACAAAGTATGCGGCAATAGCTGTTTCGTGGCTTTAAGTCGAACAAGAGGGGACGAATACAGCTTGATTTAATTTCGCCGGTGTCCCTTGTGTATCTCGTTCTGAGCAGGACCGTACGAAAGGGTCCTGAAATTCTCGAGTGTCACCAGGCCAATTTTCAGAAGGGTCCGCCGAGTGGACGACAAACATGCGCTTTTGAATTTCCCTTGTCGTTCTATTCTGCGAAGAATGGTGTCAGTAAGCATCTCGACCAAATGCTTTGCTGTTCAGATTTGAGCTTTTCGAATATAGCACAGCTCACTGACAGCGAGCCTCGAGTTGTTTATCTGTCTCCCGCTGCTGCACAATTTGGGATCCTACTCGTGATTTTTGATACCGCATTGTTTTCATCGTGGACTTCGATCGACTTGCTGCTCAATGGTCTGTAACCGAAACCGGTGGTTAATTCGGTGCATTCGTCGCGAACATAATTTCGCGAGTACATTCTACCGTCGACACGAACCAACGAAATTCATGGAAGTAGCAGATGTAATTTCTTTCGATACGGAAAACATTTACACCAATTTGCTTCGTCAGGAAGAAACATAACGACCTTGCCATCAACTGTTTTCTACAGCGATGTTTCACAATAAACCTACTGACATTTTGTATATACAGTCAGTTGAAAAAGTCTCCGTATACTTTATGAAATGCAAGAAGTCGAGAAAGAAGTATTACATCTTTTCATTTCAGGCTCCGTTTTCGAGAAAATTGAGTTGAAGAATGCGTGAAGTTTGCGTGGCTTATAATATAATGAGAAATAGAATTACTATGCCATGATGAGACGCGTCACTTTATTTCTATTCAAAAGAATGTTATTTCTTTCGATTTATTTTTGCATGTGGAATCATCCATCCCATCCCTGGCTGTAAATTATAAGAACAAGTAACAACTTACTAGTTGTTTCGCTTCTTGTTTTCTGATAAACAAACAACTTAACACTTTCGAGCTTGTATCTATAAAGTTGTTTCAGTCCAGAAAAATCAGGGGATATAACTGTTCAATCAATATAAAAAAAGTCGTTTCATAAGAATTACTATTTTGATTGAAATATTTTTAGTTATAAATAATAATTACGTATAGACTGCGGATCTTTATGCACAAGCGAAATTGTGCGAAACAGGACTTATATGCTAATGTATTATATACTCCTTTTAATAGCTTTATTGAACTGACAGTAATTTAATAATATTTTTAAGTTCTTTTAATTTCTTCACTGTCCCGTATTTCGGCAACCCATTTTTATTATAAATGTGTAAAAGCCGAAGTCCAGTTATGAATGTTTGGAATAAATTCTCTTAATAAAAAATTATCATAAGCGATCAAAATAGAATTTCCGTCATCAATAATGTTGAGTAGCAGCGAAACAAATTTTCGGTTAATCGTAATTGTTATTTGTCACCAAATATTTAAATCTTTTGTTCATGCACTTTTTCATATTTCATGTTTACTTATTATTATATTAAAATTAGATTTTATGATAAACGCGGTTTTGTTGCTGATTTCGTTCACAGAAATGGTTCAGATGACTTATTTCTGGCCTCCGAAAAAATGTAAGCTACTGATAATAATTATTATTTAATCTTTACGAGATATTTTTTACCATCGAAGGAATTCAACGTAACGTTATACATTACTTGACTCTTTTCTTATTTATGGAAATGTATTTCCACACATGAAATTGCCATTTCAACGAACCGAGCTGAAATAAAAATACAAAATAATTTGCATTTCTGCTTGCACTCCTGCTTTGAAATGGAGTGTAAATTCTTAAGAAGCGCACTTTACACTTCCTTTTTCTAATTGTTCGTCCTTTATCGTCCTTTATAAAATTGTTTAATCTTCCGAATAAATGAAAATCTGGTGGAGACAATTCCGGTGAATAGGAAACGTGAAATGGGACCTGGTAATTGAATTCGTGCAGTTTTTGTGTGGCCATTTGTGCAAAACAAGATTCAGCATTATCGGGTAATAGAATCGTAGTTTCATGGTCCAGTAAAGCTAGTTGCAGTTTTGCTGAACTTTCTGTGGATTGTTTGTAATACGCTACGGTACTGTTGTTGTAACAACAATTATGTTATTTTTGCTTTTAATAGAGGAATTTTCGTAATGTTCGCTGTCTGCAATTCCGTCATACTTCCCGTTGAAGAGAGGGCGGATCTCTATGCCTGTTTGTTTTATCTGAACAAATATATAACATAATTGTAACGACTTTATTCGACTATGATTCATAACGAAGTGACATATCATTTTACAATTTTTAAATATTTGACAAAACATACAATATACTTCACATATACATATCGATTCTTACATTTATTACTTATTATTTATTGTAACACACACTTTATAATGTGCAAGAATATATATTCTTACATATTATAGTCTGTATTACGTTAAATAATTAGCATTTTTCGTAAATATGTTGTTAGCTGATAAATTAATTT
Source organism: Augochlorella aurata (assembly GCA_028455555.1). Lineage (NCBI taxonomy): Eukaryota > Metazoa > Arthropoda > Insecta > Hymenoptera > Halictidae > Augochlorella > Augochlorella aurata. The sequence goes on along the minus strand of CM052151.1, from coordinate 1,082,386 downwards.
AATTTTGTAAATTATAACGTGATTTATTATAGTATGATATATAATAATTAGCGTCCACAATACATTATTTTCATAAATACATAAGATTCTATTATATACACATAAGTATATGCAATATACAAAATATTCCGAAAAACATCTGTAAGAAAATGATGAATGATAAGTGTTACCCACGCAATCTAGTTTATCGACATGTTCCTATGAGCACTTAATTGGAGAGGGCGTGTCGTGCCCTAGCAACGTCTTTTGTTTCTTTTCTGAGGAGTTGCAGTCTCCTCCACGTGGTCATGTGAAACGCACGCATCTTCCACTCATGTGGTTTATATATATATATTAATGTAACTAATTAAAGTGTGATAATAATACGTGGCTCTTATTATCCCGAATCTCCTGACAACATCTATTCTTAGTATCCTAGAATCATGAAACACATTTCGACAAGCCCCGATTATTTCATCCAATTTCAAGCAATGTACGCATTTGCAAACAGTTCCTCTGCCTGCTTATCTGCTATCTCTATCACAGCATTTTCTACGTTGATTCGAATTATAAAAAAATTATTTTGTCAACTCTTTTATTTAATAAAAAATGTTTTTCTTATGAAAAAAAATCGAGTCAAAACAGTCATATGCAATTCTCTTCAACATCATGTACACAAACTGCAGTAAAAATTTCAGCACGGAAACTTTATTATTGTTGGAGATGTACCAATTTTAGTGATAATTGTTGCAACTACAACTACTTATGCACCTATGAATACAATTTTATTTGACACTACTGAATAAATATCAAATAAAAACATTTCTAGATAATAATTTATCCGAATAAAAATTCATACAGAAATTCATACGGAAAATAATCGTTTTGAATAAAGCCATGAAATATAAAGTTTTTTTTCATAGTCTATCGATTTAGTTCTTCCATATGCCTTATTAAAATTAATTTTTTTCAAATGTTGATAGGCATATAGACGGTCATAGTGCCAATAATTATCACTGAAATTGATATATTTGCAGCAATAATAAAGTTTTCGATCTGAAATTTGTATTGCAGTTTCTGTACAGGATGTTAAAGAGAAATGGATACGGTTTCTTCGCCCTGAATATTTGCATAAAAATATTCTTTTATTAACAAAAATATTAGTTGGCAAAATAATTTTCTTATAATTCGAAACAGCATAAAAAATACTATCAAAATGCATATTTTCAAAATTTGATGTGGAAAATTACGGCTAGTTGATTTTTGCTTGAACGTTCTTTCTTAAAACTAGTGAGATTATTATATAATTTTACTATACAGAAATAGCTTAAATTGATTAAATAATAAAATATAGCAAGCAATGATACACGTAAATCATTAAGACTACAAAATTTTACTTTCAAAGACATTTTGCAAAATTAAATTAACGAATAATTCTTATTATCGTACATAAATAAGGACAAATTCAAATCTTAAAAAATCGCATACGTTAACTTTAATCGTGAATTAAGTTACTGTACTGTGTAAAATAAATAACCATTCATTCAAAAACCTGGTGTTATTAACTTATTTATGCAATTTCTTACATATTTCCATATATGTGCTCATCACATTTTATGAAGTTATTCTAAATTTGAAGTGAAAACTCATTAATATTAAATAGCTGTTATGTTTTATTTTTGTAATATAATTGTATACTCGGAAATAAAGGCTATTGTAAGCGAATAATTGAATATGACAGCAATAGAATGCTTTGAATTTTAATATTAAATTAGAAAGAACTAACAAAGCGTTCAACCAATTTCATTAAAATGATATTAAAATTTGTCTAGGACGCATAATTTATTTCTCTGTAGTTCGATCTTTTAAATAACGTAGTTAATTTTATGGAAAATAAACCAATTTTGTTTGAGCGAGCAGTTGCTCGACGAGCTTATGCGAAGTCAGTAGTAATATCCACTAATGGTTAGACATGCTAGTTACATTCACATGAATCTTATAAATAATTAACCCTTATCATTCGAAACATTTACCTATCAGCAACTCGGAGTAAATGTTGCAAAAGTTTTTTGTAAAAAAGTTTTTATTTACGTATTTTACGTGATTACCTTAATAAATAGTAATTTAAAGTCACCGCAACGACGACATCGGGATGCAAAGGGTTAAAACATGTCTTCTGCAAAATAAAATTTTACAACGTTTCGAATTAAAATCGACATCTCGCATCACTTAAAATGAAAATATCTTGTTTTCAAAAATAGAAATACGAATACGGAAAACGTGTACAGTTAAGCATTCATAATTTAAAGATGCAAATACTTCAAGCTTTTTGTCCAGTTGTACAGTATCACAAAAATTACCAAGTCATTAATTTGGGTCCGTTTAATTATGTTCAACATCGATCTCAGAAAATAAAGAATACAATACAAACATTTCATACTTCATTTTACTGCATACCGAATAATACATTTCCCTCTGGCTCCGTACATTTAGCCTTTTTTGCGAAAGCTGCATCAATATGAGGGAAACAGAAATTTAATTATGCGAATACAGTATATATTGGACGTTTAATTATTTGTAACGCGCGCGGAAGTTCAAATTGATGCATGCTGAAATCGCAAAAAACTAGGCAAATCCTTTTCCACCTGAATTTTTCTTGTAAACTACAAGTTGTATAAACCAATAATTCGAAAAATAAATGTTTGGTACAAAAAGGAGTATACGTGGCAACAATTAGTTACTTTGCTATTTTCTGCTTTTATTAAAATATGAATGTATCACTCGCATTGCTTAATCGCCTACATGCTCGCGTTCATTAAAACAGGCATCATTTGGAATATTTCTTGTATTAAAAATAAGCCATAGATTATCTCGATAAAAATTAACCTCTGAATCCTTGCACTAATAATCTTTATTTTTATATTTGCAATAGTTTGGAATGATTAAGTGTTGCACATTGTAATTAAAAAAATCAAGGCGGCCCTCAAACTCTGATAGAAAAGGAAAATAGCAAAACGTTAATTGAGAAGATTAGAATCATAGTGGTGTAAGTCACATTTTGCTCATTGTGAGAAACATGTGAGTGTTATTATTGTTTACTGACCAAATGTATTAAGATAATTTAGAATTAAGTTAATTTATAATAACTTTATCATCTAATTCACTTGGCCTTTTAACATTTTGGCATGTATAAATTACATTGTAAGACACAAGTGATAATTTTTGAAAATATGATTTACGGTACTGTTATTCTAAATCACTCAATTATTGCCGTTTATGCTCCTCTTTATACCAAACAACTTTCGTTCGAAACATTTTTTTATGCAACATGTAGTTTACCAGAAAAGTTAAGGTGTAAGACCTAAAAAACTCACCCTGCATAACCATTACACGCATTTGTCTGTAATTAGAATAGAACGGTGGTGAATTTCCAGAAAAGTTTCCAGTTGCTGACACTCGCATCCGCACATGTATACAGACATGCACACAGACATGCAAGAGAAAGATACTCGGCGGTAGACACGTGAAGCGAGAACGGCGGTTGTGGGTGGTAATGTTCGGGGATGCGTTTGAGGACAACGGGGGATGGGAATCGGGGTGCCGGGATATCGGGTTGACATGGGAGAAAGGATTTTAATATAAAATGCCAAGCGTTCCAAGTCCGTCGGCTTCCAAAGCTTCGGTGGAGTCTTGACAGGCGAAAGCGCTTTCTCGTTCGTTGGATCAAGTTTCTTTTCCCAGTGTCGCGTGTCTTCCACTCCTCGCTTCCCTTTTATCGCTTCACTCGAACTCGATCTCTGATGTAATTAACGGATTACTAACCGAGTCCTCGCGTTTCAACAACACGCGAAAATGTTCACGCCTCTTTTCACCCCTAGTCGAGGTCGCTGCACTAAAATTCCTTACTGGAGCACGGTGCATTGATCAAAGCACATTCAGCAATTAACACGAGCCAATGTAGATTATGTAAAGAAGTACCTGGTATTTCTCATTCTAAAGTCTCGTACTGCATGTATAGTAACAATATTTTCTATGCGAGTAGGCACCACCGTCAGTTCTGCCCATGGTAGTCAGGTGATTAAGTAATTTTGAAGTCGGAGGAGTGCGAATAGGTCACGTGACGCAGCGGACGTGTAGGAACACTCGTTATGACCCCTCACTCCGCTGCACAGTGGGAATCGACGAGGTACACCGCGTTGCGTTACCTATCCCCACTCCTTCGGCTTGAAATCTGACTTAATCACCTGGTTACTAGATATGCACAACTATCGGTAGTCGACACTAACGATAAGTTAGTTATGTCGACATTCCGATACTTCAGTTATCTATCTTTAGTTATCGATAGTACGCTACCTTTATAAATACCATGAGAAATGAGTATAATATAAAATTTCAGAAACACAAAAATTTGGAGATAACAAAGAGTTTGTAAAATACATAAGGTTTACATTATATTCTTTAGAATATAATATTTAGAATATAAAATATTAATAATTATAATATATATAATATATAACTATAATATATATAACTATAATAACTATAATATATAATAACTATAGAATATAAAATATTTAGAATATAATACAAATATCTGCAACAGTAGTTTGGAAGTTTTACAAATTGGATATTATTAATTCTGATTTCTTCAATATTTTTTCCAAAATGTGTTTTGCATAACTCTGGCAAACAGTTTGAGGCATTTTCATTTACTTATAAATAGTAGAAATATTTAAATAAATATATTATCAAAGTGGGTTAAAAACATCTAGAAGTTTATTTCAATTATCTTCCAACATATTGGTTATTCTGATTAAAACTATCGACAGTAAGAATATACAAATATCTAATCAAATGTTATTTTCATGCCGACTTAGCTTCAAACAAAATATTGTTTAACAACGACGCAGCTCTGACTACTACGTTTTCTAGCCGACGAATGAAATACTTTCCGTTAACTGAAAATCTTCTTAATTTATTAGAAATACGTCCTGACCTAGCGACTACTGAAAAACATTCTATTTTTACTACAGACTATAGCGTATTATTTAATATTCCATTTTGTGATATTTATGTAGGCAAATCATTGCAATATTCTTCTAATCCCAATGTACCTTTAAGAAATTTTATTGAATATAATCCTTCGAATACAGTTGCAATAGTTGCTGCAGTAGGTACTGCAACATGTTGCCCATAATTAAGTATTTCCCCAGAAATTAGTTTAGATACACACTAGTTGAAGGTATAAACTACTTTCAATTTTATCACAAGAATACAAGTAAGTCATGATATGCTGGATTTTCACTTTACAAAGATTTCATGGTTTTTGTTAAAAGATGTTCTGATCATTACAGTTTAAATGTTTCACTAGCAAGTGTTGATTTTATAGCTAACAACACTTCCCAGTGTGGAACAAAATTTCAAGACCTTAACTATGTTATATGGCAATGACTATGAGAACGAACGTATTATGCTGGAAACAAAGCTTCACAAGAATAAGTACTACTTTCCTCTTTGTATTAGATTCTTCTTATATAATCCCGATATAAAGGGACTGCGACTAATTTATAATTTTCGTAAACAATGTTCCGTAAGAGTACAGGAACTAACAGCAAATAATATCGAACATATGTATGTATTTTCTAGTAAACCCTCTGGTTTAAAGCATTAATAAATAAATAAATACAGTCAGTGTAAAAAGTGTTCATATACATCGGAATACACGATATTTCCGATCTCTTAGATATTGTCGATATATGAACTTTTATAATTTCATAAAAACGTGTCGTACAACTACAAACTTGGTCTCATTTTAAAGCTTGAAGCTTCTACTTACGCTGCATAATGTAACAGGTAGGCGAATGGAGACATGTTCTTTCTGGAAAATGTTACGAATTGAAATGTCTGCATATACACTGGAAAATCCTTTTTACAACTAATATTGACATAGATTTCAAGATTGAAGTCTCCACTTCACAATGACCCCTTAAACTTGGATGTACGATTTCTTTTAGTCATTCTATTAAGTTCCAAATGAAAGTTGTACTCCATAGTTTCCAATAACACAAGGTCCGCGAGGCTTCTGCAGAACCGAATTTATTCCTCGTTCCTCTTTCATAAAACGACTAAAAAAGACGTACATTAAGTTTTAAGAACCAGTAGCATAGGGAAGCTTCAATCGTCAGATTGATTCGTAAGAAAAATTCAACGGTTTTGGAGACGTTTCAATCTGTAATATTTTCGAGTCAACATATATATTCAGTTTTTTGTTTGCTATGAGTTGTAATAACACGGTAGGTGGAAGTGATTGATGAATTGTGAATGCAACGGCTTCAAGCTTTAAAATAATTCGAGATTTACTTGTAATATTTACCCCTTTTTACTCTTCTTCACGAAACTATAACAGTTCAAATATCGACAATTTTTCACAAAAATTGGGAATTCTGTGTACGAATACTTTTCACACTGTATGTATCCTGCAGCTCAATTAATGTATAAAATCTAAGTGATAGGTATTGTGCTGCGCGGTGCTTTCCCTTCTAGCTACATAAGTATAGCTCTAAAAATAGCTTGACTTTCATAACAAGAAAACAGGGTGAACTATAAATAAACCTGAAAGCGTAATAATATCGATGGTTCCATGAGATCAGACGAATATTCGTTTCACCACTTCACGCGTTTCCTTGGCTGTTAAATGTGCGTCGTGTATTGCCAGCAATATATTCACGGATCCCCGGTTATGAGCACATAAAACATCAGTTACGAGTGCGAAAATAATCGATAGTCATTTGTTCGGCGTTCCCTTCAATACAGGCAATTCGTAAAGACATTTCCCACGGCAATTTTCTAGACGGTTCACGGCTTGCTCCTGAAACATTACGTACAATAAAACAGTAGAATAAATATAACAGCGTAACTTTTACAGTTAACCTTTACGACTTCTGGACTGGCACAAACAGGCCGACTACGAGCAAAACGCACTCGTAAAACTTCGAGGACCCAAGTCTGAATCGAAACTGTTTCTCCATTTCAGTGCAGCTATGTTTCTAATGCCTCGATGCCGGGGGAAGGTTATCCTGTCATTCATTTAATTTGGTGAATCGTTATTCTTAATTGTATACTGGGTGTAAAATGTCCTCGGACACCTTTTAAAACGGTATAACTTCTTTAAAACTAAACTAAATTTTTTAGAGATGTTACGGGGACTAGTTTAAAAATTCGCGTTCTCTACAGCATTCTTATGTGGGATTGTAACGAAAATTGAAAAAATGCCTTTCGTAGATCTGGATAACGCGTATGCATGTTGAAGATTTCATTGAAATCGGCAGAATGATACGACAGGCATTGGAAGATGTAAAACTGCAATTTTCACTCTCTTTAATTGTTTGTAGTTCATAACAAAATTGCGAATTTTATGCATTTATGGCAAACATGGGTGGGTGAAACTGAAAACAGTAAAATTTGTCAAAGAAACTAAGAATGTTGATGTGCTAATTTCTACTGAATAGCATTATTACAGAAAAAGAGATTATACATGATTCATCTGTCGCGTAATTGATGCAGAAATTTTCTATTTTTCATAAAGGTCGGTGAAATTTTCGGTGTAGGCTCACGTAAAACAGTTGAAAAGACATGATTTTTAAGCATTTTTCAGTCTTTCTAACTAATTAAAATTTTTGTGAAAATTATTTTACTTATTGTCCCGTAAAGTCTATGTATTGGTCTCTCTCGGAAAGTTGTTTCGTTCTTTCACGAAAAAATGAAAACGATTTTTTAATGTTTAAAATGAAAAAACTTTAATATTTTTCTCGTAACTTTGAAATTTATAGGTGTTTTTTTTATTGGCCAAATACTAAATCAATTGTTTTTTTAACACACTTACATAAAGATCTTTTACAAAAACAAAACAATTTTGCTAACAATCCAATAACATTTTACAAAGATTTTTCATTTGTTCAATTTTAAAAACTTAGGGTAAGTGTATCAATTACTGTGTTCCCTCTGGTTAGTGTGCTCTTGCAATAATTTTACTTATACTTAAAAACAACTTTATTCAATTAAAAATATTACATTTTTCGATAAGATTTTATCTGTAATTTTCCTAATCGAATCAAAACTTTAACTTCTGATAATGGTTTGATGTGTTTTTGCCTTCGTTCTGTTAGAAGATATAAAAACCATATTATATAAAATTCATAATAGAGATGAAAAAAATATAAAGCCAATATTTAGAAAACCAGTAATACAACCCGTGGCAAACAGGTTGATAGAAAATTTTACGAAAAACTGTGCGAGATTTTGTTTTCCCTCTATATTGTCAGTGAAAATAAATGAAAGTTTGTGTTATTTTGTGGTTAATTATTTCTCAATAATACTGTAGGTATCGTGACGTATATAATAATTTATGCCAAATAATTTAATACGGAATATTTTATGTTTTTACATTTTTTAAATAGGATTATATACCTAGAACTGAACACAGTAATTAGATTAATATACAGAAATTCATACATACTAACTAGAACAGCTCATTAACCGACACAAAGTAATTACCGTACCGTGTTTCTACGAGCATAGTAAGTCACTCAGAAACTATTATGTACATTTTCTAACAAATGCGATATAGGGAAACAAAATATTTAATTTGTTGAAAACTCCGGACATGACTTTAATGAGCACAGTAATCGATACACTTACCAACCGCGTTTTAACTCCTTGCCAGTCCACTCGTGAGAGTCACGGGCTTACGCATGAACATATAACTTTTAACGAAATGGTATGTATTGTATTCATACATAAATGATTTTTCATTTTAGTAAATAAAAGAAAATCATTTACTACTTGAATGTACTTCTTTTACATTAGAATAACATAATTTATTGGAAAAACGATGTAGCCATCTTTTGAAGCGATATTGTAAAATTTGGGGGACTGACAAGTGGTTAAAAGGTTTCTGAATATTAACGTTACTTCAACTACAGGTTAAAAAAACTCGTGAGCTGCACGACAATCTGAGCAGTTCTCATTCGCAATTCCCAGCTCGAGTCAGATCTCTTTGTCTTAGCGCGGCGTCGTTAGGTTCGATCGTAGTCGTCGTTTTCCGATCAGCAACGCTTGCTTCCAGCTCTGGATCTTTCCTAGCCCTTGGCCGATCCATCGTTTCATTTTCTATTCGTTCTCCTGATACACTCTCGATCTTGATTCGTTTTCCCAGAAGTCGGTCTTCGAGCAGTTTCCACGCGGCGCGGTTTCGTGCGATTTCCGGTATCTTCATCGTGGTCTCCGGCCGCGCTTAGGGGTTCCCAGGTTCCTCCCCTCGCTTGGGTCACTCTGAATTACCAATGAGCATTCCGATCACGTTGTCCCGCGCGAGCTTTTCGCGCCGAATAGAACAGAGGAAAAACAAAGAGGGTTGAACGGCGAAAAAACTGCCGGAAATAGCGTCTCGCGCGGAAGCGCCGGTTAATTCGATTTCGCACTCGCGTGTATCTGTCTTTTTTTTAAATCGGACTTTTTGTACCGTGTAACATCAACAAGACCGTCCCGGCCAACGAGGGCATTGCACGAGAACGCTTCGAATATGGTGAAACTTTTACCTGTCCAGTTTCTTTTTCGACGAGCTCAGTTTTTCGCAGTTTGAATTTTGTAATACGGACGGTAGTAGAAATCGTTTCTTAAACGGTAGTAGGTACAAGTTGTAGTACATATCTAACATCCAACAACCCTAATACATTTCTTCACGATGGGCCTTCGTTTACAAGATATTTTGATTCCAAGTTTTGTACGCAGCTGGTAAATGAATTATTTAACACTATTTAGAAGTGTCTGGAAAACGTTATTCAACTGTATCAATAATCTAATTATCAATGCAAACCTTGATATTAACGAAAATAGAAATTGATTTTCTCCATAGGAAAATAGGTTCAAAATTTAGTAAAATAGTTGTCTCAAAGGCGATCAGCTTAAATGTGGTCAGGTTATATACACGGGTGCAGTATAACTACAAGGATTGCGGTTATCTCAGCTGTTTCAAGGAACTCTATAATCGATTACCGCATGGATGTATGGACGGTTTACGACTATACTGTATTGAACGGTGTCCTATCCGTAAACTTTCCGAAAAATAAATACCACTGGCTTATCTACCTTCACAGAATCATGTTCATCATTTGATCGTAGGATCAAATATGCATAAGCCCTGTTTCGAAATTGAGCCTCATCCTTAAGTTGTATTTACTGTACAAGTAGTCTACATGAAATAATTAATCTCCATTTAAACAAATGACAACTTTTTATTTCATTTAACCAGCTGTATCTTTTTTTCAAACATTTCAGTGTTGGAGTATCTGTAACAAGTGGATGCGGCTATAGATTACTACAAATCAAAAAAGAAAATAGTCTCGAAGGAATAATTTTTGCAAAATTTGATATTTCATAAAGGACAAATAATTGTGATCGGAAAGCGATCTTTTATCAATGCCACATTTTGCCAAATCGCGAGACTGTCATTCCTTTGGAAGAAAATTATACATTTTTATCAAGATTAAAATGGAGATGAGATACTATCTGACCACATTTATCAGGTCTAGTAATAATATATGTCGTTTTCCAATACATTTTTAAAACTAATTTATTTAAACAAAACAAAACTACTTTGTTTTCAACTACTTGTGCCCAACGCTCAGGTAGTTTCTTAATTCCTCTATTGTAAAATTCTTGTGATTTGGTTCAAAAAATTCGGTCAAGGTGTTTTTGAGGCACTCTTTATAATCGAAATATTTTCCAAGAAGAATATTTTGCAAGGAACGAAACAAATGATAATCGGACGGGGCAATATCTAGAGAATATGCAGGTTGTGGGAGAACTTCCCATCCCAACTGGTGTAGTTCTTCCGCCGCGATTCTTGCAGTATGCGATCGCGCGTTATCGTGATGAAGAATGACGCCCTTTCGATTAATCAGCGCGGGTTCTTTTTCTCTCAAAGCTCGGTCTAGCATTTCCAGTTGTCACTATACATTTCACTTGTAATGATTTGATTGGTTGGTAAGAGTTCATAATGAAGAATTCCTTTAAATTTCCACCAAACACACAACATTACCTTTTTTGCATGCAAGTCAGGCTTTGGCGTGGGTTGCGCCGCTTTGCTTTCGTCCAACCATTGTGGTCGTCTCTTCAGATTAACATAAAGCACCCATTTTTCATCTCCGGTAACAATTTGCTCTAAAAACGGCAATCGGTTTCGACGAGAGAGGCACGAACTGCAGATTGTGACTCTTTAATTGTGGTTGTTTTCGGTTAATTCATGTGGAACCCACTCTTCAAACTTTTGATCCTTACCAAGTAACTGCAATTGATTACAAATAGATTTTTGCGAACAGTTTAAAGCTGTCGCAAGCTCTTGTTGCGTTATTTGAGGATTTCTAACCAAAAGAGCCTGAAGTGCTTCCTGATCCAAAAGCAACACTAATTATTACTAGACCTGATAAAATGGACATTGGCAGTCTTGAAATTTAAGAAAAAATGTCTAAAAATATTACTGGTTTGGTTTTTCTTATGGTAAACATAAGGAGAAAATGATAGTCGTATTGTTTTGAATAAACAACGTACCGATAAATGTAAAATTTGTCTCGTTCCATCGTTTTCGAGATTTTAAGGGTGCCATCAATTGTTTAACTGTAGTCCTTGTGCAATCCTTGTATTTACCCTGTACCCGTGTATTTAACCTGGCCACATTAAAGCGGCTCGCCTTTGAGACAACTATTTTACTAAATGAACCTATTTTCCTATGGAGGAAATAAGGAAGTTAGTGTATTTTATTAAAGTAAATGTTGTATTGATTAGATAAATATAGTGATTAAATATCAATTTCCATTTTCATTAATATCGAGCTTCGTATTGATGATTAAATGATTGATACAATAGAATAATTGTTTAAACACAGCAATAATTGTACCATAGCTCTTCAAGATCGATCAAGGCTGAAAATGAAACGAAAAATTGAATAATTTTTTAATACCATATTACTTAATTTATTTCATCAGTCAGGCTACTTAAGGCGTTCGATACAGTTACTGTTATTAATTATGTATATTTGCGCTTGGACAATGACGTTTCACTATTATAAAAAAAAAGAAATTAACGTTTATAGTATTACCAAGTGATTGAATTATTTGTTTCAATCTTGATATTGTTTGAAGCATGTTTTTATGTAAACTAAACAAACTTGCAACATTAAATTTAAAAAGTCCGAGTTACCTTAAATTATTCCAAAAATCTGCTATCAGAAAAAGGTGATGCTAGTATGTAATTTACAGTGTTATTGTTTATATAACTTTTACACAAAATAATTTCCCTTTAGCCCCGTTTTCTACAGTTTACCATTTTTTTTAAGAACACTGGATGACGATAAAGCGACACCCCGTATAAAATACAGTCATTGATCTTTTCCACCTTAGCTTTTTGTTCGAATATCATAAAAAAATGTAAAAGTTACTTTGAGTCTGTAATTATTCACTCCACTGTACCATATTAGTAACTCCATCGGCATCGTGTCCTTAGTCTAAAGGTTAAGCAATGCGAGTGATACGTATGCAAGTGTTTCATATTTTGCCCTGTGAACTTTATATTTTGATAAAAAATGAAAATAGCAAAAAATTAATTGTTGCCTGGTATGCTCCACTTTAACTAAACAACATGTGTTCGAAACATTTTTGTATACAACATGAAGAAAAATTAAGGTAAATGAATAGAATGACGCACCCTGTATAAACAACGAAGTAGGAGAAATTGTGACTGGATAATCAAATGGAATAAATTCCAAGGAAGCATTTTTAAATTCATAGATCGTATATTTGACGGTGGAAGGTCTAGCGTTAAGAGTTAAATAAGTCACCGGCATTTAATATGTAGAGACTCTTCGGAGCTGTCTATCAAGAAACGTCACGGCGCGCGGCGTTCAAATAATAAAAAGAACGTAAGCGGAACACCACGCCGCGGGATATTTCGTTTGAGAACAGCCAGGGTCGTGTTAAAAATTCATTTTTCATCGGAAATCGAAACTGCTCGAAATTCGACGAACGCTCTCGCGGTTCTTTCGCACGTTGCCGGGTTACCTTGCAACCAAAGTGTCTAGGTTTTTCGGTCGGGCCGCCGCCGCCGCCGCAGACTTTCTCAATTTCTGAGCTGTGGCTTGCGCACCTGCTTACTTGTTACCATATTCGCCTCCCACTTCCTCGTAACCGATCATCGAAACCTATTTCTCACCGATAAAAATCAATGGCATATTTTCGCATAGCTCGCACGCGGAGCACGTCGGTGTAAAAGGCACTTTTCTACGCGGAGCACCGTGAATTCGCAGGATCTCATAAGACGCTTAACCTCTCGACTCGCATCGCTATTCTATGGGAGCGCATCATCGGACTTCCTTTGCTATTCCTTCTCTTTTTGCACGACTTTTCGTTTCACCTCGCTAGACCGACTGACGAGTGCAGGATGGTGTCGTCAGTTACGGGTACCCAATTACTGCGCCTTTCGTTTATTTTCAAGCATAACTAACTTTACATTTATCGAGTAAAACATACTAAATTTTTATGTTCTTTTATTTTGCTTTTTATGAATATAGATTTGTTATGTCTTATTCGATAAATACAAAGTTTATTACATTGTAATATGTGTAAAATGTATTATTATTATTTATTAAAATGTATTTAATTGATTAAATTTACTCAAAATAGCCCCCATTTTTAAAAACAGTCATCCTCAATAATTATTTACAACGATTTTCTAGAATTTTATAGTGTTTAATAAACGTCTGTTGCAAGTAAAGATATTATTATAACCTACGTCTATATTCTTCCATTAAAAATAAATTTCGACTTGATTCAGTCATTTGACAAATTATTTTAAAATACGTAGCATAAAAACGACGCCAATCCGGAGTTCTAATTGCTGCTGTAAATTTATCAAACGAACCAATTCTTGTATTTTTCAAATACAATGGTTTCACATGAAATTCGTTGCAGCCACTAGCGGAAGTGGGTAACGTGTGCGCTGTAGAGTGAAGATTAAAATTCAGCCAATAGCTATTTCTTTCGAGCAACAATTCGTGACAAGCTATTTGCTGCATAAAAGTGCGTATCTCAGTACGATCCACTTTAGTAAATCCATTCGAATATTTGAATTATATAATTTTAACTCTTTAAATGCTCGATCAAATTTTGTTTAGATAACAAAACGTGACAGTATCCGCTACCATCCCGTTCAACAACGTCCCACTTTCTGCAACATTAATCAGCGCTGGTGACCTTTTTGTCATCGCGCTTTCAAAATTTATTAAGCGTTTTCGATATCACATGTTCCATTGAATATTCAGCGATGTTTGTCAGCTGCGAAGATAAAATCTGTCAGACGGATCATTAATATTAATTCTAATATGAAAGGAAATAAAATATTCATCTACTTAACTGTGATAATAGCTGTAACAGTAGTCGCACATTGTTCTTTATCTCATTCTGCTTCGAAATGATTTGCGATATGTATTATAATATCTATGTCTACTATATCATAGTACTAAAACGAAAGTTTTCTTTTGTTAAAGAAAACAATCGCCGAAAAATTTTTGCATAAATTAAGATTCATTGAAGTGACAAAAACCAATACAAAACTCATACGTTTTAACTTTTTATTCGAGTGAATAATGAAACTTTAAACATTGCATGTTGTAGATCTCGGTAACTTATACACATGCTAAAAATTTCGTTCGAAACGGTTAACGTTGTTATAAGCTATGAACAGTTTTTAAAATTGTAAAAATAGGGCCAGACATAGTGGAGATTTTCTCCAGTTTGGAGATTTGTACATCTTTCAATGCTTCTAGCTCACAACAACGTTCACCGATTTCAATGAAATTTTCAGCATGCATATAAATTACCGAGATCTCCAAAATGCAGTGTATAAACTTTCATTATTCACTCAAATGAAGAAGTTAAAAACATGTGTTCTTTTATTTTTTAACCATTTTATGTCAAGTAAACTAGGACTCTAACATTTAAAAAAAATTGAAGTTATCTGGGTTATTAAATTCATTCCGTGATAAAACGTGTCTGAATATTATGTTACCCACTGTTTGTTTCTATTACGATTACAATTCGTACATTTTCATTCGTAATATAAAGCAAAATTTACATTTCATTCTCATCCTACATTCCCTACAAATGTAATGGAATTAAAAAATTACTCTCCCGCTCCAAGAAATCCCGAGACAATTGTAACAGATTAATAACATTTATCACAATTTCCGTTTCATTTCCAGACTCTTTCCAATTCCGCTGAATCCATTTCCCTAAGTCTAAAATGTCTCTATAAAAGAACGAGAGCATAAAGTGCATAACATATGTGCATTAAAATGCACGTTCACACGCAGTTAATGTGCCTGGCTCGCTAAATGTATGCTGCCGCGACAGCGTCGCGCAAGCGAAATCTCCGAACTCGTTCCGGCATCGCCAGCGCCGAAATTTATCTTTAATTATCCGGAATAGAGTTCAGGGACGGTGCACCACGGACTCCGTTCCTTTTTGTGCGAACGCTCGCCTTCTCTTGACCCTCGTATCACCGCCGCACCGCGGCTCAGTTTTTACGTTAGCAATTTCTGCTATGAATGACAGCCTTCAGTCGCTCGTTCATCTTTGAAATTGTACGTCGCGTCGGGGCACTCTAGGTTCTTCTCATTAAAAATGTTTCTTGCCGGGATGTGCTACGTGGCCGCGCGGAGACTTTTCGGGGAAAACATATTGCTCGGCCGGGCCTTGTTCAGAGTTGGCTGCGGCAAATTTTTCACAAATTCGCCAGAAAATACTCTTTTTCTCGTAGCAAAAGGACGGCCGGCTGGTCAGGATGCCTGGACTTCAATTAAATTCCTGAAAGTTCTCAAGTCTACCGCGTGGTCGCGACGCGGCCGCGGAACGACAACGAGCGGGAAATTTAATTAAAAAACTGCAAACACACAATTTTTTCAAAGTTCTAGCGGCTGAAATTGGCCCCCGACTCTACGATGGCAAGGTGAACTACTTTTGATCTTCGTCGATACCTCGGGAGAGGGTTGCGATCGCTTTTTACTCGCGTCGCGCAGTAGTCGATTTTCTTAGAAAATGGGGCTAAAATGGGAAAGAAAATTGTTATGTAGTTCAATTTATTATTGTCTAGTACGTATTCTCCGTACGTTTTACACGTTTATTTTTACTAATTACCAGAAGAATTGAAGTAATAACAAATTATTTCCATTTTGATAATCATGTTTCTCGTCTATCAAAATGCTCCTAATTGTTTAAAAATTGAAAATGTTCCCATTAATATAAAGTTCGTAACGTAGCCTATAATTTGATTATCGGTGCGTAACGTTTCTGGAATCTATTAAAACGAATTCTTTCCTATTCTACATAAAGTGGTATTTATTATTGCAACCTCGAAATCTAAAATTAGCTGCGAATTCTTGCGAGTTTCTTAGGTATATTGTTTAAAAGCAATGTTATTCTTTAGATAACATTACACTTTCTAATAACAAGTATCATAGGTTTTACAACAACAAGAAAAGGTAGAAATCAATAATTACGTTATATCATTATTTTACAGAAATGGATTTACGAAGATAAATAAGGTATGATTCATATTTTTAGCTGCCAAATAGGCAACTTATAGACACCTTTTCCTTAGAAGATGGTCATAATTCATAACTTCATACAATTTTTATGAGAGTTGACAATCCTATGCTTTGGGATTGTTGGATTTGAATATGTCATAAAAAATGGGACATCGCACTGCTGACATAAGCGGTCTTGTTAACATATTTCTTGTGAATGTCGGTGATTTTTCAATGTTTGGTTACAAGAATATAATTAGAATATAAAATTAGATATGACCTTCTTAATTTCAATTCTTCATTTGGATATCATATTGACATCTTATTTTATGTCGTGAATCTAGTTAGAGCAGGTCTTCCGATGATCTTCAAAATCTTTTCTCTATCGCCGTATTATACTGTGACAACGGTGTAGGATATGATGAGGCGGAAAACACAAGACGTAATCAGAAAATGTCTTGCGTCGCTTAGTGCAAAGTTCATATTTATAACATTTATTTTAATGGCAATGTGTTCTGCAAACGATTTCTTTAAGGATAAACTTTAGCTTGACACATTATTCTTCGTCTGTAAGAGTACTCGGTTACCTCGGTTATTGAACCACCGTATATCAAACTTTATCGTCCAATTTTAGTACTTTTCTAATAACAAAATTGTAGACTCGAAGCTGATATCGATATCTATTCAATAAGATATTAAAATATTTCGACCTTCGAAAATTAGAAAACAAATTGAGAAAAAGTACACGAATCATAATATTTCTAGCTGCGGATCAAATAAATTTGTTCCGACAGATCTTCTTGCATTAGCAAAATTAGCGAATGTACAGAGTGTCCGATTTTAATCTATATATAGAATAATTCGTGAATTACACACTATATCAAAAATGTTCCCCACAGAAATTAAATGGTTTCAAGGGACCTACAAAATGACATAATTGAGTTTTCTGTAAGTACACGCGTACGATGCAAATGAAGGAATAACTTTGTTTCTTCTCATATAAATTTGAATACATTTATCAATTTCGTTCATCATTCTGAACAAAAAAGTATTGGCCCAAAAATGACAAAAAATCCTAGTTTATGAGATATCTGAGTGCAGACATTGCAAAGTGGAACTCGTATCAATATTGACTGCTTCAAGGTGACACTGATTTTAACGAATATTTCAGAGCGAACACTTGAACATTCATGCGTTGCTTTAAGCATTTATTTAAGTACGTTGAAAATGTTTTTCATTACGCCATTATTCAATGTATTGTCGAGAAACATTGCAGCTGTCTTTGTTTTATTACTACTTACGTATGTTAATACAACCTTGCACGCTTGATCCAATATTTTTTGTCCGGAATAGCAAATCTTATCAATTAGTACATTCAAAATTATATAGTTTTGTTTAGAAAAAACAAAGTTGACCTTCGTTTGCCCTGTACGCGTCCACTTACAAAAAAATGTATTACGTCATGCCCCCCCCCCCCCCCGAAATCATTTAATTTTTGTAGAAAACACTTTTTACATGGCGTACGATCAACGAGTTATTTTTATTTATAGATTAAAATTGGGCAAACCTGTATTTTAATATGCGGGAGAAAAGAAACACCCTGTACAAGGCCAATAAAATCCGGCAAATATGATCGTAGTATGTATAAGAACATTGCGGAGCGCATGGTTCCGGCGCATTCGTAAGATCTGCAAGCGAACTTGTAAAGAAACCGCTTAGATTCGTTGGACAGACGGCCGTTCGTTCAATACGTCCGCGAGAATATTTTTACTTAACGTTCTCATAACGTCGATGAAACGAGGAGTTTGAAAGTCCGATCGACGAGTGGTTCCTTAACGATAGCTCGGAAAATTCGCCGGGGAAATTTCCTTTCCGAGAGATTGCGGCCTCCGGAGTCGGCGGTTTCGCGTGCTCGAACTTTCCGGCCTCTCCACCCCGCCCCCTTTCTCTCTCTCTCTCTCCCTCTCTTTCTCTCTCGGAAAAGTTTTATTTATTTATCCGCGCCGCGGAACGACAGGGCGGGCGGCTCATCCTCGAGGAATATTATTAAAGCCGTTGCTCGTATTTGACTTCGAACGACCGTACGCTCCAGGGCCTAGGAACTTTATTTGCATACTGGCCGCGTTTCAGCGCGACTCGATACGCTGAATGAGTGCGAAACGAGCTGTGCGAATTGACAACTGGGTTAAATACACCGGCTGGTAATGAACCATCGTAATGGGCGTACAACGTGTCACGAGGAATCGGATCCGACTGGGATTGGGCGACTCGTCTCTCACCTCGCACCTCGCGCTCTACCTGGCCCATTTCACCGTGCTTCTGATAGGAATTTACGACTTATTGTACGCGGATTACGAGCATTATTATCAACTCCTGATAGATTCGGCTTTACTACGCAGCATAGTGATCGAAAACGTTATTTTAGCTTAGGGAAATTATTTTTGTAGTTATACATATTTCTTCGTACGTGAATATGCATACCGATTATATAGGTTTTATATATGCATTATAATTGTACACTTATACAAGGTGTCCCTTTTAAGTTGAGATACCCTTTAGTACTTCGAGTGAGGAGTCAAATGGTACTACTATTTTTTTAATGCGTGGGCGTTTTCAAGATTATTTCAAAGTTATCTTGTTTTTTTCATCATAAAACTATATTTTTTGTTTCGGAATCATATTTTACGTTAAAAAGTGGACAACTTTTGGTTTAAACATTTTACTGTAATATAATGACTTAAATAAAAGAAAATTCCTCCTTGAAGAAAGTAACGTTTTCATTTTAACAAAAAAAAACAAAATTATCTTTGAATTTACAAAAAAATGTTTCAAACTAAAGTTTTACATGTTTTTTTTTACATAGATTATGATTCCGAAAAAATATAGGTTTATGATAAACAAAGCAGAATGACCTTGAAATAATCTTGAAAACGTCCACGCAATGAAAAACTAGTAGTGCCAATTGACTTCCCCTCGAAATACTAACGGACATGTGTTAGTTTCTTTTTTTTAATCACGCGTCTACGAGATTTTTTACAGTCTCAACTTAAATGGGACACCATGTATATCTACATATACTATATACATGTAAGTTAATAATGACAAATATAAATAACAGTCTATTTAAAACTGCGGTTTTTATACACGTGTGGCAAAATTGGAAACGCGAAATTTAAAACAGTGAAAAGAAGAAAAGAAACTGTGAATGTTGATGTATTAATTACACCTTATTAAAATTATTTAACCATGTAAAATTACTTTAAATGATTTATTAAAATCATTTAAGTTTTAAAGAAAAGAAGTAGCACTTGGCTTCTGTGTTCAATCTATGCAGACAGGTTTTATTTTGTATAAAGATTTCCAGTCTAGTAATGAAGAACATAGTTACATGGCACAGTCATAATATAATTACAATTCAGCTAAGTATGTGAAAGTACTAAGAGTAGTGACAAATACGAATTAGAGTTTGCATTCATACAATTATAATGTGCATAGCACTATATGCACGAACTACCAAAATAAGTTTTGGTAATACTATTTTTTATGAAGCACAATATAATCATCATAGTCACTTCGTGGGAAGCCATTTTTTTGTTGCTGAAGACCATATTTATATTTCAGGAACCTCAAGGCTTATTTCGAAATAGATCTCAAAACCTATTTTAAAAGTGAGTATCATTCTTACGTGAACAATGCAGCACCCAACGCGTTGAACGCGTGAAACTTCGATAAACGAGTTTGAGCTACGCTTTCATTCCGATAAGAAAATTTAACGTTCACGCCGCGTAGCATGCGAGCCATTAGACGTCACGTGCAATGCGGTGGGTTACGTTCCCAGCAAATCATCAGGAGCCCATGAACCGTATGCATCTAGTCCTTAAGCCTGCCATCTGTTAAGACTGTAAAGTCTTTAGCACTCTAAGCTTACGACACGGCGCGGAGCTATTAAAACAAGAGAAACTAATTGCCGATGGTGCAGAGAGTAGAGGAAACGAAAAAATCTCCGGGCCGTTTAAGCCTCGATAAATTAGAGGCAGAATCCCGGGAATAGTTCTTATTCCAAACAGCGGACGTTTTAACCGTAGGTGGAAAAGGCGATGGTTATAATGCGTTACCCGGGGAAGTAATTAGGCAGTTAAAAGGATAAAGCCAAGGAGGTAGGAGAAGCTGAAAGAAGCTGGGACTCTAGATAACTGGCAATGAGCCTAGTACACGGCCGACGTGGATGGCAGCCACGTTTGCATAACGGCTGCTATTTACTCCGTCACATTTCAAAGCGTCGCGCCGGCCGACACACGCTCCTCCTACGACCAGAAGACAAATTTTCGCACGGCCTCGTAAACTTTAAGCAGTCGTCCCTTATGTGACCGTGCAACCACTTCCTTTTGCTACTTTCTGAACGCGGCTGTTTCAGTATGATCAAAACCCCATGCATGGAAATCTTTCAGCTTGTTCGAGGAGCTAACTTGGAATGTTTGAGTCTTTAGCTTAATGCGTGTAAAACGTTGTTTTCCTTTTCTTGCATCTCCCGGATTTCAAATGCAATATGCAAACCCGGCAATAACTATCTGGACATAGAATCAAACTCGTACAAAATCAATCGTTGGCAATTTAAAGCCACCTTAGGACAGTTTCCAAAGTGAGAGAAAGAGAAATAATCAAAAGACATCTGGAAATAAGTTATAACAATCTCAGAAGGTTCATTGAGAAAGGTCCGATGAGACGGACATGCAAATTAGCCGAAATGCATCTTGGGACAAGTTAGAACTGTTTGAAAATGTTCATCGAGAAACAACGCCGAACAAGACAGGACTATTCTTGAATGTTCATTGAAAAAGATCTGGTAATAGGAACGTGAGAAACAGTGAAACAGCAGCTTAGAATAAGATAGAACTATTTTAGGACATTTATTGAGAAAGGTTTCATGAGAGGATCATGAAAAACAATGAATAAGCTTATTAGAACAAGGTAGAACTATCTTGGAACGTTTATTGGGTAAATTTCCATAATAGGACATGAGAAATAATGAATAGCTTCTTGGAACAAGATAGAACTGTCCTATAACGTCCATTGAAGGAGATCTGGGAGAGTAACATGAGGAATAATCGGAAACCTTGATACAAGTAGAACAATCTTGGTTGAGGAAGATCCCTCGGAAATATATTTATTAATAAATAATATTCAATGCGGGAATATTGTTGAAAAAGATTCTACATTGACATAAACCCCATTCAAAGGTTCCACAACTATTTTCGAGCCGAGCTTTTGATTATTTGCTAGGTGTCTGTATACTTATAGTCGGGAATGTACAATACCTGGCAACAAGTTTCCGATCATATATAGAGTTTACGAATTGTATGCAAGTAAGACATATGGAGAACGTAGGTGGGATTCCAAATAAAGTAAATAAACAGAAAATAATGCAACTTTTCATTTGTTATCCAAAAGAAACCACAGAGAAAACAAAATGTTATGTGGAAAAAAGTTTCCGCTCATTGAGTTATTAATATTTTGTTACATTACCACGTGCGTGTATGACACTTAGAATGCGTTAGGATTTTTAAAATTTTAAATTTTTTAAATTTTGCCTACATGTTCTCGATTGGGTTCAAATCGTAATTGCTCGAAGGCCACTTCAATGTTCTAATATGATATTGTTCCAGATAGTTACTAATTTGCTGCGGTGACTGCTAGCGCTGTCATCTTGGAAGATGAAAGAAGAATCTCCGAACCACTCCTCTATGCTTGGAATTAAGAAATCTTTTAAAATATTAATATGTATTTCTGCGTTCATGTTCTGGTATACAATGCATAGTTTTCTAACTTCCTTTTCTGTCGTACAACTCCATATCATATAAGATTGCGGATTTTCTTGTATATGCAATCTTCATTAAATTCATTAAGATCACCATCACATTTTTCTTTGTCATCCCTGCTTCAAGAGACAAACGCGAGACTCGTCACTGAATATTACTTTGCACCAGTCCTCCACAGTCTTTACACCACTTTAAGCGTTTCTTCTTGTGTTCCTTTGTGAGCAAAGGTTTTGTTTTTATCTTCCGAAATGAAAAGCCCATTTCATTTATTCGATTTCTGACAGTACGGTCACAGATACTCGAGGTCCACTGTTCACTTATTTGTTTCCATGTTGCTCGCCCCATATTTTTAACAACTGCGCACAATTTTCTTTCGTCTTGTCTACTTGTTGCACAAGGACGACTACTTTTCCTAAAGTTAGATGCACTGCCTGTTTCATTATACTTTTTTTTTGTATCACTTATCGCATTCTGACTACATCCTACAATTTCTGTAACTTTTCCTCGACTATTAAATTGTTTGAAAAGTTCGATTACTCTTAATTTTAAATCGTTTGAACATAACTTACACGATGACATATTGCATCCGTTTACAACATCCGTCTTACTTATCCACTGACTGAAATGTTTTGTATTCTAGTGGTGAAAGCGTTTATATTTTTTCAAAGATTCGAGTCGTGTTTATGCTTGCTTCATCCGCTTGAGATATTCATAGAGCTAGCTGTTTAAATCATGACCGAAAACATTTTTCCAACATTTGTACTGATCGGAAACTTCTTTCCACATAACATTTTGTTTTCTCTGTGATTTCTTTTTGCTAATAAATGAAAAATTGCGTTATTTTGCATGTATTAAAAGCATAAACTCGCATAAAAGAACATTTCATAACTCTAAAATGCGAATATTCTTTGCAAATTTTGTATAAGTATATATGACGGGAAACTTTTTGCCAGGGGTTATACAATATCCTGTAGTTGTACGGGAACGAGTATAGCTCATACTGATGGTTTGCATTCCAAAAGTGATTCTCACTTAGTGTACATGAAATATTTATATTAACCCTTTGAACTACGATTTCTTTCACAGCTACTATTTGTTAACGCTTGTTTGTGACTAATAAATTCGTACACGACAAAGATAATTTATATTTATTGTTCGACAGCCTTTATTTCCATGTTTAAATATTGGTAACAAAAAGATAGAATTTTATTTCAATTTAACATACTTGAGTAACATCCATATTTAGTAGACTATGCTCCAAATTTTCATAACGAGTGTGACGTAATATTATAGGGCAAGGGATTAATCCCAATTTTATCATTTGCTGTCCTATTGTGTACAGTAATAAAATTATAAACAAGATTAGATGTTATGTAAACAGTATTATTATAGAAATATTTAAAAATCAAAACTGGCACTCACTACAATCAGTATAATTTTCTCTTGGCATTAGAAAGTATCGATTAACATTAGGACGCTTGAGGTATTAGAAGGTTTAAAGTCTGCTTAAGGAAGGGTCGTTTTATGCCCATTTAAGAAAAAAGTACTATAAGTATTATTTTTCCTGTTCAAGGTATATTTATTTATACACTACTGTTAAATAATACATTTAGGTACCTATTAATTAAAAAATGGAATATAAAAAATTTATAAAAGAACATTGCTAGTATCAAAATACATGTTTAAAATTCTATAGACATTGTGTGATCCTCCCTCAAACATACCAGAGTTAATTAATGAATTTTGTGTGAAGAAAAAAACAAGTGGAGTTATATTTTTAAAAAATGATATATTTCCAACATGTAAGACCTATAAAACATACAAATAAAAATCTTTTTTCTTTAAAAATTGTCGCGCAATTGCTGTCTTCCTCATGAAAAGAAGTTTTGGAGTTAATACTAAAATTACTCAACAATGAAATTGACGTGTGCATTGGCCTGTAAAAATGAGAAGATCTAATTTATTTAAATTCTGCACAGCTTTTATTACAGTAGCTGCTCTAATTGTGTAATTTATTAAATTAATTGCCATGATAGTGTTTTTATAATTTATATTATTATAAAATGAGAAATCGATCATTTGGCATTGGTAGATTTAGTGTGCATAAGAACATTTTAAGATCATAAAAATCGAAAAGAAATAATACTTAGTAATTATGTTCCCTATTCTGCTAGAAGATTGTTAACAATAAAGATGTGAGTGCGGTCCACAAACAATCATAATGCTGGGGTACATGTTTGAGTTGTTTTATCTCCAACCTCTGGACGGCGGATCGTGGAACAGTTGATTGCTCAGCAAATACACGGTCCATTCGGTATCATGAGGGTCATCTTACGCTTGTGTACTAACATACTTCTTCGTAAAGTTTGCCATTTGATTTTTGCGAGCTCTTGTCTTTAATTATAGTAGATAATAGTAGATAACACTTTATTAATTATAAGTAATGCAACCTAATTACGTGAAATTTTTAGTCGCTAAGATGACCTCGGAAAATGTACAGAGTGAACAACTTAACTTGTTTTTCTTTTACATTTTTGAAAATCTCCTAAAACAAATGAGATATTCAAAACCAGAATATTAGATTTTCAAAACTAGAATATTAGGCTGCAATTTTACTCTTTACATGCCACAGAATACAATAGTAACAACTGATAGCAAATGGACTATTTAAACTATGTACATTTCTATGAATTTACATCGGAGATCTGATAATTTGGATAAAAATATCTATTTAGAAATCTATTTCATATTTTGAAGTTGCAATTGTTACATCGCATAAGTGCCTTTCCTAGAAATTATCACATGGAGTAATTTATTTACGTGCATTTTAAAATAATTCCAATAAACGTTCCTTATGATTCTTATGGAAAGCTAAAATCAAGACACAGTGATTACTTAATGTTACATCTTATTTGAAGTATATTATGCTGTATTTTGATGTCACTTATAAGTTTCGGACAAGTAGTACATAAAGTAACATTAAAATTATTTTTCTCAAATACGAAAGTTGTGCCTAGTAATTTGACTTATTCTAACCTAGATCATACACATTAGAAAATTTCTATTCCATAAAATATGATAAACATTAAAGATAATAAAAAATATTGTCTACCAGTCGTATCACTAGTTTAACGTGACATGGAATGAATTAGTTCAACGAATCTTCTGGTTGCTAAAACCGTAACGCACAAATTTTTTATTTTCGACTACACTTTTTACTTTCACTTCGCAACAATTGCTAAAACGAGGTCAAGTTAAACTTTTTCCATTCCCTGTTTTATTGCTTTTAATTCGAGTGTTATTTGAATAGAACTGCGATTAATACAAGAGAAAGATGTTAAGGACATTTAATTGCTTCGCTCTGTTGATTACATCGTGATTCTTCAGTATTCCGATGTTTGCAAAAACTGTTTAAAATGGTACCACTGTTTCATTTTGGCTTCTTTTTAACTAAAAATGTTTATACTCGAAATCGACTGAGCATTGAAAGGGAGACGAAATTGAATTATTTAATTCGACACAATGAAAACGATAAATATTAAGAACATGACACATGGAATGACGACGAACAATACAATATTGGTGTCGAAGACGGCGTATAGATAACAATTTATAAACGATGGTACGATACATCGATTATATAGCAGTATATATCGATTATGTAATAACATTATGACATATTTCAGCTAACAAAAGGCAAAAATCTGTCAAAAAAATCATTTATTATTTCCAAATTCCATGATACGTGATTTAACATCGCAACAACAATATGAAAAACGGAAAAAATAGGAAATATAATTTTTAAGTATTATAGTTAGATTATGGATCTTTATTTGGATCTTTATGTTGATTGCTATTTCGTTCGCATGGAGTACCGTTCAATTATGACACCTACTTGGAACAGTAGCACAAACGATACGATAAGAAATAGATAAAGGACATGAAAATGAATGTAAAAACTGTCCCCATATTTTTGAACATTGTTCTTTATAAATTCATTCACACAAATACTCGTATTAGTTTTTATTTATATTGAATAAATATTTAAAAATTCATTACCTTCTCTGAAAACATTAATCTATCGAGCGATAGTATAGATATTCAATATATCGCTTTTAATTCTAACGAAATCGATGAAAATTTTATACTTCCTGAAAAGCGTTTCATAATGAGTACTTTTACCTTACCTCGAACTATTTAATTAAAGAACGAGGAATTCGCGGCGCAGAAATTCGTCGATGCTAACGTTTCGAACAGTTTGGCCACCGAATTATCTGACACCGTGGTATTTTTAATATTCAATACGGTTTCAATATCGATGTCAGAGGTATTTAGGAACTTGCTGTAAGACTGTACGACTCGTTCCTGCGGTCGGATCCAGGGATCCATATACATATATTCGCGTTGTTATTAAATTCTCCGGGAACTGTGAGAAAAGTTGTGATAGTTAACTATTCCGAAGTTTCTGGCGAAAGATTTAAAGCAAAGTTGCACCGCTAATAGCCTACATTGAACACCATGCTTACAGCCACCGCAAGAATTATACTTGTATGAAGTAATAACAAGCTATACCTCGAGCAAGCAATATGTTAATGTATCGTTGTTCCAACCCTGTTTTTACAGTTCGCGGAATTTTAAGTTTTGCGGTATCTCTCGGCGGTGTGCGAGTTCTACCAAGTATTGTAATCCTTGCGATTTGCAATAAGATGCGAGTTTGTCTTTTTTTGAAATTTCTGAAACAACATGGAGGTAATATTATTCGTCGGAGTTGTGGTTCGGTTTCATACATAAATTGATTTATATTATTTCTTCGCATTTTTTCTAGAGATATATATCACTATGTTTTCTTATACTATACGTATACATACTGATAAAACATAATATATTGGTCATCTTAAAAATATAATCGTATTTAAAACAAATATTTTGTACATCACTCAATTTTCCTTATTTTTCTTTTTGCTTTCTTTAAACAAAACGTAGAGGCAAAGAGGTAGACAATTTTTCGATCATTTTCTTGGATTTCGTGAATTACTTAAGGTAATAATACATTATTAATAATCACTAACTGATTCATGGTTTTTCAGATTTAAAGGATCTAATGAAAAATATAAAATTGTATTATGTTTACATCAATAAATCGAAGTGTATTCAAATTTATCGTTTTATGTGTTATTAGCTGTAAGAAGGAGTTCTAAAAAAGAATATACATATTTTTGTTGATCGGGTCAATCACTATTCATCAAATTAAAATATTATCGCTCACTACAACAATGACATACAATAAAATATTCAGTAAAATATTATCATATTATGTCTTGTCAAAATATTGAGTAAGTTAAGTAGATATTTTGATAGTAGAAATGTTTGTTTACAAAATTGCGTTAACGGATATTAATGAGACTCTATCTATTACAAGATTCATGTAGGTATAGTGCTTGAATTATAATAATTTATTAAACTACAAATTGATGAAGGAAGTCAGACAAAACAGTAAAAATATAAAAATGATGTAAGTACTAAATGTTCAAAGATTCTTAAGGAAGAAACATACTAATTAATTTATAGGTTGAGAAGTCCATATTAAAATTTAGTTACAGATTTTTGTAGCTTATATTCATTTTTTCTACTCCAAATTAATTCTTTTGTAGACCACGTTCAGCTTTTTGAACTTAGACTTAACCTCCTCGCAAGTCTTTTATTCACCTTTTGGCAAATTAATGTCACTTATTTGTAATTTTTGTAAGAAAATTCGTATTAAATTAAAAAATTGAATAATATTTTATAAAAAGTTATTGAAGATTACTTATTTTTAATGAAATTTATATTACTTTCTTCTAAGTATATAAATTTATTTTTTAAGATTAGAAAATATTCACATCACATTCTCTCTATTTTTTCCTTATTTTGCAACATTTCAGCTTTAATGTCAAAATAAAATCATCGCTTTATTTCATTTCTATCAAAAGTTCTTTAATTTTGACACAACTTCGTCAAAAGTGATCAAAGGATGATCACGTCTTCGGTGATTAAAGGATCCACCGAGCGACACATCGAAATTAAGAATGATGTGATCGCACAATTCTAATGAATTTTACGAATCCATAAATTATCGGTTGATAATAGAAATTAAGATGCACCGTGCATATGAATGGATCATTTAGTATATTTGCAGGCGATAAAGTCAGGATGCGGACACAGTGGATAGAGAGTCGCAAAACAGCATGGTTGTGCAACGGTATTAATAGTAGGTGAAACGTACGGATTGACAACTGGTATATGTAGGTACACTGGACCAGGAACAAATGCCGTACATCAACGTGTATACGTACACATGACGTACGTTTGCTTTAAATTTGTTGCTCAGGTGCAGAACACTGTCATGTCGCGCGTGTCGACGCAATACTGACGTGAGTAATGCGATTCAATATTGATGTTTGTATCAGTGTCGACAGCTTGGGCTCCAGTGAAAAGAAACTTTTTACGAAATAAATAATTATGTTTCGAACCAAAATTTTTATCCAGAAACAGAAAATTTTATATTCATTTATTTAATGGTAAAAGAAGAGCAAAGATGAGATGCAATATAATGATTTGCAAATTTTGTGTATTTATGACAACAATACGAGTACGAATGAAATCAGAGTACAAATAAATTCCGGATTAAATTACGAATAAATTACGAATAAATTACAAATACATATTTTATAAGCTACACTGTGTTACTAGTTTAAAAATGTTCTCATATTATAGGTTCCAATGAGAACAGATATAAAAGAATTCATGAGATTAAAAACTTTGGTCCATCTATAATAAAACGAATGCAATTTAAAAGTGAACATTTTCCTATAACAAAGTTCTCAAACATTATTAGTAGTGCTAAATATTATAAACATATTAAGCAGTAATTCTGATCATAAACCAAAAATTAAATAATCCTCGATTTTGTCACTTTCGTGAGTGGAGAAATGTCGCGTAAAGATGCGCGATGGAAGTTATTGTTTACTTAATTGGTTACTGCGAGACTGACAATGACACGCCAACAACGCATATGCGGGATAATTCTAGCTGAAACTGACTGCTCAATGGAAATGGAAATGTGCATGAGTGTCAGCGTTAAATTATGTTCAACTATCAATCAAATATACGAGAACTCCACTTCATTTTGCTATAGCGAAGTTCAGTTGCGATGAATAGTTTAGATAGAAATTGAAATCTACTCTCCGTCATTTACCATAGCATAGATACAACTTTAATTCCCATTTATTTCGAGATATATTAACATCAATTAAATGTTATCACACTTCATTAGGTTTTACTATTTTCAAGTTTCATATAAAATGGGAACCAAATTTTTTATTACAGTTCAATAGGTTTTATTATTCTCGAGATTCGTTTCGAATCTTAAACAAACATTTTTCTTCAGGATTATCAGTTTAGGGAAAATATAATTTTAGGTACTGATATATTTTGTCAGAGATTTATATTGTTATACTAACAGCAAGTACATAATATATATATAATATTATATTATGCCAGAATATTACATTATGCTGCATTACTAATGAGTAATATTAACTTTAAATGGTTTAACATACTTGATTTAATTTATTAGAGTTTAGAATTGAAATTGAATTTCAAGAATTAATATTCTTTTATTATTGAATTTAATCTCAGGCAGCAATCTTGAATAAAAGAAATATTGATTGAAGCAAACTTTATGAAATCTCTATGTTCTGAATGTAGGGAATATATTCCATATCAAAAAACCATACATCGCAGCTTAATATATATATATATATATATATATTTTATTCCACATATTTTATAAAATACAAACACACAGAAGAATATCTTATATTCCCTACATCTCTTGATTTTAAATAACAATGGTACATGAACTTAATTTAAGTTTCATTATGCTCGAGTGGCAATTAGGTAACAAATGCAATCGTTGACCCAACTAACGATTAAGTACCAATTTTAATTAGTAGTTGCTGTAGTATGTCGATTGAGTTATAGATTTAATCGATAATTGCGAGTACTGTTGAAACGGATAAATTTTAATTGTCAATTGCGTCCAATTTTGTCTGCCATTTCTAATAAGCGATACTATGTATACGTATTGAAAGTACATATTATGCAATCACTTATTAACGACTTCATATGTTTACTTGGTTGAATGAACTGTCCCAGATGACATCCGTAAGGTTTATTGAGAAAACATAAAAGACTGAATATTGGTATAAATGTATCAATGGAAGCTATACTGCACGCGAATTTGACGAATGTTTAAACTAAACTCTCAAAAATGAATCTTCGTTTTTCCTTACCACGAAACATTTCGTTATAACTAGTTAATAGATTAATAGAAATCTTTATTTATTTTAATAATTATCTGCATAAGTAAGAAGATTAATTTGTTAGATTCTTTAAAATAGCATAATTCCATATTTGTCGACTTCCCTTTACGCATTACATTGTAACCGAAAAATCTAAATAAATTCAATCTTCTCAGTTTCACGAGTCAATGCACACCAGTCATTTTCATTGTTTATTTTTGCTCTTCAGTGATCAGAATCGCAAGAATTATTTCCGAGTAAGAGACTCTAGGGAATTAATATGGGTTTCTCGGTGCCTCTGGTGCCGATTTAATGTCGAATAACATAAACCGGTTACGTAAATAATTCCGCAACCCAGTTAACTTATCCACGCTTCCGAATCCCTTCCTCTTTTCGACGTCGGGGTTCGCAATAACATCGTTCCATAGATTCCTGCAACTTTATTACCCTCTGACCGCAATATTAGCGAATCCTTTAAAGCACGATACCGAGCGCGGCTATACGTTGGTCGCGTTGCAGCCGCGCGCGATGAAATCGCAACTGTGTGCGTTCCGCATTTCTGGTTACGTAGAAATGCACTCTTCAAATAAGGTTGGAGATTCATAGCTCTAATGTTGTTTGCGGGAAAAAGTGTGCGTAGAGAACAACGACCCGGAGCGAATAGTTTCTGCTGCAGCGCGTATCATTGCAATTTTTTCCCATCTTTTTATGAATACTATGTTCATCGAGGATCCCCAGCTTGGAAATATTCATCGACGAAATTTATGCGTTTTCCTAGAAAGGACCGTTTTACGACATCAGAACCATTACGACATATAATCTGGATACGATGTCGATAATAAAACGTTGATTGACATTATCTTTCTCACACTACAGATTTTGACAATAGAAACTTCTTTATTTATTTATTTGTTCATTAATACTTTGAATCAGATAATTTACACAGCAAATATAGTTTTGTTATATATTTTTCTTTACAAATTTAGAAACTAAACAATGTAAACTTGTTTTTGATGTTTTCTTTTACGGCTATGTAAGTTGTAAATATGTTCATATCAGAATTTTTTTTAAAAGTTACTTTGTTCAGGAATATCACGGGAATTGATTCTTGTAATTGTTCGAAAGCAATTCAATGATCTAATAACTCTAGTGCCATATCGTTTAACATATTCTAATCTTGATTCGTTAACGTAGGAGCATGTATTGTTTAAAATCAAAATTTCACATTCATCGATTTATTGTAACTATGAAAGACGAAATGTTTACTTATCGGTATATTAATAAAAATCATAGTGTTACGATGTAGATATGGATGTAATTTAAACCAGATTTGAAAAAGATGCCTGGTAATACGTTTACTAATATTATATTTGCGGAATTGAAAATCGGTATATGGACGGATCAGAAGTCAATCAGTGTAAATTCAATAACCTTAAAATTTAGAGAAATAAGGATTTTGCCAATTAGCTGGAAAAAATGACAATGCCACTAATATTGTAAAGCATAATTTTTATTATAATTAAATAGGAAAAATAACTAATATCAATATTTTATAATCTTTTTCATAACTTTCTAAGTTTTGTTTAGTCATTTTGTGCTACTATCTATTGTTTATTTCTGATGAAATCGACTATACCGATTTAATGACCGAAGAATCCTATGATAAAAGTCTGTTTGCACCGCGTAAATCATTTTCAAAGTGAAATTGACATACACTGATTGGCCTCTGAATCTGCCCATATGTATTTTAAAGCAATGATACATTTATTTATGAGTACGAGTATCAGACATGGAGACACATATGAAAACATTTGTTACATGTCTGATTTGTTTTACGTGACATCGTTCTAATATTAGATTTGTTCCATATATTTTTGCGAACACTGGGATAGTGAACTAATGGACACAGTTTTGATAACAGTGGTCACGGAAATACAAAACAGGGTGAATTTGTATTGTATACACACATGGGAGCATGCAAACACTGTATTGCAAAACTAATGGAAGTTTCGAGATTTCTAATTCGAGATTTCGTTGGAGTACACTGAATTTTGCCGCTTTTGCGCGAAACAGTAAATGACATTATCTGAAAAAATTCAAGCGATATTAAAAGACAACGCTATTTACGCATATCATAATAATAGTAACGTATCAAATGTTACGAAATAAATCTATGAAACGCTGCAAGCTTTAGCGATGTTGTAACTAACTGCAAATAGTTTTTATTTTTGTAAATTTATAAACAACGTCCGTGATAAAGATAAAATAGAGTATTTTCTCCAATATAGCTTAACGGATTTAGTTTACGCTAGTCGAGATTTCGAAAGCTTAACGTTATACAGGAAAAGTCCGATTACTCCGTAATAAATATAGAATATGAAACCCACCGGAGCAGATAGAATAGCCGTGCGACCCACGGTTTTCATTTGTAGGTCAACGCATACACGCATCCATCTGCAATATAAACTTTTCATATTTTCCATTTGTCTTTGCCATTTATTTACCATTTAATTCAGTTTCATTGATTGAAGGAGGTAATGCCGCATATGATATTTCAGCTTTATAGTCTTAAAGTAGTGGAGCCACCTACCGTGGGCTGACTAATTGCAGTGCCTTTAGTTTTTTTTCGAGAATAATTTGATTTATATTTATCGAATAAGACGTATCAAATCTTTTTATTAAAAAATGAACAAAATGAAAGAATAAAAGAATTTATGGGATATCTTGTATTTATGGAATGAGACATTAAATGTTTTTATCAAAGATTAAACAAAATACCAGAATAAAAACATTTGATACATCTTATTCGACAAATATAAAATTAATTGTGCCCAGTATACTCGTCAAAAATAGCTAACTGGTTAATTCATGTTAATTATGTTAATTAATTAACTAGTAATAATTTATAAAAGTGTTGTATTTCAACAGAATCTGCAGAAAAAGAAACGTATATTGTATAATTACAGTAACTTATACATTTTTCAAAGAGATCGCAACTGCTAATTATTTGTAGACAAATGTCGAAATATTAAGGGCATAAGGAGTAAAAATCCTGTTGCTGAAATTGCAAGCATATAATTTAATTATTTGCATTTACGTCATGATATGTTGTTTTTACCATTATTTATGTGTTTGATACATAATCTGGTTCTCTGAGGGTGCTGACCTGGAATTCTTAGTACAATTCTTGGTAAAATATGCAGTATAAAATCGAATAGGGTGCACTCTGTATCCTAACACTAATATATTTTGTAAGTGGCCAATATGGGTTTGATATGTCCGTTTTACGGCTCATTATAGTGGGACGACGCATCTTAAATCAGATCACGAGGTCTTCTACTTTGCATACTCGGCACAATTTTTCCGATTCCACGTTCCAGTGACTCTCAACTCTCCTCTTGTTTCTGCCCGAGCTGGCTTTTCCAACTTCAACCAACTGGACGAAATTCCTCTGTGTTTTGCGCAATTTTAAAAGAAAGGGTATTGTTAACCTTCCCAGACGTATACGGGTCAGCTCTTTGACGGTCGTTCCTATCTTTCTCGGGTGGACCAGAGAGTAGCACAAATGCACCAGTTGAATTACTCCTTCGTTATTAGATTAAAGCCAATTTGAGGTTGCTTCTGAGTGAAACACAAATTAGGGCAGAGTGACCTGTCTAGTGAATGGACACTTTAGTTGCATGTTTGTTCAAATAATCGTTATTCAATCCTCTGAATGACATTATTGTAAGCGAGCTGATTTACTATTAATTACGAATTAATACTTCCCTGAACACAATATAGCTTTCTTAAAACGTAATATTAGATTTTGGAAAAAATTTATTGAATGAACAGTAATATTCTAGTGAACGATATTGTACAAAGAAATTCACCATAGCTTCAATAAACTATTAAATAAAGTTATGAAACTTTGTATAGAAGTAGAATAAATTATACTTAACATTACCGTATTTTTTTATACTGACTTACACTGACTATTTTTTTATACTTTTTTTATATCTGCAAAACACGTGTAGTTCTATAATTAAACTAGTCTATAAAATTGAATATGAGAAGATTATGATTAGATCGCGAATCTGTATGTAAAATGAAAATTGTCTGAATCAATTGTAAAGAACAGAAGTTGAATGAAAATGTATTTCTTCCTTTCATGGTTGTAATAAATTGAGGAGAATTCAAATCTATTCTGAAATTCTCTTAATACCTTAATTACTTGGTATTTTACATAGTATCTTTATCATAAATGCATAAAATCCAGTAGCCTAGTTATAGCAACGTTACTTCTGCATATAATACGAAAAATGTTCAGTCACTTTTTGTTCATGAACAAATCACCTTAGTGAATTTGAAGAAAGGCTGACACTAATTTAATTTCTTTAAAGAAAATGAGTAAAAACTAGACCGCGGATTTTATGCATTTATGTCAAAAGTAGATAAGTAAAGTTCAGAAAAATAGAAACAACGTACGAATTCCGTTACACTGTTTTCAATTTATTGAAATTATCGATAGCAGAAGTAGATCTTTATAAAACTCTTTGTTTTGTAGAATTGGTGTAGATAATTTTTATACTGAATAAAGATCTGCAGTCTGGAAGTTGTGTTACCAATTGGATAATTGTTATTCCTACAGAAATGTTCAGATCACTTGTACTTAGGTTCAGAAGGAGCTTGACGTTAATCCATCGTTCTTTATAAGAATCGTGTAATAACAAATTCATCATATTGAAACCATGCCACAATAAATATATTGACACATTGATAGAGTAGGCTGTCGATTACACGTTCGAATCGACGAACTATTTGTCTACAGCTCGTAAATTATTGAATATGAACAATATAATAGTACGAAAGGAATAAGAAATAGACGAAACAGTTGTGTACAGTTTTTTTTTTTATTGGAACCATGCCCCTAATTCATTTTAGATGTTACGTTGGGGCGCACCTGTATCGAAAGACGTGCAAGCCGTTTCATACCAAAAACGCATTCCCACATCTGTAATGCACGGGCGAAACGCTCGCAAGACGCTTATAGAAGGACGATTTTTATGGGTGGACGCGCGTATCGGAGCGGCATAGCCATCGACGTGACGAAATACCAACTCTACACATACGAGTACATGTCCAGCATAGTTGAATGCATTGTATAATAGGCTTTTTACCGCGAAAAAGCATTATTATCGTGAGTACGTCTGGGAATTTCGTAGAAACGGAAAATGTGATTTCTTATTTTCTTTATCTTCTATGAGCGTACAAAACTTACGTAAAATCATGATCGGTGGTACCTTTTTATTTATTCATGCATCTATTATCTATTTGTTAGCGAAGTTAGAGAAAAAGAAACACCCAGATTATGAAACCAAACGTATTGTACTAGAAACAAAGCTTCTCAAAGGCAAGTACTGCTTTCCTCCTTGCATTAGTTCTATCTTTGTAATCTCGATATAGAAGGACTAAGAATGATTTATAACTTCACTAGACAATGTTCAGTAAGAATTCCGAACTTAATAATAAATAATATCGAACATATGTACACATAACAATTATGTACTTGCTAAATAAACTATCTGGTTTGAAACATTAATAAATAAATAAGTATTTATTTAACTATTTACTACTATTAACTATTCAACTATTAACAATTATTATATTTAACCAATATATTTAACCGATATTCCTTTATTAAATTATATTATTCTTGTTCCTTCAGTGTTAACGATTACATGAAGTCACTATCTACTAATTAATAATAACAGGTATTATTTTGTTAATAACTATTATATTAGGAGGATACTTTTCTTGTTTAAAAATCATTGCACATTATGAAGCTCCTTTCGCTTTTAATAGTACAATTTATGATTCTATTTTTTTGTAACAACAGTATTCCACGAATTACATGTAACATTAGGAAATATTTCTATAATAATATGTTTTATTGGTATAATATTATCTTATTTTTCACTATCACATCAGTTTCATTTTGAAGCAATTTGATACTTGAATTGAGTAATGTGATACTGACATTTTGTTGATATTGTTTGCTAATTCCTTATATTATAATTTATTGATATTAAGGCTGTTTCAAGTATTAAAGTGCTTTTAAATACAACTACCCTACAACTACAACTAAAGCAACTACTGTCCATACAGATGAAGGTATTTTCATTATTAAATATGTATTTTAAGTCCATTCTTACATATATACAATAATTTATATTGAATTTTATTTTTACTATGACTACGAAAATAAGATGAAAAACTTGATCCTCGAAAGAGTTGATTAGATTTGTGACAGGGTGAATCTGTTTTGCAAAAAGCTGAATATGAGAAATAAATTTGGAATGTAAAATAGTGAATTTGTTTTTATAAAATTGAATATAATTTGCGATAAATTTGGAATGCAGAATCTGTAATAAAGAAATAAGTATCTTACACAAAATAATAGTAAACAATAATAATACTAATAGGCATATGAAGTACATCATTTAAATTTTTGGCAATTATAATTTATGTATATTTGGCTAACATTAGATCACAGATTTTATGCACTTATGGCAAAAATGTGTAATCGAAAGACAAAACAGTGAAGATATTGGAAGAACATAAAAATGCTGTTATATTAAAACTGTTCAAAGGAGAAATACATTGTAACTCCTATTTTGAACAATTGAAGTGCAAAGTTTTTGTATTTTGCATAAAGATCCGCGTTCCTTTCAATTACGAAAGGATAATGAAATGTTCTTTATCACTTTAAAGTCGACTAAATTTCACTAATCAATCGCAGAGTAAAAAAACGTGCACGCGTATCATTAGAACTATCGATTTTCATGGAAAATATAGTATGTGTCCGTTTCTGATCGTGTATACTGCATGAGCCATTCCACGTCAAATCGATCACTGTTGCACTCGATGTTTGGGATTTTGTTCAAATTGAAATATGTTGTGACCCACGTGAAAACAAAGGGGTTTACCGTCATAGCATGCATTCCTAGTGTGGACACTCTAAACCGTTATAACTTTTGATACATGGAAAATTTTAAAATACGTTCCAAACAAAAGTTACGCAACGTTGTAAAGATAAATATTTTCACATATTCCATTGAAAACAGAGATAAAATTACCTGCTGTGTATCGAATTTAAAATGGCAGTTAGCAATCCGTGTTCACGTTTCATAGAAAATTTCACAACAGACAATCAAGTTTCAATAATCGTTCCGTACTATTAATTCGCATTAAGATTTGAAAGATTGTCAATTAAAACTCTTCTCATTTAATTCGTCTAATATTGATTTATTTCGTTCTTATTAACCTCTAATTTTCTAGCGTTTTTTCTGCTTTTTTATAATACTTAATAATAGATTTTTATTAAAAATATATTATAATTGATTTTAAACGGGAGCGAGATAATTATAATAGATTTTTAATAGAAACTCTTGCACGCTTCTTATAATAAGATACCATAATCACAAATGTAATATTTTTTATTTCTCTTCGATTGTGTTGCAATTTGATACATTTTGAATGAAATACAATCGATGAAATTTAAGTGGAAAATAGAAGTGGGTGAAAACTGCTAAGGACATTTTAACCATTTCTGAGGGATGTACAAGGGTCAAGTAGGTTTCAAGTATTAGCTTGTAACACTTATAAGCGATAAGACATAAGTTGATATTGATAAAAGAGAAGAATACGGAAAATTAAATCGGTTGATTAAAATTAAATTTGATAAAATTAAAATTGATTAAATTAAATTAGTTGAACAAACTTATGAGTATTGTCACCATAAGAATGGATACACTTGCAAATTAATGTCTACAAGTATCAAGGATTTTATATACTTTACATACTTTATATACTTTTTATATACTTTATATACTTTATTAATCCATTAAATCAAGAAAATTCTCTAAAAATGATGGTGTCACTCACATTCCTGCACTATCAGATATAAATCAATCAATAGTAAACATATAAAACCGATTCAAAACTGGTAAAGTGCATTTATGGCATTTCTAGGTTTGTAAAATGCAAGAAAATATTTACATTAGCTAAGATTAATGATACTTATCCATTATCTTCATAAAATAGATTTTCAGCTTATTCCGAATTTTGTAAAATAACCTGTAAAGATAAGATTTTGCATAAAAATTCTCGATCTGGTAATAACAAATCATTAATGCTAAAATTATGATTAATTGACGTGGATATATTTTAAATTTGTTGATACTGTCTTGTAAACTGATCCAGAAAATACAGTTAAATAGAATTATTTTATGAACCATCTAAAATCCTTAATCGTTGATCCAAAGTGTCTGGTAATTATTGTATAGATATGTAATTAACAAGTAGAGTGTAGTTCATAACAGTTAAATTACAAATTTTGTATTCATCAACAAACATAATTAACTTCCCTGTTTTTGACAGATGGGACACGGTATTAATCTGTCTAGCTCTCTTATAGTTAGACGGGCGTGTGAAATCACGTTTCAATTGGTCCAAATCACCGTACATGAAAGTAACTTGAGAAAACAGCAGTCGGGGTGATAAATCATGGAGCTAGCTATCCTTCGCGAGGCAACCGTTTTGTAAAGTAAAAGCCACTGCCCATCATGCCGCACGAGGGTGTGAAAATCTACTGCTGCGTTCATCCGCAAAGAGACCAGACCCAAGGGGCTTGAGCATCTCACGGACCTGTTAACTGCTGCTTCGCGTCTTCAGGTTTATCGCACGTTAATCGTATGGGGAATTACGAGCATTTTTTTTTAAATGAGTTCTGTACAAACATACATTTAGAGAAATATCGATTGAAAACACATAAGCTATTGGAGCAAATCATAGTAGAGTCACCGTTATATAGTGAATTAATTGCGCGACAAAAGTGTTCTTATGAGACAGTTTTTTATATAATAAAATAAGAAGCATTTAACATGCAGTTTGAATTAATAATCAAGACAAAATGAAATAAAATTAATACAAATTATACACGATAAAACTTGGCTTTTGCAGCCAAGTCACGTCATTTCTTTAATACATTTAAGTCTGCAGTATTACATTCCTTTCGAGCTTAAAATCATCTAAACCTTGCTCTGAAGGCTTGAAATGCTTCGGAACAAAGTCACACAAAAGGTCATCTGCTATCACTAATTTCATTTTGCTTATCTACTTCTTGGCTTGCATTTTACACATTCTGTAAAATGAAGTCGTCAGAAGTATATACTCGATTATTATAATTTTTATTGAGTTGCTACCATTCTGTTACGCTGGGTTTATCACAATGGTATTCTGTATTATATTCTCGTATTTTGTGTAGGTTAGTGAATTGTGATAGGTTTCGTCTTACAAAGCTAAGTAATATCTATGTTTAAATGACAGTACTCTAGCAAATCTTCAAATATTAGAAGATTTACGTTATGTTTTGCGTTCATATAATGGAAAATCTACTCTACCAATCTAATGTACAAATAAACTTTTCGTTTGTTTTTGAACATAATTAAGTTTATATTTATCGAATTAGACACATTACAATTTTCTCTTTTTTTTATTTTGTTTATTTTTGAATAAAAACATTTCTGCCTGAAAAGCACGGCAATTGGTCATCCTACAGTAACTGGTTCCGCTACCCTATTTGTGAACTAAAGAGTTTTAGCAGTGACGTTCGTTTAATTTCATGCCTCTATGGTTAGAAAAGCCTCTTACAGCAATATTTGTCAAATACTTTTCTCATCGTCCATTATACATGTTGAGCAAGTGATAATGACTCCAAAGGTTTCTTTTCATTATTATTGTTATTATATTCCCTTTACAATTGGCTATCCAGCAAAGGGTCTAACAAGATGAGGATAAGGAATCGGTTCCTACACAATTTTTCATTTACTTTTGTGTACTAAACAATGCTCAACTCGTATCGAGCAAAACGATGTCGGTGAAATTATTCTCGTTTATTTCAAAGTAATCCGTGGACAGTAATTAATAGGCTGCGGATTTTGTTAATAGATTCAAAATGATACATTGTCACCTTAAAATTCTTTTAATCTTTCTCCTATTCTAAATTGCAACTACTTTTCGTTTACGCAGCAAAAATGTGTGCAGTAATTCAATAATATAACATCAGATTCTTGGAACAAAATTTTTAAATGAATTATAATGAAATATTCAATATGTTAACGTTTTCTACATTTTATTTCTATTTTTATAATGATCCATAAGGAATTTTGTTCACTACAAACATATATTTTCTATGTCGTTATTCGTTATTGTTGTAAACGATTTTATATTTTATCGATATCGCTGTTATCGATATCGTAAACGTATTGAACTGATACTACGTCAGACATGATATGCTATTTTGATATCCACTCAATAGCATAACACGATATTCGGGAATTAATACCTATTGATATTAATGAATATGTCATTGAATCACTCTCACCGCTAACTGCTGGCAGATTACACATCCCCCAAAATTGTGTATTAACAAACGTGCCCCGCTTTGCATCATAACGACGATTGATCCTATAAAGTTTCACAGGATGAAGCGAGCGCGCCAAGTACATCTAGCGTTTAATTTATTAGTTTGTATGTAACAGTGGTGATAATTAACGTATTTTTCAGATCGCATTTAATGTTTTTTAGAGATATTACATTTATAGAAAGTTCGCGATAATATATCAGACTTTTCTATATACTCTTCCCAACTTAAAGAAAATTTATTAAAATACGTAATTAAAGCATAGCCAGTCTCCGCCAGAGGGAAATTTTTTTAACCTGCGTAATGAAATTTACTAAATCCATTTGTGGCATGTGGCTATGAAAATATGCTATTGATTCTTTAAAATTATAATGACTTGTATCTCATTTTGATTTCACACCTTCTTTGTATATCTCTTTGTTACTTCCTTCTAGACTTTTGTAATTGACAAAGAAATGAAATTTAAATAGTGAAGGAGACATGTAGAATGTACTTGCTGCTCATTTTGATTTTATATCTTTTTTTACATGCGCGTATATTATTTTCTTCTGGGTTTTAGTGGGTCATAGAGAGCGGAAAATAGTTCATAGTAGCTTTTTCTATTGCACTTTTTCATGTACTTGGCGTACTTCTTCTTTTGTGAAGTGTTTTTAGGCGACAATGAGTTCTGCATGTTCTGCAAGAATATAACAGTTGCATTTACACTCGACTTACGGACTTCTTTAACAAAATTGTAACACAATATCCATTCGAAATAGTTCTCATTTCATGTATCAATTTTTGTCTAGAGAATTTTTTAGGTGCTACTTCTAAATACGTTATTTTTTTTGTAGGCCTTAATCAAACATGTTTAATTAAATGTCAGAAGTTGGATAGTCAAGTAACTATTTATATTTCGGTCCAAATAATTCGGACCAGAGCCGTTCGAGTTTTTTCTTCATTATTTTTCTGGTTTTAAATTTTCTACTTTAGACAACCATGTCACCGAATTTCATACTGCATAATATTTTAGTTATGTTTGCAAAAACATTTATTAAAACCTTTAAAGGTATTAAAAAATCCATTTACGAAGTTTGAAATTGACATATTAATTAGCTGAAAAATTGCGTTTCACTTCGAAAGTCAAAGCAGTGAGACCGTTTAAGCTTCTGTAATTACCCTAATTTCTGCGTTTGACTTTTTCAATTAAGTAATCAATTACAAAATTTTTTTCGTCTTCGACCGATCGATAGCTATACCTCCTTGAAGGAGCCAAAATCAGAGATTATACGGGTTTGCTTGGAAATTTGCCATCGATAGATACAACGGTAGCTTGAATCGTCTACATTTGTCACCATTGACAGTAGTCCCTTGCGCGTAACCATGCGTAGAGTGTGTAGCATCAATCGTCCCATAAACCTAAGCTTTCCACGGTACGCCTGTCTCTGAACCTCCACGGGCAAATTCCAGATTACCCTACTCCTCGGATAACATTTACATACGGCGTACATTTGCCGTTCCAATCCAGCAGCCACCGGATCTCCATCGTTGTAGACCAGCAACGATGCATATTACGGTGAAAACGGGATAGAACTCCTGGAAACAAACAACCTGACAGATATTGGTCAGCGACTACGCGTGACCAACTTCCGATCAATTGGCAGGCACAGTTCGAGTTCCGTCAATTGTGACATGTCGTTCCAGGTGACCTTT
The DNA here is from genome assembly GCA_028455555.1 of Augochlorella aurata. Lineage (NCBI taxonomy): Eukaryota > Metazoa > Arthropoda > Insecta > Hymenoptera > Halictidae > Augochlorella > Augochlorella aurata. Next base: position 1,039,459 of record CM052151.1, on the reverse strand, counting down.
TCTTGTCCGATAATTGAGCTTCGAATGCCTCGTCGTATATACAAAGTGTTTCTGCTAACGTGATCACCTCAAATAATGATTTAATGGTACACTTTATGACAATTTGTAGGCATGGAATTTGAATGTTATTAAGATGCGCATTTTATAATCTACATGTCCGATAAGTGGGTGTAGACGTTTCAGTGATTTTGAGGTCACCTTGAGCTTTATTGAATGGAATGACTTATTTTGTGAACTACAAATCGATACAGCGTTAAATTCTGAAGAAAATTGTGTTGATCTTCATACACCCTAAAGTTAATAGATAACGAGAGATTAACGAAGTAATTTTTAATACGTACTTACTGTTTTTAAGCTAAAGTGCAAAGACAAATTGAACGACATGTATAATATCATGCATTATTTAAATTTTCATTATAAGCTCAGATAAAAAAAGTGAAATAACGAGAGTCTTTTCACATCTTTTGTTCTCTAAATCATAGTGAAATTTAAGAAAAGGTATTTTAGTTACTGTATAGTAAACTAGCATCTCTAACATTTACAAAAAATTCAAGTCATTTAGACCAGTTTTTAAAAAGCTATACCGTCTTAAAGGGTGTGTGGACGCTTTTGCTCCTTGCTGTACATAATACATAATACAATTAGAAATAAAAATTGATTAAGTAGATTTTTACAAAATGTTACCATAAAGGCAGTTTTATTAAAATATTAACACTGCAACCTGCGAAATATGACATTCATTACCTCAATTATTTCGCATTTGTTATTTATTTATCTCTCGTTAGAAAGCGTATTAGAGACGGTGATATACATCCATAAATTACTTTAAATGCATGCATCGATCATTGGATAAGTCATCAAGCTAGTTTTGTCAGAGTTTCAATAAAATTGTAAGTAATATTCCATAGCTTTTAAATGAAACGCGCTACGTCAAAACGTCGATTGACTATCGGTATAAATAAACGAAATAAAACAAGGCATACGAAACATCCGTAAAATCTTTCCATTTGTCGCACGAACCGGTTTAAATTCAGATTACGCCTGTTTATCGAGTGTTCCGTTATTGCTTGCAGAATATCGTATTCGGTATCGATTTCATATTTAATTGGCCGCAGAAACACTGCTCGTTCGGAAATGCTAAGACCAAGAACCGATAATGTGCAATTATTGCACCGATTAAGCGAAGCGACACGACACGATGCGATGCGACGTTACACAACGTGACGTAGCGAGCGATGCAATAACATCGGCACATTGCGTGCATTCTTTTCGAGACAGTCGCAATTCGCCTAATAGATTAAGGGTAATTGAATGTCTCGCGATCGATATGTCTAGGCGATAGATGGCGGGATTTAAAAGCGGCCCGTTCGTCCGAGGATTAATATCAGAATAAACGTCGAGGAGGCAGTCATCAATTGGCCCTCATAGATTCCGGCTTTCTCTAACAGGCGTGGCTCCCAAGCGCAGCCAGCAAATTTCAGATTACCCTGGCCTGGATAACATTTACATACGGTGCACATTTGCTGCTCTATACCGACCGGCAGGAAGTTGCGGCGGTGGCGGTTTGCTACCGGAAAGGAACCTAGATCAGTTGACTATTCCTTCTCTGATCGACTATTATCCTTCCTGAAATAAAAACGCACGACTGCTCGCTACCATTCAAATGGCTCGGAATAAAGCTTCTTCTTCTGCTTCTTCTTCTTCTGCTCCTTCTTCCACTCCAGACTTTGTTACAGTTGCGTATTTTTTCAAGTTAAACAACCTGGGATGTTTATGTCGATTATCGACATTGCATGCTAATATTAAAATATCGTATTGGTACGTATGATAATATTATTAAGGTAAATATAAATATATTTATGTTATCAACGCACAAATGAACAAATCAATTGGTCTGGGTCCTAGTATGTTTATGTTCAGTCAATAAATCTCTATTAAATTAACGAAGAACTTTAGTATCAAGTTTTTGATGTCATTTCAGCTGGATAAGTATAATACATTTCAACGAAAGCAATCATTTCAAAAGGAAGCAGACCGAACGAATATACAGTCTGTAATCAGTATAAATGGAAGTAAAAATATTTGACTAAAGAATAAATTCATCACACGTTACTTCTATCTTGTACTTCGAAGCTTCCAGTCATGTTAACCATAAGTTAACGATGTTATCGATTTAACAAATAAAACGGTATCGATTGACATTTGCTTTAGAAAATCCGTATTTATTTAGACATTTCATCACTGTTATTATAATGTACATTTGGATTAAGAATCTTATTGAGTTATTTTCTAAGGAAGAAGTTTTATAACTTCATTAACTTTAAAACAAAAAATGTAAAACGGGTTTTTACCAACTCGGGAGGGTTAGTATTAAGAGCATTTCAATCTCTAAAGTTTATTTTATAATTATTTATAGGAAGTATCTTTTTTAACCCTTCTGCATGAATTGGGTCTGTCTGATCCAAAATCAAGCTACAGATTCTTATTCCTTTCGTGATGATTGCTACAGCTGAAACTTGTTCATGTCCTCAAAGATAAGTAATTAGTAATCTGTTTATTAACAAAAAATATTTTTATGCTTGCGTACATATATGCAATTTATGGGCTAAATCGACTCACTGTAAGTTTGACCTTCCGGTTATTTGAAGTTATTTGATTTTAAGGTTATTTGAAGATCATATCATTTGAATGTCTTTATTCTTGAGATACACGATGCGAAATGAAATATAATAATTACATGAAAAATCATTGATGACCTTGGAAGCTGTGAGAACAACCCTTGCGGGATATGTGCCAGTTCGGGCCATTCAAATTATACAGAGAATATGTTTAGCTTTGTTAGGATTGAGGTAAATTTTTTAAGTCACACTTAATAGAGACAACTTTTACGAAGAAATTTTTCAGACGTACATATATTTAATATTATATCAGATTTTGTTTACTCATACAAAAATGTGTACTGCAGCTCTTCTTATTTCCAGAAAAAATCCGATGTTTTATATACAACAAACTAACATTTATATCTACTTATATATTGCAGGGTATAGCTAGATTACACAAAGAAGAACTTTACCTCGAAGAGCTAAATACGCGGATATTTGTAGCTTTTAGTATTTGGGTCTGAGATTAACATTTCAGCTTTAATACATTGGCGCGGGCGTTTTAATCACGAAATGAAACAAATATTTAAAGACATAATTTTCTTTTGTGTAACATTTGTTATGATATTACTCAAGACAAATTGAACCATTTATAACATTTTGTAAATCAATTTTGGGCAGATGTGTCAAAACAACAATGAAATATTTTCGCGCCATTGGGACTCGAATCGAAAAGTAGAGTGACGCATAAATGCCTCATCGAACGCCAATACATTATGATATGTCGTAGTTACAGTTTGATTTTAGTTTACTCTGAATAATTATTTTCGTGATTTGAATTATTTAAAACGGAGTAGAAATTATAAACGATGGAAGCAAAATGAAACAATGAATATTACCTTTAACTGGTCATTACTATAGAAACTTGCTTAATAAAAAATTAACAAGATACCATGTTAATGAAGTTACTTTTTTCATTAGACATATTAAATTAGCTTGGAAATTATAGTGTGCATCAATTATCTGATTCTTCGATATCTGAATTCTGCATTATCCAAATATGTTTCTCGTGTAAACAGTTTCGTATAAGACGATGCGTATACATAGTTACAACACAATTTACTGTGCAAACCAATAAGGATTTAGTCTAGCACTATAACTATACTACTATTCTATTACCTTCTACTCTATCATCTTTCATTATCTTCTATTCTATTATAACATCGATGACCCCTGTTTAATTGACATGTTCAAGAGGTTTCACTGTATCACAAACGTAATTGCATATCCAATTAGTAGAGAAACCTTTACAGCTTTAATAATGATGCGAATTTTATAAAATCGTTTTGCAAGTCGGAAAGAACAATATGACTTTGAACTTCGATTATGTTACTAGCTATCTCACATGATTTAATCACGACATTTTTGACTTGCAACATGTAAAGTATATTATTGAAAATTAAGCTATTTATTAAAAACTGTATTGTAATGAAAAGTGAAATAATTGCGTTACAAGGATAAAAATAAACATAAATCTACTCCATTGCGTAATTATTCTTATATTTTTCTTGTTTTGAACGCTGACATGCATTACTATTATTATTCTAAATTACTATGATTATTCAAGATAGAAAATCTCCCTTCAATCATTCAAGTTGATGTATGCGTTAGAAATAGAAGGGGCAAACCTTGAACACTTAATACAAACATTATTGTTCACTTTTGTGTTTAATATGTTTCTTAAACTGATAAAATATATATAATATTAAACTGAGGTGTCTTTACTTTCAAAGCAACTAAAGATAAACATAAAGATATAGGGACAATATATTCCCCGCACCTTGCAGAGATCTTAAAAGTTAGAAGGTCTAGAAGGAAACAGATGGATGTATACAGGGTGGGTAAAAAATCGTGGTACAACCAACAAGGGGATGATACTACATGCAAAAATAAGTCGAAAAAAAGGATAACATTTTTTCACTTAAGACTCCGTTTTCCAGAAAAAGTAAGTTGAAAATATAATACTACTGAATGAGAATCAAGTGGCGCGTCTGGCCATCACATATTAATTCTACTTCTCGTCATACCACAAGCCATACAAACCCGACGGATCTTTAAACTTATTTTTCTCGAAAACGTAGTCTTAAATGAAGAAATGTTACTTTTTTTTTTCTCCATGTAGAATCATCCCCTGGCCGGTTGTATCACGATTTTTCACCCAGCCTGTGTATATTTGTATTCTAGGTACTTGTTATTAAACATTGCCTCATCGATCGCATCTCGCATTTGTTCTGTAATGAGTTAAATTAACTTCTCTTAGATTTAAAGTAATAACATTAATATTTTATGAAAGTAAACGTGTTCTTGTGAATAAAGAATGAATTAAAACATCGATTTAACAGATTCTTGACGAATAAATTTGAAAAACGTTTATGTATGCATAGTTTTAAGTCTGTAAAGAGAATTTTTTAAAAAGTTGCCCTTTCTTGTAAAAATAACTCATTTTTTTAAGGAACAATATATTAACACAATAATCATTAGTTATTAAAATCATGATAAGAGACTTCAAAGAATCTTCATGTATTTACTTTACAAAAAATATAACTTCTCTGTGAACAATTTCGTTTGTATTAACGAATGGTTAGTGACATGATTAATCTGATATTAAATTCCTGATCGGTAAACCACAAAGAATAACGCACTTTTAGGAAAATCCATAGCGTTTCCCAGTTTTTATATACGCTTGATCGCGTTTTAGGTGTCTTCCGGTCGAACGACAGTAGCCCGAGCCGAATCTCTGACCGAAATGTTTGCTTAATTTCATTTCGTGTTTATATTCGTTATTTTACTTTATTATTAAAATTCGTTTTAAATTGACGTGTGCAATACCTTTCCAAGGTTTCCTGACAATCTGTCCTACATATATCCTTTGCATAAAGTTATAAATTTACAGTATAAATTGGTTAGAATTAATAGTGTGATTTTCTCAATATTTTCTTACTATGATATTTCGTTGCGTAATTTGATATCCTAGTGTCAACAATACAAAGATTAGAAAAATGAAAAGAGAAGGAAAATTTTACTCTACACATAGAAAAATGCTTTAAAAGTTAAATACTAATATATCATAACACAGGCAATGCGTATACTGCGCAGGCGGTAAAAATATTCTTGTGTGGATCGTAATCGAGCAATATTAGTAAGTGAACACGGAAGATTTCGACTAGCGATTCCGAGATGTTATTGCCAAGGATTATGAACGAGGAAGAGCAAAGTTTGTCGAAGCAGTTAAAAGTTAGGTAGCGTTGAATGGTAGGAGGTACCACTGAACACCTTTGGTCTATAGAACTATAAAATCTCTTGCACGATGCTTACGATCGAAATGATTTATTCTTAGCGAATTCGAAGATTTGACTTTCTTGGCTCTGACGCTTCGACCGTTAAGATAACGGGCTTAATTGCCTCGTACCCCCTGCGATCCTCGCCGAAAATTGAGAAGACCAAATTGGAGACGACGAGGCTAGAGTCTAACGAGCTTTGCCTCATCGGACGAGCTGCACAAGCCACGTTCTTCTGTCTTCTAGATAATAACGATTGTGCGAACGCTTTCATATTTCCCCAAGAAAACTATTTATTGTATGTCAGATTGTAAGTCAGATTGTATGTCATCGTTGAGTATAATTTTGTTGTTGGCAATAAAAATCGTGCTATAGAGTTATGAATTTGTGCTTGCTACTGGGTATATGGCCTCTTTTATAACGTTTCACTTATTGATTAAGTGTGAAAGCGTACAAAGAAATCTTAACCGGAAAATCGAACAAATTATTAGACGATGACTGATTTAAACATCAATAACGTTACTATGTAATAGTTAACATTTTGGATATCTAATAAAATCAAGTAAGCTGCTCCATTTCTATATTCCTCTAACTCCGATTTATTTTTTCATATTCAAAAATACACAAAATAAAAGAATAGAAAAATTTAATATCTCTTATTCGTTAAATAAAATGTTAATTCTGCTCGAAAGTAAACTAAAGGCACAGCACTTTGTCGCTCTACAGTAACCGGCTCTATTACTCTATATCGTTATATGTTACGAATATTTCATCATGTACGGCATTTGTTTCAAAAATTCAACATATTTTATGAGAATTGCTTGTCTGATTTGAACACGTTACATTTTCCTGGCTTAAGATAAAGAAAGATACATCGCAGAGGACCCATAAATCTGTATTCCATGAAGAAATTACGGGGCTCTCACCGGCGAACTTAATAATACCACGCTATCTGCGAGCGCGAGAAATTCGATTCACCTCCGTCGGAACGACAGAAAAAGGAGGAACGTTACGAGGCGTAGGCGTCAAACGCAGGATATGATGGGAAACGACGGAGCGTAGCACAGTGAATCGCGTCGACAACAGGAGGAAACATTTTTCCCGTGCATGAAAGGGGAGTTGAAGCGTAGATCGGGTGCGAAGTTACTAAACAGACTGCGGCAACTTGTCGCGCAATGCACCTTCCTTCCACCCTTCTTCCCTATCTGCTCTCGCTGGGCGCATTTGCATTTGAAATCGAGATGAGCCTTTTGATAAAAGACCACCCCATTCCGGCATCAGCTCGAAACACTCGTTCCCTTGCATTACAACGGTGAAAGAAGAAATTGGAGATGCGGAGAATGGAAAAAGAACAAGGATAGTCGTCGAAAGGACAGAGGGAGGAATAAAGAGGACTGGCAGAGACGAAGAGGGATGGGCCTAGGTGGCGCGGAGAAGTTTTTGGGTGTTCGCCCTGGACGTGAGTATCCCGGGTTGACACTCGCCGAGGTTGTCGTTGGCTTGGCCCACGGAGCCTCCTCGAGAAAGGGAAACAAGGTGCTCTCCATTGTTTAGCGCCGGAATGGGTGCGAGCTTGATGGAATACAAAATAGAGACGTGACCCATCCTGATTGTGGAAAGCGATGGTCGAACCGGATGATGAAAGAGAGGCAGGAACGATACCGAAGAAGTGGGGGCAGAAAAGACGTGAATCGGAAGAGGACGGGCCGCGACGATGACAATGCCGCCAACGCAACGGGCCGCCTGCCATGAAATCCCAGAGCGAATATCGCTGGCTACGATCTCACGGGAGGCAGGTGTCGCAAAGAGATTACGAATGTCGTTGTTGATGGAGGTAAATACGCTTCCCGGGTTCCGAGAAAGGAGATCTTTTTCAATTCGAATGTATTCCGTTATTTCCTACCGGATTTAATCCCTGTACTTTGGAAATCTAAATGCTTTGGCATTTCAATCGTGCGATCTGCGGTTGGCGGCAGCAGCGCTTCCTGATCACGCTTCTTACTCGTCGATGACATAGAAGAAAGTTGCTTAATTCGTACTGGTAAATCGTATCTCCTAGATTTTTCTTAAATTATTAGTAGCATCTAGCGGCAGTTACATAACTTTAAGACTAGTTTATAGGTATGGAAATAGTTTATAGGTATTCAGTGGCGTCAAGATCGTTTTCGTTTGTTTGCAGGCCATTTTAGTAATCAGGTAAGAAAATGTAAGTTTTCTGTATACTTACGTAAAAGATATTAATCAAATTATGACATTTATTTTGCATAACAATCGTAATTCTTTTGTAAGCTATATTGATTTTATTAAATAGTGATTTTATTAAATACCAGTTTCCCAAATTGTACCAGTGTAATGTTTCCAACATCGTACTGGTAATCAGTGGCAATTATGACTTCACGAATCTTGTGTTGGGGTCTTAAAACGAGACAGATATTATGCGAGAAATTGAAATCGTAATTAAAACCTTACGAACTTAAGAACCGACCCAATACATGGTAAGACTGTGAGTAACATCAACTCCCGACGATTATGTAAGACATCGATTTAGAGACAGCTTTTGTTAGACTGTCCTTCTTGCTGCAGAATGAATTATATGAACTCTCGATTCTAATACAAGACAGCTATTTACGGACAGCTTTTGTCAGATAACCCTTCGTGCTATAGAATGAATAAGATGAACTCTCAATTCTAATGTAATATTACTATTTACAGGTAGCTTTTGTTAAACTGATTTCCTTGACACAAAATCAATAATATAAACTCCTGACTCTAATATAAGCTTCAGAATGAATAATATAAGCTCCCAACTCTAATTTAGGGTAACTATTTCCGGATACCTTCTGGTAGACAAAACTTCTCGTTTTAGAATGATTAATATATTATAAAATTCTAACTGAATTGACTTGAACTTCGATTCGTCCAAGAATAATATTTTTTTTTAAATCCTGACTTGTCCAATGGTTATGAACCTTAGCAAGTGCATGTCTCATTTTTCAATTTCTGGTACTCAGTACTGGTTTCTTACGTAGTCTTCGTGCTCTTAATTGAAACTATTCCGACTGTCTTCAAACTACTCCAGCACTGATTTGTATATCATTGTTTGATAACTAAAATCATTGTTTAAAGGCAATCTTTCATGCGCAAACAATGGATGCGACGATCCATTTTCTCGATCGTTTTTCGTAGTCTGCCACATTTTAGTGAGGCGGAAAAGGGCCGATCTTTAAAAATGTGTACCATGTTGCTTCGAAGCTGTTTTTGATCTGTTAACAATAATTAACAATAATTACTAGTTAAGAAAGTGTCTTCTTTGGTTACGACTTCTTTCTTTTGTTGAGTAGTAAGGTCCATGATTTACCTATACTTTCATGCTCGGTAAATGAACTCAAATAATAAAAGAATTCGTGAAGTGCTTCTCGTTGGACAGATCGTCGTAAACTAATGTCTGCTATTCATTGACGTCAGGAGACCGGAAATTTAAAAACAACTGTGTCTTGCTTAAATCTCACAGCCTAGAGTTTAAAATTAAGAAACTAAAACATGCATTTGTAGATGTCAAAATGAAACAAAAAACAGACAATTATATAATATGTGTGTAACTTAAACTAAATTTCATTATCTTCAAGTTATGGCCGTTTTTCTTCGAAATGATTAAGTAACGAAGAATAAATGTCTTATTCGTTCATTTCAAAATGTTGTACTATCAGATATTGCATTTTCAAATGCTGCATTCTGAAATTTGTGTCAACGTAGACAATTTGCATAACCTAATATGAAAGAAGTAAAGAAAGAGACAACGTATAATTGTGAGCCCCACGAACTTTATCCTTGCCGGCAATATGATATCTACCTTGGCAGAGCCAAGTGAGATAGCTAGTGTTTCATAAAAAGGGAACGTTGTGTTGGTAAAAGCATGTAATTATGAAGACTATTGCTGAAATAACTGATGGTAGCAAACATAAACCACTAACGTTCTTAACCCTCGAATGTTTTCACTATAATTACAAAGCAGTGGACAAATTAAAATAATTGAAAAGCCTCGATGTACTATTTTCAACTTATTAAAATTATTAAACAAAGAATTATTCCTTTGCACTAGAAGCCATTTTAATCCTAAATCATTTGATATGATTTACTGCATTTTATTCATATGAAATTTTGTCTTGTGACTCCCCAACTGTTTTTGAAATATAATCAAATTCGATAACGTCGAAATTATTTTTAAACTTGGTAGAGAAATTTTTAGTGGCGCGTCAAAGTCGCCACACGAGTGCAAAGGTTTAAATGTATATCTGTCACCTATATGTTACAATTCATACAGAACATTGAGTTTTGCATACAGATCCGCAATTTAGTAATCGTCAATTTCTGGTTGCTTTGGTTGTGAGATAGATTCCAAGTTGAGCGATTATGAATAAAAATTTGTCGTTTCATAATATTAAGTGAACTACAACGAAGTTGGCGGTAAACCTACTATGCCTGTCAAAATTACTTCATATTTTCATATCTTCCAGCAATCACCCATTTAAAAGACTTGCAACGTTTTTTTTAACACTCGTATAATAAAAACATTATTATATATAATATATATGATAGGTCTCAATAAATTCAGTGTTAAGATTTTTATAAAATAAAGCAGCATACGTTGGGTAGGTTTAGTATCAGAACCTCTGTGGATCCCGATCCTTGATCCATTCGAATTGTATTGTATTGCGCGCAACGAATAATCTTTTTATGTTCTACCGACACTCAATTCTAATACCACCGGTGAGTTACATGTCTACGGTGGGTCTATCGCACTATCTTGGTACTCTAAAATCTACGGTATAGTATCACCTATCTACAGCAGCGTACGGATATCAAGCTGCTGATGATAATATAATTCTCGAGTCCGGTTGCTTCTTACATATTTAAGCAAACGAAGTTGAACTGAACTGAAAACCAGTAAATAAGTTTCTTATAAAATAATATATACGCTTATACTTGGTTCATCACATATTATCACTTCTATTTACACAACTATTGTTACTGATAGCGAAGAATGGTTCCGGTACAGTTGGATGGTCTCAAAAGAGGCACGTTAATAGCTACGAGTCTGACGTTAATAGTTTCTTTGTAGGTGGACATATGTAGATCATTAACGTTTTTTAAAAATAGAAACATACATTTTCTGTTGCACTAGATCTTGGCAATCTTATCAGCAAAGTATTAATATAATTACATCAAAAAATCATTAATTTAAGAGATATATCAATTTCACTGTTGTTATGAAAGTATTACAATTTTGTTGCTGTTGTAATGAATTTATTTCTATGAAAGTTTCAGTGGATCGATGAATTGCATCATAATATGCACAAAGGCTACTGAGTGCTTCTACGTGAGCCGTTTTTCTTGCGAATAGTAACAGTTATGTAAATTAAATGAATAACATCTGGTGAATCATCCTTTATGTGCACATTATTTTGTAAAAATGACTTAATTATTTAAATTAGGGGCGACCTTATCGATGCCGGTGCCCTTAAAATAAGTTGCCGAGGTCAATATTCTGTACAACTTTTTCCTACACATATCGCTCGGCTTTAGTTTCCGAGATAATTGCGAAAATATATTTTCCTGCTTGCGACACGAGTGTTATTAGTTTCTGCTGTCTTACAGTTCACATTATTCTATTCTACGTTTGATTACATGGACCGTTTATTTTGAAAGTGGTGCAAGTTCATTTCTGTCATTTCGAAAAAATTGAAGCATATTAGTCAATTCAAAAATATAAATTAATTATGCCAAGTCTGGAAATGTTTCTGCTAATTTATCAATGCGTAATTTGATTGTGTAAATTTCTTTTAGGCAAATTTACTTAAAATAATATATATTTACGGGCTATAATTGGACTTACACCACTTTCAAAATAAACGATCCACGTATCGATCATAGATTTCATGTAGGTTGTAAAGCAGAGGCGACGAACTTTTTTGCGTCGGGAGCCACATTGCTTCCCACTACTAGCCTTTTTAGGATCTAAGCGGTTTGCGGAGAGCGGGGCTGGAAGTTACTGATAGCTCGCGAGCATCGTTGCCCCCCCCCCCCCGCAATCGTTCACAAACTCTATTTTTCTCATCACTACTACCAAAGAGCCTCGGATAGGAGAACACTGAAGTGAGGTGTGGATACGTCGTGGTCAAAAAGCTCACCCACGCATCGTCACGTGACGATCTTGTGCTGCTACGTATCTCCACCTTTACTCCACCTTCAATTTGTCGGTGATTGCGGGGCACGAGGCAAGGGGGAGGCAAATAGATTCCCCTCGCAGCATCATTTCCCTGCCAATGTGTACTGATTGCCAGTACGAATCCCTTGTCCATCCCCATCTCACATGTACCCGCCAGGCGATCCATCGCTTCCCCACTTTTCCGCCGAAACTACCTGGCCGGACTACCGGGTGGTCGTAATTCTTTCTACTACGCGACGCAGCTTCCTAAGCGCATCAGGAGAATCGATTCTGTACGGTTACCCGTTGCAGTCCCAGCGGGAAAAGTGGGAGAAGTGACGAACTGCTCGAAGGTACACATGCTAGCGAGAAGGGGAAGGGCAAAGTGTTGAAAATCGATGGGAAAAGCAAAAACAAAAATATAAGTTTGTTAAAACTTTGAAACAAATTGGGTCCATTCCATTACTATGGAATCGGAAGAAGCAGAACGGTAATTAAATATGCAGAATCGTATTCCAAATTTAAAAAAACGGGTAATGAAGAGGTTGGTTTGGATTTTTGAATGTGTGGGGCTTAGAGGGATCTAAAAAAGAAGTCTAAACCAACCTTGAAACGATGTATTTTTATATATACAGGGTGTCCCATTTGAAGTTACGTACCCAATTATTTCACGAAATATAGTTCGTTTCAAAAAATATTTCAAACGAAACTTACCCTGTTTCGACGGGGACGTCCTACAATGGTCTCAAATTCTTGCTAGGTGGTCGTGCTTCCGAGATTTCAAGGTGACCTTGGTTTTTGTAATGGAACTGTATATCTTTTTTATGTAAGCGGATAGTGCATTTCACACACGTTGCTAATATGTTCTACCTTCTAGTTTTAAATCTCTAATCTCATATGTCCTAAAGAAATACGGTAGTTACTTTGCATTAATAAGCGTGTTATAAATAACAATTTGTTATAAATAACTCCCGACTGCACTTTGTTATTTATAACAAAGTGCAGTCGGGATCCATTGTAAGAGATTTTCACGCCTAATTATCTTCATCTTATAATTAAAATAAGTACCTGCATTTATTAGGATAACTAATAAATTTAAAATTGCTATAATTTAATACCATAATTAAACATTTAGAAGCATACCAAGATGGTTAGGAACCTACTAGCACAAATTTAATGAAAAATTAGTCCAATGCTGCGGCTGTAATGACTGGGCACATAGAGAATACCCTTCCGATATTTCATTAATAACTTCGATATTCCTTAATTCGCAACAAAACCACTGTAACTAAATAGATAAGTAGGTTCGTACAATAATTATCGTTGTAAATACAACAGTTTATGTGTAATCGTGTTCTGAAATCAAAGTGTTGCAACCATCATCGGTCTCTCCTACTAAAAATAATATAATTTATTTCAGAAATGTACATCTTTATTTTACGTATTACAATTTCAAGATCACCTTGTTCTAAGCATTGGTAGCAGTTTTCGTATTTGATATAGTACTGATGCTCGGTTGTCTGCCAGAATACCGACAACGGTTTTTCGAATTGTTCGGAACGTAAAATACTGAGGCACGGTTTAAATCTTTGATTGATGGATTGGAATTGTTTACTCTTTTTTACCATTGATGGGAAATTTATGGCTGCAATGGTAAAAGAGGTGGACGAAGCTTTTATGTTCTTAAAGATTTGTTTTTCGTTAGACAGGTTTTATTGAATACTGCAGTGAATCACTATCGCTTAGCGATGCTTCATAACTATCGTAGCCTTGTTAACACGGTAATTTTTAAATTCCAAACGCTTACAAGAATAGATGGATAAATAAAACAGTACTTGTACTAAATTTGTACTAATACAACGCAATGAAACAATAAAATTATTGATTAAACGAAAAAGCAAAGGAAATTAACTAAAAGATAATGACTGGCATTAATGATCATTTATCTCGTTTGGTCCGATTAACCCTCGACTAACGAACCTTTTTGATAAAATATAACTGAGTATATTTACGATTATTTATCTTTTTATTTATCAATTCTTTCAACATATTTTTTATGGTATTCCTTGTAGATGCGTTAGTTTTTCTAAAGGCTTTGTCGAAACATGTGAGAATTGAAATTAGTTGTCAGAAACTTGTCATTCAGATATCAATTTTTACAGTCTGTGTCCGAATGAATGAATCTGCCGTTCGAATGTTAAAAGGATACTTACGGTACTAAAAAGCAACATACTTATGAGAACCATAATATTACACTTTTATATTGGTATTAAGTTTTGCATCAAATTAATATCATTTAATCCCCATATGTTTCTTCGTAAAAAATGCCAGACAGTTCAGATGCGGAAAGACGTTTCTCTCTTCTAACTTACATTATAATTAGACTGTAGATTTTTATACAAAATGAAAATTCTCTGCATCGATTGCAAGAATTATGAATGAAATAACAAGCTCTTTATCTTTCTTCAATAATCTTAATATCATAAAAATACATTGACATTTGTCAATCCTTTTAATCCTAAGCGAATAGTTCAAATTTAAAATAGTATAACTATTCGCTTTTGCTTTAAATGCGCTAATTATAATTAATACTTCAGGAAAAAACGTAGCCAATACTTTCTACTAGAACATAAAGGTTAAATAAAGAAAATTTCATTTCGATTGACCAAGAATTGTAGATTTTATAGAGATATTAAAAACGTGCCAATTTATTCTGAGCAACCGCATGAGCGAATAAGCAGTACGCGTAATACATTTCAGTCGGAAATTTATTTGAAAAGGGACAGCCACCAACGACAACGGCTTGATTAACTCACAGGTAAAGAGAGTAGAAACAGTTTCCGTGCAAGAGAAAGATCGTACGTTTCCTCCTCCTTCCCCACAACGATTTAAAATAGAATTAGCTACACCTACTCTTAAGCTCCGTGAAATACTTCGGGGAAAAAATAAACACTTACGTTTCGAACAACCAAACCCGTTGAAAACAACTAATTCCTCCAAGATCAACAGCGTCCTAGGAAACTTGTGCCCATAAAATAGCCGTCTACACATTCGTCAGTTAATTTCTTCGTCGTTGCTCTTGCAAGTGTTTACCGTTAGTTCACCTACGCGTTTCGAGATAAAGACGATTAGCTTTTCTTCTTCGAGCGACGTCCGAAATTCTCAGGCTACACGTATTGCAGTTTTAGTTGTTCACAAGTTCGAACGATTTTGTTCAGCTGCAGTTTGAAGTTTGTATTTTAATTAGCTCCAACGAAAATAGTTGAACAGCTAAACAGTTTTAATTATATGCAGGCTTCGACTTTCTTTTTTCGTTTCGTTCCAGTTTGAACTGTGAATTTTATACTCGTCTATTTTACGTGGGACAGAGCTCCGCGGAATCGGTAAGTGTAAATCAATATTGTTCTCGGGCATTGAGAACTTGATGAGGTATTGGAAAACTATATAAACCTTTAAACAGTTGCCGCAGCCCACAAAGCCGATTTTAGTTCGAAATTCTTGTGGCTGGGCTGGCTTCGATAATCCAACTAAGGATTAACTTTAACCGGCTAATTGATATTTTGAGAAATAACAGTTTAAACCGGTAGGGCCGAGGTAAACAATTAACATCACCGATAGCCAAACCTTCGATCGTTCGATCTGTTCTATATAGATGAAAACTTTGTGGTGCTATTAACAGTGAACCTACCGAGCGCCAAAAGTAATTAGCGAGTATTTTTTTATATTGACGAAAAGTTTGTACTCATTTAGATCTTTCGTTATTTTTATTATAACGTATGCTTGAATTAAGAAATTTATTTAATCATTTTCTGTGAGAGACATTATATTTTCAGGAACTTTGAAACGGAATATGTCAACTCACTCTTGCCTAGAACGATTTATTTAACTAAATATCGATCATTCAGTACTTTTTTTTAAGCTTTTTCATAAGCTTCACAGAAAATTACGCGAATCCAGTATTGAAAAATTGGAATAATTTTTGTGGTATTTTAAAAATTTCCATCTGTTACATGTTTAATTTTAACAGATAAATGATTACTTGAATTTAAATAACAAAACTGAATATGTTTGATTTGACAAATACAAAGTCAAATATGCGCGGAAGAAAGCCAACAACACGGCAATTGGTCATTCCACCGTAACTGGTTCCATTACCCTACCCACTGCATAATAATCTGTTGGTTTTAATAAACGCTTCATTATAAGGAATAAATTGCAACAGTTTTTGTGCCGTGCTAGTATTGGTCTACTGCATCCTTAAATCTGAATGGTACGCTGATGAGAATCGTTAGAGGCGACAAGTCGATTTCGCAAGGAGGAATAAGGGAAGGGTAGGAAGCGGATAAGGAGAGCTTGCAAAAAGGTAGAAAGATTTGGCAGTAGCGGCGTGGAGGTTAGTGAGAGATAAATAAACGCGCGAAAACGAAGCGTCGCCGAGTGCTGTATCGGAACGTGGAACTACGTGTCGAGAAAGGAGATGAAGTGAGCCGCGAGTGGTGGTAGTGTATGCAGACCCTTCGTATCTGTTGTTCAAACTACCGGAGGATCTAATGGCGCGAAGTTCCGGCAGCGTTCGCCGGAGTCTGAAGTTTTATCGCTGGTTGCCGACTGCGCCGGCAATTTTTGAGTCACCGCCGCACCGCACCGCGCCGCACTGCCTCGACCGCTTTGCGTGTTAACCTCGGCTTTCACCCCTTTTCCCTCTTTTTCAGCGTTGTCGTGGCCCCGGTCTTTGTCGCCTTGCTCCCTGTTATTGGCCATTGCGCACCGTCTTTGGCGACAGACGAAAATAAAACGGTACACCCGTCCGCTCGCTGATCAAAAAGGAGCTGCGCTCCGACTGACCAACCCACCGATATTATTCTGCAAACCGGTTGACGTTTCCACCAGAGAGATCGCGGATCAAAGAACTGTAACAGCTCACCGTGAATTTTTCTGAGTTCAATATCATTTCGTCGCGGATTTATTGCGCGGACATGTAGCTATGAGAATTCTAAGACGAATACGTTCCCTACCGTCGCCGGGTATGTTTAATATCGTGATTATGAATATTTACTGCTAAAGATGTGTTTGTGATACTTGCGTGCATATTGCAAATTTTCTATGGAAAGTATGTTGATCAAATACTACATATCAATTCAGCGATAATATATTAATAAAAATATTAAAAATTTTGTAGAGTATGAAAAAGCTCGAAGCACAATCTGGACACCAATAAATTGATTTTTTCTTTCAGTGTTTTTAGTTTATACAGCGTATCTACGTGTGGTTTCACTTTTTTACCTGTTGGACGTATCTCTTCTATGAAATGCCTTCCTAACAGGGACGTTTTTGCAGGGAATTTTTGTCTCTTTCTAGTTTGGAACTCATCTTTCTGAAGACAGTTTTTCGTTGTCATTGTTATGTTCAAGTTGATCTATTATAAATAATGTATTTTCTTGCTCAGTTTAATTACTGTCACTGTCTTTCAAAGAGATTTCTCTCCAAACGTCGTCACCACTACCCTCAAACATTATTCGCGATGTCGTTTCATTAGAAACAGTGGTTGTGTCGACCGAGGGTTTTTCGGTGTCGTTAGCCTCGATCGTTTCGTGGTCGCGTAATTTCCGCACGAACCTTTTTTCGTCTTCGCGGTTGTAAGGCGCGAAGCTATCCCGATGTTGATAGACGGCACTACGCGACGCGGTATTCCGACAAATTAATGAGGAAATACTAGAATCGTCACGATTGTACTTCCGTTTCGTTCCTTGATTGCGTTTTGTAGTCTCCGTTTTGAGACGTTCGTTGTTCGCGCAAAGAGAACCTTCCGTTACGAGGTTGATATGGAAGTCTAGAGGACCTTTCACGGCGAGGTCTGAATGAAGAAGTGTAGAACCTTTCGCGTCGAGGATTCTATCAGAAGTCTGTTTCGATCGTTGGATGAAGAACCTTTCGGGGCAAGGTTCGGTAAAGAAGTGTAGGACCTTTCGCGTCGAGGTCTGTTCAAGAAGAAGATGTGTCGTTCGACTGTAGAACCTTTCGCGTCGAGGTTTTGTATGGAAGTGATGTTCGACCACGATCGTTTCTCGAACTCCAAAATTCGTATAGGGATGTGGGCGTTTCTGCTTTTGGGGGTTTCTTTGAGAACTTCTATTTCAATATAAGAGAAGGGCACTGATTGGTTTTGCCGAATGCTGCATAGTACCAATCAGGGCCTTCTTAGATTGTCGACACCCTCTTGTCGCGTAGTGAGGGAGTCTTGGCTGTGTTCGTCCGTGTGGTTTTACGATGTTTTAAAAAGTCTACGGGAAATTTTCTAGGTCAACCTCCTACGGTTACGGTATCGTCGCGTACTTGACTAGGGTGACCCTTCAGATTACCCGGTTTACAAACACAGCCCAGCTGTAGGCTTTTTTCGAACGCTATTAAGAAGTTCTCGTAGAAATCTTAATTTACGATACGTCACGATTATTGAGGCAGATGTAACTGAAATTCGAACGCTAATTGCTTGCTAAATAAACGAAAAGATCTTTCCTAAAAAATAACCTTCGCCGCGTCCGTGTCATAAATCCCATCGGCAGAAACTCCACGTGTTCACATCTTCGGGACGGAACAAACAGTAAACAATCGTTCACTGTTTTTTATAACAAAACTATAAGCGAAAGAAATGAAACGTTAGCTTCTCTACTCAAATAAAATCCAATAAGTATATACATGGAACAATGCATAGGATAATGATGCCAGTTAATGTGGGGTGATCAATTGCTGTGTCTTTGGTTTGCTTTCGGATGTAATTAACTACATATTTATCAAATAAAACATATTACGGCTTTTTTATTTTGCTTATTCCTGAATAAAAAGATTTCAACACATCTTATGCAATAAACATTATGTTAATGATGGCCGAAAAGGAACAAAAACACAACAATTGGTCACCCCGCAATAGGGTCATCGGCAAGTATACTACCGATGAAAGAAAACGAATCGAATTGTGTTAAGAAACGTACACGTGTATGTGGGACCGGCTGAAGCGGTTAAACAATGATATTCGTAAACTACAAATTATAAACGTTAAAAGTAAATTATGTAGGAGAATTAGGTGAATTGTTTTATAAAGAATATTTAATTTAAAAGAAAATTGTCAGCGTAGATACAAAAGAGTACTGAAATAAAACTGTTTGTGTCTCAATTTCGAATAGGATATTGAAAAGAGTTAGAACTATATTATGATTACGTTATAACTGAATGTATTAATTGCAAGATACAGAAGCTACATAGACATTTCCTTCTTCTTTTTATTTATTCCGTTAAGTTGAAACTAACGCAATGGTATAATTTTAAATTCTCTACATGTCTTTCTTGCTTTCTATTTGATCAACTCATTGTTTTCATAAATGCATAAAGTCTGCAGTCTAATTGTAGTTGTGACAGTATAATACCATCGATTTCAATGATTACATCACTGTGTAAGACTAGTTCTTCGTCGTCGCTATTACTATCAGTCTTATTATACCTTGATCATTTTAAATTGAAAATTCTGTGACACGTTAACGGAAAGTATTATGGTAAACCGTGTTTGACAAGATTTAGAAATTCAGTTTTATGAATGATAAATTTTAATTATCTAGTTTAGTTTTTTTTTTAATTAAATTACTTCGATTTCGTGGGAATTTTTGAGGTTGACATTTCACACTTCGTATGTTAATCCTTTGCGTTCGAATGTCGTTGATACGGAAACACTATGCATATATTCATGTTAAAGTTTTATTTATTTTTAATTACTATCTTTTTTTTATATTGTAAGGTGATCATGTGAAATACGTAAATAAGAACACATAATATTTTACTTATTAAATCCTATAAAATTTTACAGCAGTATAATGATTTTTATTTCTATTCGACATTGTATAACAGAATCAAAAGTTTTCCAAAATTTGTCAGAAAAATCTTCCGAGTGCTAAGGGTCACAAATATTCAACGACAGCGACAAATGCTGTTCCAGATAGCTCAACATTTTGTAAAATTCAGGTTTGACGACTTCGATAAACCTTGTTGTGGGTGAAATCAATTTAAAAGTTAGCTTCACAGTTGTGCATATTATTTTCTTCAAAGTGCTTCGAAGTGAACGGAAAAGATGGTAATTTGATGGAGCTCCCTTCTCTCTAGTTACTGAGAAGACTGTTACAGAACCTTTGGTCGGAGATCTGGTAAAATTATTTTGGTAAGAAGTTTGTTGGGAACGTTGGATCGCTGGAAGAGGTCATCGATTTCATTTAATTTTTTCAATTAAAAGTTTGATGTTACTAACTGAAAAGAATATCTTATAATAACCCGGCAATTAGTTATTACTGTGAGAAGGTAATTTCTGGATGAAAATGTAGAATTCACGATTCTTGTGTCCACTGAAGAACATAATTTGCTGTGGTAGTATCATAACTTTGCTGGGAAAGAAATGATTGTTATCAGACCTGAATAAAAATATTTGAAAAAGTATTGGAAATAATACTTATTAAATATTTATAGAATCCGTGAAGTATTATATTTTAAGTGGTATTTCATTTAATAGAGAAATAAATTATTATTTTAAATGAAGCATATGTAACATAGTTAAGAGAAATATTTATACTTCTTAGTTGAAATATTCATCCAGAGACATCCAGAGACAGAACAGAAATTTAATTCCGATTAATAAGAGTTTTTACTTTGAAACTTGAATGAAAACAGACTCATATTAGACACCTATTCATATGAACCTCCGAATTGTATATTTATGTAAGGATTGTCGTCTGAGTTAAGTAAAAACAATTCACACCCAATAATACTTTAATAAATACTCGTGATTATTTTATAATTATTCGTAGTAATAATCTCTGAGAAGGGCACGCTGTGCTTACTGAAATGTTATAACTATGTCTTTATGCAAAATAAAAAAATGTCTCTTTTCAATTGCTGTCGCATATACGATGCACCGATCGATTACCGATTATCGACCGATCGATAATAATTGATAAAAGGACAATTGATTGGAACCGCCATCTGGCGATAGGTGGAAACTCTGATTATTATGCTTATTCTAATTTTACGTTTCGAAAGTTTTTTTTTCATTTATTAATATGTACTTTCTAATGTTATACATATAATACATGTGTAATCTATAACTGAAGGGTATATGCCATTGAAACCATGGAGCATTAATTACAGCAAGCAGTAATCAATAAATATTAAAACAAATGTTTTTCCTTAACAATTTCTAAATTTTATTAATCTGTCTATTGTTTTAAATCTCACCTACTCACTTTTGTCGCAAATGCATAAAATCCGCAATCTAACTATAACCATGAAAACTGCGAAACAAATGATGATGCTAAGCGTGTTACGTACGATAAAACTTATTTATAACAGGAATGAATATAAGTAATATTATATTTTCCTGCGTACCGTACAATATCATAGCATTATGTTTTAAATCACAGTTCAGGATTAGGGTGCAGTTTAAATTACACAGGAAAATTGAAAAACGAGCTGCCGCGCGAGATCGTTCGTGCTCGATCTGGAACCCCGGAATAGCAATCGTCTACACGTCGTTGTACAATAGTGGTTTGCATGCAAGAAATTGGATCGTTATAATGAGTAATCTGATTTGTTCCTGAGAAAAAGTTGTTAAATTCCTTTATTTCCCTGTGTCGCGTTACCGATCGCTTTCTATCTCTACATGCATCAGCATGCGACTTACAACAGTTTTCTACACCCGCGCTCACAGCGCAGAAATAAGATTCCGATAGCGAAGATTATTTTGTGCTGGGAAGACTGCATTGAACGCAACATGGAACTGCAATTCGACCTGTACTTCTATAGAATAATCCAGACTCTTTCTGAAACCAGAATTTAGTATTATTAAAGTTGTTTCTAATAAGTATTTATCTAAAATACAATAATTATTCAAATAAATTCCAAGCACTAGCAAAATTTAAAGAAAAAGCATTCTTGTAATGGTCTCGTAGAGTGGTCTCTTTATCATTTAAAAAAATTCAAGTTCTTTAGCGCAGTTCTAAAACAGTTATGCTTTGAAAGGCGTTGGAATACTGTCACTGTAACTGTGGTTCAGTTATGTGTCTTATTTATATGTCACTTATAAACAATACTAATATAAGTAGTATCACGATGTACCGTGTTTCTCATTTCTTTTTATGGATTTAAATGAAAATAAAAATCATTGGAAATACTGAATATTCAAAGTCGATTTTCGCGACAAAGACGCCTTAAGTTAAAACATTTTGTACATACTATATACAGGATGTCCCGAAAATGGCTAACAATCCAGAAATGGGGGATATCTGAGATCATTTCAAGCAAATTTTTCCTTTACAACAATTTTTTCGAGGCGTCGTTAACGAATTTAATTTTATAGTTGTCAATTTTTATGAAGCAAATACCTTTTGATTAAAGTGAATCAATATAGGTTTTCCGGGGGACAGTGAAAGTCCAAAAAGAGTAAGATTCCCTTTAATGAGAGAAACTGCGTCCTACATAACTTTTCTTCCAGCACTAGGAACTTGGCAAAAGACCACGATATCATCCGCAAATTGTGAAATATGAGTACTATTATCGATACAATTATCAATATTATTGACGTAAATATCATAGAACAACGGGCTGAGTATTTTACCTTGCAGCCCTTAACTATTTTTCTTGTTATCGTAAAACAAAACAAGTCATTATTTCCGATAAAAAAGACGTTATTTGTGATCGCATTTGTTGAAGATTTACAAAGATCTAATTACACGAAAAATTAATTAAGTTACGTGAATGCTTTATTACGCGAAACTGGAAATAAATTGAAAAATGACGTTATATAAGTTTTATAAATATCGATATTAGAGACTAATAAAATAACGATAATAAACTGATTTAAGGGATATACGACAACTAGATGAGTATGTCGAATAGTTTTGAAGATATGTTGTTTATATATACTTCAGATATGAAGGATATCTGATAAATATTTCAACAATTTACCACGTAGTTCATTACTGGAAATATACGGAAGAAATTCTTTATAATTTAGCCAAGCGTGTACATTTTTGTTAGGATGTTAGAGGAATTAGTTTACTAGACAATGGTTAAAAAGTTATTTCCAAAAGTTGCACTTGGTTAGCGTGATAAACGAAGTAAGAAATTATAATTTTTCAACTTTTTTATCTGCGCCTACAACGAAAATTTAAAAAATGTATTTTGTAAATTTCGTAGACTTTTAGTAGTATTAGCTGTTTTTGATTGAAATTCGTGAATAACTGCGATCTTTTAGCATGCACATAAGTTACCAATATCTACAAAGTGCATTTTTAAAAATTTCATTATTGGCTCATATAAAAAAGTTGAGAAAACATCATTTTATTACCAAAACAAACAAAATTTTTAAAACAATTTTTTAGCCTATTACCCTAAAAGAATTTAGATAGCTTGGCCCAATTATAAGAATGTTATTTCGTTTCAAATGCTATACGAATACTTTGCACACCGACTGTATATAACATGAAATTGATCTTTTGATGAAAGCATATTTCGCGGCACTTCATTTTCTGAAACTTGAATTTTTTTGCTGATCTTCAGCCCTTTGCAGTGGATCGTTACGTACATAAAAAAATACTTGTCGAATATTCTTTTGCACGTCATATCGTACTAAAAGGGCATCAGAGTCGACGCGTGTCACTTGCCTGGCTTCCCTTCCGAGAAAGTTTCCAGCCTGTAGCCCACGGTCGTAATGATTAATCGAACCCTTGCTCCCGGCGCACTAATGGTTGATGGTAAGTTAATATCGCGGAGGTAGATGGAGGGCGGGTCTGATATGTGATTTGAGCATCGTAAACACGCAGAGGATGTTCAATTACATGTTGTCGTCGATATAGGAGTTGATTTTGCAAACCAAAATAAAACGATAAGCAACCGTTATGATGTTAAATCAGTGGCTGTAAGGAAAAACGCAGTAAGTCACACATTTAAAAATGGTATGTTAATGCATTAATTCAACTGTAACATATAGAATTACGTTATAAACAAAATGGCGAAAACAGAAACTTTAGACTCAAAATAATCACGCAGTTTGAAATACTATTGATACGAAGCATTGCTGGCATGTGACATGCGGCGTTCTTCCTTACAACAACTGAAATTACAGTTCCGTTTTAAAATAAATCCACCGGATATTTTGATAAATTTTAGTGTTCATAATTATTTGAAGGCCATGATAAGGATTATAGGATTGAATAGTATTTTAGGATTAATATTAGAAGCCATATGCATGATAACATTCATTGATTTATTAATATTTATTTATAATAGAATGTAAATTTATTTATTTCACCAAAAAACAAATGCAAAATTTCTGCTTCCATAGCTGAACAAACTTCGTTCTCACCAGTCCAACACTGAGAAACAGCGTTGTACTGTTTGCAATTACCATTTATTTTTCTTGAAATTAGTCCATTATTAAGACCTATTAATTGTGTTTCAATCTGGCGGACAAACTGGTCATGTCAAAACCCTTTATCGTCTAATCACTGATTATGTATGAACGCCGCATGAATTGCGGCCACTTACTATTTAAGCACTCTTAATGACTTCGTAAAATGGCATTATAACCATCTCCAACAGTTCCGTATATTGTGTCGAATTCATTTTATGATTAATTCGATATGTTGGTGTTTTTTTATTGGCTCTGAAAGTGTCCCAAATAATCACCGAAGTTACAACTCATTGCAATATCGGTTTCCTTCCTTAAATCAGTATGTACTTTCACGATTTACATAAATAAAGGTTCATAAATAATGATTTTTAAAATATACATCGATTTTCGAACCGAATCTAATAGAAACATCTAATAATTTAAACCAACTACTAGAATTTAAATGAAAGAACATGCAAGAGACAGTTTAAAGTATATCATCATAAGTAGACCTCAGACCATTATACATTCGTGGCACATGTAGATTTTTGAAAATTCAGTTTTAATTTCCCTAATTCTAATTTTTGTTATATCACGTATGAAAATAAGATCCTACGGATAGTAATCTCGTAAGTGATCGTTAATTGCTATTAAGCAGATGCAAAAGTAGATAAATGAATAGAAAAAATAATTTTATCCTGTTACCTTCAATATTTAAACATTGAAGTTGGAGTACAATAATTGTTGATCGACGTAGCTGGAAAGAAATCGTAGCACAAGGGGTTAAGAGTCTAGGTTACTCTACTTTCTCCATAATAATCGCCGTTTCATATCACGTATGTTTCATATACGAAAAATCTTCATTTATTTCCGATAACCTGTTCGTTCCATTCGTTTGCATAAATTACGGGTCCCTGTATTTATCGTATTCCGCAAATATCTTTCAATAGTCGGTAATGAATGACTGTTGTGTTTCCACTTTCAGTTAATTAATTTATCATTCGTAGTTAACGAGAAACTGTTTTAATTAAAGGGACTGCGTTTCAATTAATCTTTACTGTTTTCTATACGGTATCACTTTTTCTCGTTTCCGCCCGTTTCAGAGGTAACGAACGTCAGTATATTTGTTCCTAGTGATCTTGATTAACGTCGATTATATTTTCCACGGCGGAGCTCCGCGTAATTAATATCCGGGCTTTGCAAAGAAATTTCTTGACTTCGCTCGAGTACAGAATTTTCGTGGTAAACACTCCATCTGCGTATTTCAAATTTTACGGAGGCTTACCGTATTGCTATTTGTCCGAGGCTCGTCGAAACCAATAAATCTTGGATAGTGAATATTCATAGCATCGAAAAGTCATTGTATTGCCGGACTACATTTTCAAATCTGATACACGGTATTTGAAATTCACTATACTGTAACCTGTTTTCAGCACTTACATTAAACGTGCATATATCGACCGGTACCATCAAGAAAGTTTAATGGCGGTAACCTCTCGAATGATTAATTTATACGCGACACGATAGATTTAGAGATCATGTGCTCAATTACCAAGCGAGTAGCTGTTTTTAAGTGATTAAGAAAATTGCTCTCCACGTACAATGTACTTGTAAATGGCATGTTGATGTGTAATATGTGTGCATAGTTGCGATCGGATCTTTACTACGGTGCTCTACTATGTCGAAAGTATTACTTATTTTTGCTCTCAGCCATTCCGTATTTTCATAGCTTAATTTTCCCCTTGAAGTCACATTCAGCGTTGGGCATATTTTATTCGAATAACGAATAAAATTTTATTCGTAGAATTTATTCAAAATGTTCAAATAAGATTTTATTCAATAAATTGATTAGAAATATTGTTCGAATAAAATTTTATTCGAATGATGCCCAACTCTGATCATATTATACGTAAAAAATCAAGACGATACAAAGAAAATACAATTATAATTGTAATATTTATTGTTTCCGAAAATGAAAAATATTGATTGCACAGAATCTGTTACCAGTTAATACGTAACTATTGGGTTGGCAACTAAGTAATTGCGGATTTCTTTTAGAAAATCAAAGACAATTTTTTCATGGAACTAAATAACTTTATTCTGTAATGTATTGCCCATTTTGATCAATGACCTTTTGCCATCTTTCAGGCAGCATCATAATTCCACGTTCATAAAACTTATGGTTTTTATTAGCAAAAAACTGAATCAGGTACAATTTGACATCATCATCATTATTGAAATTTTTAGCATTCAAGGAGTTTTGTAAAGATCGAAACAAAAAGTAATCAGATGGTGCAAGGTCAGGACTATATGGTGGATGTGGCAAAACATCCCAACCAAGCTCCAATAATTATTGCCGAGTGGGCAAAGATGTGTGTGGCCTTG
Source organism: Augochlorella aurata (assembly GCA_028455555.1). Classification (NCBI taxonomy): domain Eukaryota; kingdom Metazoa; phylum Arthropoda; class Insecta; order Hymenoptera; family Halictidae; genus Augochlorella; species Augochlorella aurata. Next base: position 1,012,510 of record CM052151.1, on the reverse strand, counting down.
CATTGTCATGATGGAATACAATACTTTTTCGATTTGTCAATTCGGGCCGCTTTTCTTCAACTGCATTGTTTAATTTCGTTAGTTGCTCAATGTAGACATCGGAATTGATCGTTCGGTTGGGTGGTAAGAGTTCAAAGTTGGATCATTTTCATTACGTTTCTTTAGCAAATCGCAGCTGTTAATGCGTTGCGTTAAATGCGTTTCTTTCAGTTCGTGAGGAACCCATGTATCGAGTTTTTGAACATAGCCAAGTTGTTTTTAAGTGATTTTCAATGCATGTATGTGATACATGAAGCTTCTTTGTAATCTCACGTGTTGTACTGTGACGATCCAAATCGATTATTGCTTTGATTAGGGCGTCATCAACTTCAACTGGACGACCAGAGCGTTTTTTATCTTTGAGTGAAGAATCACCAGAACGAAATTTGGCAAACCAATTTTGACACTGCCGTTCTTTTAAGGCTTCGTCACTATAAACAGCACATAACTTTTTATGAGCTTGCGATGCGGTTTTCCCTTTGTGGAAATAAAAAAGCAAAATATGACGAAAATGTTCCTTTTGATTTCCCATTTTTCAACGAACGCCAAACGAAAACTACGCAACCGATCAAAAAACTTTTTTTACTGATTGACAGCTGAATTGCCAACTATCAAATAACAAAATGTGTTTTACATTTGTACTACGTCTGCAAACCTAAAAATTCAACTGAAGCCATCTATGAGTGAAATCCGCAATTACTTAGTTGCCAACCCAATATATCGGCCAACGTTGAAATGTTGCAGAATAGGGGAAAAATAGAGAAAATAATTTATGTTCACATTGAAATGTTCCAACAAGATTGTGATTTATCCATTACCATGTACAGTCGAATTTTTGTATGACATGTTATACAGCATTTTCCATAGACTTTGACACACTGGTTTCAAATCCGGTTTCAAAATTCATCTAAAACTTCAGAATTTAAAAAAAAATCGTTTCAAGTGCAAAAATTAACGAAATCGTGATTTCATTATTGAAACGATTTGATAACCCGTTGATTCTTTTTCAAAATCCTCAAACTTTTGGTTCAGGACAATCCAAGAAATGATGTATAACATGTCATTAAAAAAATCCAATTGTACATGGTATTGGATAAATGCGTACAATATTCTCCCTGTTTTCCCTTTATTCTGCATCGTCTCAGCTGTAATGTGAACAAAAATAATTGCTTTATCTTATCTCTATCAAAAGTTGTTTGATTTTGACACAACTCCACCACTTTGGCTCACAATGCAGCGTACAGACTGAACATTGATAGGGTTAATTACTTTCTATGTAATTTAAACGAGCTATTCATCTAATCGAAGCGAGTCGGCAACATTCCACGAAAATAACAAAGCATCAATCCATTACCACATCGGCACCGAAGAATCACGGAAAGCGCACTCTAACTGATGAAAAATAAACGTGACTATTAATATAGCGTGGCGAAAGCCAGCGCCCGAAGACGACGACGATGACGACGACGACGCGACATTACCGATGGAACGAGCTGATATTTTCGAGTCAGTGGTTCCTCGTCTTTCGCTTACCGCATCCTGGTGTGTGTACGTGTATACCTGTTAAGAACGAGCGCCGCTTTAGCATCGCATTAGACCCGGAAAGGTATATAATTATAAACGACGAAACTATTACCGCGATTTAAGCTCTATCTGAAGTTCCGCGTGCACGGCAAATGGCCGAAAGCCGAACTGTTCCGTGGATACTCGTGCGCAGAACACACGCAACGTGTGTGCACGGCTGTTAGCTGGACTTCCTGCGCCTCCCGTTGACAAATAGTTATTGCGACGATAACGAAATACATAATTCAACCACGTCCGAGGAGCGGAACGCTCGACAGCCGAGGGCCATTGTCGAAACGCTCGGCGCAGGTGGATAAAGGATTTTGTGTCTTGGATTTTGCCAGCGTTACCGGCGACGACAGCCAGCGAGCACGTCCGAACTTTAACTGACAGTCGCTTGAGATGCGTACATAAAATAGACGAGACGACACGGGTCCTGCTGCTCATGAATTTGGAAGCGTCGTCAACTGCCCTGAAGAAACGGCTGGCTAGGAATTAATGATAGATTCGTGGATGGGAAGACAGCGTGGTCCGGATTGGACAGTCGTATATCGTTTGGCCAAAAAGTCAACTTTAAAATATCGATTTCTGCTACATGGATTTTAGTTTTTAGATGTCTATATGTCATATAATTTCATTAGTAATGAAATTTAATACAAGTTTTATAGAAAACAAACCTTTAAGTCGGACATTTCAAGTCCCAAAATTTCTCAGTTTCTACCGTATTAAAATATTTTCGGCATGCCTTCCCTAACATAATCATGCAAAGATTATTTCCCGTGCTACCCCGGCGTCCAAATTATTATTCTTTGAAAAATTATATTTAAACCATTTTTTTAATCAGAAAGATTAATAAAAATTAATAAAAAATTATTGTTTAACGGACACAAAAAATATTTAATTATCTACTAGCAGGGTTGCTAGCAATTCCTGATACTTATGTTTGGGTATTCTACAATCAGTTTCGAAAAACTGTTTTACATGATAGGATACTAGAGTACAAAATCGAGAAATATATTTTTGTAAATGGTGATCTTCTACCTCTGTCTTCGTGGAATAATTGAAGTTTGTTAGAACATGTTAGATGACAAGAGTAACCAAATCATGTCCGACAGGGTAATTACCTTTGGCTATATACAATTTATAATGTACACTTATTACTAGACTGCTGGCTTTATCTATTTATGACAAAAATAAGCATCTGTAGACTTAAACAGTAGAAAGGTTGCAAATATTTAATAACGTCGAGGTATTACTTTCATCCTAACATTATTAGGAAAATATACAATTTTTAAGTTAGACCTATATTTTTGGAAGAATGCAAGCAATTCTATATTTTGCATAAAATTCCGCAGTTTACTTATTACAATAAGAATTCTACTTAATTCTTCTTATTTCTTCAATAAAACTTATTAGTTAAACATAATATATTTTAAAATTTTCTTAAGCTTTCTGCTATTTTCAACTGCAACTATAAAAATTTGCTATACATCCATACGATCCGCAGACTGCTTATTAATAATATTCATCCAAATTCTAAGTCTGAAATTTTTAACATAAAACGCTCTATAGTAATATATTCTTCACTATCCACTTCACTAGCATTTACCTAAGTTTGTTTAGCTTGGAGCATACATATATACATACAATCAGTGTGAAAAGTATTCACTCCATGTATTTCCGTTTTTTGGAAAATTTTCAATATTTTAAATGTTATAATTTCGAAAATGTGTGTCGTACAGCAACGACCCCGGAGTAATTTTAAAGCTTGAAGCTTTTACTTATGCTGTGCCACGTGCATTTTCCTGTCACGTGTTTTGCATAATGTAACAGGTGGGAAACATGCATTTTGGAAAATGTTGCGGATTGAAACGTCTGTAAATGCACTGGAAAATTTTTTCCATGACTGATCTTAACATAGATTTAAAAATTGTAGCATCCCCTCTATAGTGACCACTTAAACTTTCATGTTAGTCTATTGAGCCTGGAATAAAAGGTGTTCCACCTACTTCACAGTAACACATGGTTCACGAGAACTCTATATGACCGAACTTGTTCCTCGATTCTGTTTCACAAAACGACTACAAAAGGTCGTACACCAAGTTTTGAGAGGTCATTGTTAAAGGAAAGCTTCAATCCTCAAATCCGTTGTCAATTTATTGATGAAAATAATTTTTCAATGGGTTTCGAAACGATTCAATTTGTAGCACTTGCGAGTAAGCCTATGTATAATATTCAGTTTTCCTTTTGCTATGAGTTATAAGAGCATGGTAGGAAAAAATGATCCACAAAAAGCAAAGATAAGAGATTCAAGCTTTAAACTAAGTCCAGATTTATTATGATAATAACAAATATCGATACCGACAATTTGTCAAAAATCTGAAAGTCGGTGTACGATTACTTGGTACTACAGTTTCAGTATAGAACAGTGTACAATTCAGGATATATTTTTCTATAACTTATGAAATTATTCTCGTTTCTAAGCAAAAATCTTGTGTATAAGTAAAACAATTGTATAAAATTTCTTTCAATTTGCATATTTAATAGTATATGAACATTGTTAAATAATATTTAACGCACTTCAAATATTAAAATACACATCGGTCCGTTTTTGCCAACTATTTGCTTCGAGATTCTAGTTGCAAAGAAATAAAATCACTACAAAATATGAACTGTAAATTTTATATATAGTTCTTATATATAATGAAGTTTGTATGAAAATTGAATAATTATTACAGACTGCAGACTTTGATGCAAAATAAAAATTGTTTGCATGAATTTTGAGGAACCAACTAAATCGAATGTATCTCTCTTCTTTTAATAATATTAAAAAATAAAATCAGTTATATTCATAATCTTATATTCTTTCAATCTGTCTATTATTTTAAATTGCAGTTATTTTTTTCATAAGTCAATAAAATCCTGATTTTGATTATTAAGTAAACAAATACGTTTTACAACATTTATATTGTTGCAATGAAGATGTATTGCCACATTTATTTAAGATCTTTCGATAACATGTGGACCAAATAAGAAAATAGGGAACAATGACTAAACTGATATAACAGAAGTATGGTCTACTTTTGGTCGGCAAGAGGTTACGAATCATCTCCCGGTCAGAGAAGTGGAATAGGGACCATTCGTGGCCAGGCATGTGAAATAAAGACCGTTTCTGGGTGGATAAATGGAATGGGGACCATCTATGGAAGGATAAGTGAAATAAGGACCGTCCGTGGCCAGATAAGTAGAATGGGGTCTGTTCATGGTCAGATAAGTAGAATGAGGACCACATGTGGTCAAATGCAAAACACTAAATGTACAGATGGTAAAGGAGCTGCACATAATTACATAAGTGTTACAGTCAGTAGAATCGGATGGTATGCTGCAGCATTACCAATCTGGACAATGAGCAGACCTAAATAAATTAGTGAATGTTGGTTTAACCGCGATATTCTCTTTGTTTTCAACAATTTTAATACTCTAGCTGACCGAATATTTAAAGCATTCAAATATATGTATATATATTTGTTTATTTATTTATTCAGCAGTCTATAGAACTTGACATACTTAACGTTCGGTCCTAATTTGGCTTCTATTAACATCAGTATCTCTTTCTCTGATTATTCTTCCATAAATTTCTTCCCAAACTCGGGTAATCAGAACAAATATTTACTATGCCGCTCTCATATATATTGTATTTTTTGCTATCTTTTGTACCAGTATGTTTCTGCTTTTGGTATCACTACTACAAAATTGCAGATATACAACACAAGAGGATTGCTAACGTTCCAAATAAATACCGAATGCCAACGAGTGACAAATAAGTATGGTTAATAGACAGCTGATCTTTGTGCAAAATAATAGTTGTCTACCTGGACTGCAATAAACATAAGTCAAATGAAAATGTATTCACTCCGTTAATAGGTTTAGTAAATTCAAAATAATATAACAGTATTTATTACATTTTCTTATGTACTCAATTTTCACACATCGTATTCCAGATTATTTTCATTTCTTCCAATCTCCGATAATTTTTTTTTGTGCCATCCAACCGAAGGTATAACCGGAAGAGGAAACATTCCACGTGCACAAATAAATCGAAACAAAGACGCCAAAGTCTTTCAAAAAGTCGGTTACAAAACGCAACGTTTACATTTTTATTAATTCTGTTATATCCCAGTCAATTGTAATTTTTGAAAATAATGTTTTAGCTTTTATCTAGTTGAGTAGACCTATTATCATCTAACAAATCTTAAAGTGCCTTGGTCCATTTTTAAAAAAGTTATTCCACTTGATTCTCATTCAATAATATTATTTTTTCAATCTAATTTTTCTCGCAAACCGAGCCTTAAATGAAAAAATATTCTACATTCTCGTCTTATTTTTGTACGTAAAATCACTTCCAACTCGACTGAACCAACAGCTACTGACCATCCCGTGTAAAAGACAAACATGCAAGTGTTTGAATGTTTCAGTAAACGCGCACTACGGTAAACTAACATTTAAGTTTCCAAAGAAAAAACAGAAGGTCGCCAAACTAGCACACATGTCACAGATCAAGAAAGTTTCGCGTGGAATTAGCAGTCCCTAAGGTTGGTAGACAGAAACGCGAACGAGTGTAGCGCGCAACCTAACATATTCATTGACAGAATCCTTAATGAAAAGAGGGGAAGAGCGTCTCCACGCGGCACGTGATCGTGAAAATGATTTTCCTCTATCGATCGCTTCGATGTTTCTCGCCAGGCGAGAATTCGACGCAAAAGCATTCTCAGAAAGACACGGAGCAAGGTGAAACCTTAAGGGGATACCTCATCCTTGGAATTTTCGGAGGCTTTCCGGGAACACGCAGCCGAGCTTACTCGTTTCATCCGTTCGTTCTGGCTCACTAAATTATTCAATTCATTTTCGTGCACAGCCGAACTAACTCGAATCCGGCTGACTATATATATATATCGCAGCTAGCTTGTGTGCCCCCATCACTCGGTTCGTCGTGCGACCGATGTCGATCTTAAATTCGAGTCTTGCCAGTTTTCACGGGTTCGACGTTGTTGTCGCCGACGTGTGCCGCCGGGATCGTTTCCCGACGTAGAAAACAGAGCACGCATAAGTAATGCATGCTGGGGGCTTACTGCGCTGTGTCGTTACTTTCATCTTTGCTGAACGCTTGGTCTTCCTACGCGCTAACTCCAGGATTCTTGCGAGGAGCGAACTGGAATACATAGCGAGATTGGTTTGTCGAGGCTTAGCACTTCTGCTTGCAATGACAGCTGCGGATTAGCTGAATCTGACGAGTGGAATAGTGCAGCCGGTTACTGTGAGGGGATCAATTGCTATGCCTTTAGAATGTTTTCGGGCATGATTCATTTTACATTTGTCGAATGGGTCAATCAATACACATTGATTGTAACGGGTAGCAGATCGAACATCGCTTAACCCCTTGCACTGCGATTTATTTCACAGCTACGTTGATTAGCCTTTGTTTGTTACTAATAAATTCCTACGTCAGACAGAAAATTTATATTTATTATATGGCAGTTCTTGCTTCAATGTTTAAATATTATTATATGGCAGTTCTTGCTTCAATGTTTAAATATTAATGGTAGATGGACAGAATTTAACTTCGATTCGAAAGATGCGAATAACGTGTATATTTAGTACATCATGTTCCAAATCTGCATAACGAGTCTGACACGATATTACAGGGAAAGGGTTAAAATAAAACTTACTTTGCTAATGTGTCAGTAATTACATATTTTAGACCTCATTTTGTGTAATACTTGTTCTTATAGAATTCAATACTTTATGCGAATTTAGGAAGAAATATTAACTATTCAAATTAAAGCATGACCTTCGTATCTCGATAAAAAAGCGAAATCACGTAAAATTGATTCTAATACTACACAGGGTGTTAGAAAATTGTGGGAACAGCTGAAGATGGAAGGTTCTTGAGCGAACCTTTTCCTTAGCGAAAATGCAATCCGCGGCTTTGTTTACAAGTTATTAATGAAAAACAGTGGCCAATGAGTGGCGAGCATAGCCTTCTCCTTCCGTCGCGCCGCGGATCGTAGCAAGGTTCCGCTTGCCGGCTCGACTTCGCTGTAGCACCTTGAAAGTTCGCGTGCTGGCCACTGTTTTTCGTTAATAACTCGTAAACAAAGCCCGGATTGCATTTTCACTCAGGAGAAGGTTACTTCAAATGATCTCTAGAACCTCCCATTTTCGGCTGTTCCGATAATTTTGTTACACCCAGATATCCCCCTCGACCTATATCAGTGAACATAGAAGTTACTAACTAATTGTTGTGTTTTCTTCTAGGGAATGGTGAAAAAGACAGAAAAGTGGTTGCCAATAATTCTGTGGATTGCTACCGGTGATTAAAGGTACGTAAATTAATGTTGTTATGCCGTGTTGTTCACTGTTACTCGAATAGCTAAACATATTCAGAAGACATAATACGTTATAGTATTGTATACTATCGTTACATGATAATTTAAAACATGTATATATATAACAATTTGTTTGATGAATGTTACAAACAATCTTCAACATAGGTAAATGACATTGAAATTTCACACCATAGGGAAGTATTACTTCTCTGTTAACAACATCTACTCTTCAGAGTAAATGTAGACTTAATAGAAATATTTAGCATTCGTTTAAATACATTTATGTACGTTTTTGTTCGTACTATTTTAGTGCCTTTTCTAATTTTTATATTGTCATCTTGTATCTATCTTCGCATTCTTTGAAAACAGTATAGTTATTATATAATTATGATTTACATTTAACTTTAGTGAAAATTTATATTGTCATTTTGTATCTATCTTCGCATTCTTTGAAAACAGTA